>MU284073.1:450543-544852 GCA_022478815.1 Daldinia bambusicola
CGCACCCCACCCCCGCCCCCCCCCCCCCCCCCCCCCCCCCCCCCCCGGCCCCCGCCCCCCCCCCCCCCCCCCCCCTTACCGGTGATCATACAGTATGCATCTCCAAAATGCTCATCCATCTCCTTCATCTGCCTGTTCTTATAATACACACTACCCTCAGCTACGAACATGCGCTCCCATACATCGCCCACGCCTTCACCGTTATAGTCTCCCTTCCCTGTTTCGGGATTGAGTGAAACCACTGTCAAGAAACCTAGCTGCGGAAAGAAAATGCAGTTTTGTATATATCTCCTCGCCCATTCTGGTAATTCGCTTCGTAGCTTTGCGATGACGTTCGTCAAGAAATGCTCCATGCCATCATAACTGCGCTTCAACTCGTCGAGGGTAGCGTCTACACCTTGTTTGATAGCTGTTCTACCGCGTTCCATTGACTGATCAAAATCAATGGTTTGGCTAACAAGCTCGCCGATTTGACGTAGAGCAACCGGTTGAATGACATCAATCACCTATTAGCGCCATAAGACCAAGTGTTAGATATAGAATTGTATCAAACCTTACCTTTCTGATAATTTCAATATTCTCTGAGCCCGAAAGGGTCCGGAGTGATTCCCCAATTCGTATGCTATAGGCTGCGAATCGTTGCAACGAAGCCCAAACATTGTTTGCTATGGAAATTTTACGCCCAGGAATATCGACCCCCTTTTCTAAAAGTGCTACTATTGATTTCATATTCTTGATTTTCTTGAGTTCGTTGCTCAGTTGCATAAGCGTCTCAGAATTTCCCGGTCGCAGCAGGAAGGCTATAGTTTTCTGGCGAGCATGTATCAATTCAATATTAATACTCGGCCGTAGGAAGGTCTGACGAAGCTTCAGCTTCCCTTGAGGTGTCCGGGCTAGATGTTGAAAAAGCCCGTAAATAGACAAGCTTTCTTTAGCCCCGGAGTTACTAGGGCCTCGCAGGTGACTATTTGGGTGATACTCAGATTGTATGATCTGAAGAGATACTAGCGTGTCAGCATTTATGAACATGGAGTCAAATAAAGCGAACATCTCGACTGATCTGATCTTGAAGGCTATCAGGGCATCGGGGTCGTTTGGTAAGTAATTTGCGGTTCTCCTTCTCTGTAAATCGCCCAGCACCGCGCCGGCACAGCCAATCTATTACTTGTCAGAGCGGTAGTACAGGGGAAATGGATGGTGGTAAGACCTGACCGTTAGTCGGCTGTCAAGATTGATCGAGGTTCCAAGGCGCATTAGACGACCCTGCCTCGAACTTTCTTGCCCGGCATTGTCATCGGCTTCATCTACAATGTCGTCGACAACGGACGTAAAAAGTACGCTCAAGCGCCCAGGAGTTTCAAGATCCAGTGCCAACAACTTCCCCTTTCCAGCTTCATAGCGAAAGTCGGCAGAGTTCAAATTTCTCAAAATATATGCGGTATTTTGACCGTCTGTATGACTTATTAGTGGCCACTGACATGCCTTTACGTGTAGGTTCCCTTTCTTACCTCTGTTTCCGTCGACTCCTTGCGCTCCCCTGGCGAGATAGTCTGCCAGTTTCTCCGGAGCTCTGGCGGATATGAGTATAGTCGTAGGGTTTACATGGAGAAGAAGTGTCTCGACTAGATCCATTCCCGACATAGCTACGTCTTCGAGAAGGAACAAGGTCTCATCAACTGTGATGTAATAAGCACAGCCGAGGCTTCCATTCTCTTTCATATCGATTGCCAGGATAATTTCTCTCAGTGCGTCCGCATCCTCGTTGGACAAGACATCGTCGGCATGGGAGCCATTATCATCCTCTGGGCGAGTGGAATTGTGTGATGGGATCTGGCTAGATGGTGGACGTAAAGACAGCCTTTGTCTTCGAGGGTGCTGTGGAAGATGGGGAGAAGATGGATAGGGCTGTGTTGTAGACTTTAAGCCTACTCGACTCGATGAACCTCTACTTGGTGAGCTGGAATATCTGGGAGCAGCATGATTCTGTCGGCGACTAGGAGTAGAGAAGACATAGTTGTTTGCGGCTGATGGAACCAATAATGAACTGGACCGGCTGAAGAGATTAGTATTGGCTGATCGCTCTGATGGTACCCTAGACGGAGTTTGATATCTTGGATTATGTGACATGTTGCGGCTTTGATTGCTTAGAAGATAATGAGATGCTACACAATATAACTTAGGGACACCTTATGCTAGGTAGTTGAGTGTTATTTAGAATTGACAGGAGATAGATGGTATGTGTTGGTTGGATTGTATAAATGGGGTTCTCTGACTGGAATTTCTTCGATCCTAGTATTACTCCTTATTACTCATTCCTTACATTAGGTGCTTGCCCATATTTTACATACGGCAAGAGGTACCTTGGAAGAAACTGCTACCTCTTGAGTTATTCTTTGGGAGGAATAGGAAGGCACCATCCTCCTTGCCGGAGATATGTTCCGCAACTTCCACTGTCACATTAGGGGATATTGAAGGCAACAGCGCCCGCGGTCGGTATCAATCCTTCCCTTCGACATGTCTTTTGCTGACCAGTAGTGTATGTGGTATATTGGGTACCTTAGGAGAGAGATAGGTATGTGCGATAATGCTATTTCGTTGTCCCTTATACAAGCTAAAATATAGCGTAGCGTTCAAGAGGTAGTATCAAGTATGCCTCAAGTACGCCTCCCGTATGCCTCCCGTATGTCTCCCGTATGATCTCCTCATAGAGTTGCGATCATAGGAGGTCTAACTTGATGCCGGTGTCTCTAGGTATCCTCTGGATCCGTTGCTCGATTTATCATCTATTTGTTTTTGACCCATTCCGCAAACTCTTTTCTTTGCTTCCGAATATCAACGAACCCTGGACGACTTTCTAATAATCGGAAGGGATTCCCAACGTAGTCTTTCTCCACCTCTCCGCTGCTGTTTAGAAATCCTGCCTCGCCCTCTCTCTCAATCTTCCCAGCCCAAACGCGCCATTGGATAGGACGTAGATTAGACGTCCCTAATACCATGCCTAGACAGACAATAAATGTCGCGACAATTGTCTCGATAGTTATATCGATCGGTAGTGCGGTCGTCACACCGCTGTGCGACGTGCTTAGAGAAGAGAGCGATGCGGCTCGGTGCGTTTGAAGAAGGGAATGTTCATAAGCCGAGTAACATCTGAGGACGAACGCTGTTGTAAGCTATGATGGTCTGCCAGTTATAGAAGCAGGTATACTTACGAATCTGCTAGAAGTAACAGCCCGAAAGCCGTTACTAATTTGGATATCCAAGTCATGTTTTCGGGAGTCCGAATAGATGGTGAACAGGTAGCTTTTTCGCGAACTCAGTTGATGATGTCTAAATTGAATGACCCAATTCAATGGGCTTCACTGTACCATACAAAGTTAGGTACGTAGCTTTTGCCAAGAGGGCAACTAACACAAATGTATTCCGTAGTGTAGGTACCACGCGTAAAGGTGGTACCTTACGTTAACATTTAAGTGGGTACGGACTGGATATGTAAAATCAAGCTATTATGCACTAAAGAAGTATGACATACGGTTCACGACGGTAACACCTAAGATAACTTCCCTCCTATCGGTCTGTCGGTGCTACTCATCGGTCCTACCGGCCATTTACCCCGTGGCTGTCCGTTTAACCACAGAAATCGCACTGAGGTTAAGGTCATTAGTTCCTGCTTTAGCGGTTTTAGTTATACGTAAGGCAGGTAGGTACTATCAAGGTGTTGTGCAGCCTCTTAGAAAAACCCCGCAATGTAAGAGGGAAGGAAGCTCCCCGCAGTGATCTTGAAAACTACGTAACCATCGGAGTAGTCCATCGTCTACAATAAGACCCAAACAACTTTCTGTTTCTAACCCAACTTGACCAGGCAGTTCCGACCACGACCAAGCACCAGGCACCAAGCACCAAGCACCAAGCACCGGCACCAGCAATAGCGATAGCAATAACACGACTCAATTAGCCATCCTCGCATTGCATCATTCAACATGCCTCGTGTAAGTGATTAAGTTTTGTTTACACTAAATTTTGATATTGCTATGCTTTCCATGCTTTCTATGTTTTTTATGCTTTTTTCCCCCTTCTTTTCTTGCATCGTCTAACGCTACGAGTTAATAGGTCAAGTACATCCTTCTCGACTGCGACAACACGCTTTGTTTGTCGGAGCGTCTCGCCTTTGAGGCTTGCACCGACTTGACCAACGAGGTCTTGGAGAAGTGGGGCAGACCCGAGCGCTACACTGTCAAGCAGTTGCTGGAGGACTTTGTCGGCCACAACTTCCGCGGCATGCTCAATGGCCTTCAGAAGAAGCATGGCTTCACTATGACACCCGAGGAAGTGGATGCCTATGTCGACCGTGAGCTCGGCGCCGTCACCGCAAAGCTGAGCGAGAAGTGCCAGCCCTGCCCCGGTGTACCTGAGCAGCTTGAGGCGCTCAAGCAGGCAGGGTACCCCATGTCTGTTGTCAGCACCTCAGCTAAGCCCCGTGTCGTTGCCAGTCTGAAGAAGGTTGGCATTGACCACTACTTCCCCGACGAGCACGTCTACAGCGCTGCTACTAGTCTGAACCCCCCTTCTAGCAAGCCTGACCCTGCTATCTACAACTACGCCTGCAAGCAGCTCGGTGTCAAGAACGAAGAGTGTGTTACCGTCGAGGACAGCAAGAGCGGCGCTACCGCTGCCATGCGTGCAGGGATCCCTCTAATTGGCTACGTCGGCGTCTACGGTATTGAAGAGGGCAAGGAGAAGATGGAGGAGATGGCCAAGCTCTTAACCGAGCAGTGCAATGCCAAGGTCATCATGTACGACTGGAAAGAGTTTCCGGAGTGCCTGAAGAAAATTGAGGAGTCGCTATAAGTCGACTTACACGACGAGGTTGGCTCGCATTTTATGGAAGCCTCTCCTGCCCTATGTGGCCGTCGTTCTGATATTTGGGAAACTGCTTTATGATTGATGAAGCTTGCGCACCGGCGGTACCTTTGTCTTTTCTCCTTTGCGGATCTAGAGGGAATACGTCTGGATCTCTAAGCTAATGACGACCCTCTCATAAGAGACGGCCGTGAACTATGCCATAGAGTTGTTATGCATTTCGAGGCCGACCAGATACTGATTCCGCGCCTGACTTTGCGTTAAATACCGCAGATAAATAAAAAAAAATAACTCATCCCATTTGAGGTCGTTTCCGATGCGATTCTGTCGTATCACAAATCGAGTAGAAAATCGCACAAATCACTGCGGGGGGATCGGGAACGGGGACATTGATAGGTACAGCTTGCGTGACTGTTTTAGCCGATGTGAACCCCGTGACCCCGTGGAAATATGTACCGAGGTATCGATTCCCTATGCTCATGTTAATCTTTTCCTCATGGAGAGTTCGTTATTGCTGTACGCAGAAGAAGCTGCAGCTGTATACGGTGGTTTCTGAAGATTATACTACACCTATTCAGTATGCTGTCTTAAGCGAGGACCATATTGCGGCGAAATTCCTAAGAAATACGAGACAGCCACTAGATTGCATTTCAGCTATTTGGAGAAGTAAATATTTACCAAGAATAGAAAATTGCTAAATGGTAGTGAGCTAGGTTAGGACTTGTTCCTAAGACGAGAAGGACAGTATTGTCTCCCTTTATACGGACCAGTAGAAACTACGATTGTCTTAGGAACTGATTTTAAGCTATGCCGCATATGTGGTGCGGATGACTCTGGAGGTACTTGTCGACGTTACCATTGATTGTTCATCTTTGTTGGAAATGAACAGAAATCCCGTAGGAGCACGCTTACATTGGAAAATTAAACGTTGGAGCATACATAAAATAGGTAGGCTCGGTTCTTGGCTTAGCAACCGAGATCTTTCTGGTCTTTCAACCTTTTTACCATGTTCACGACTATAAGCAGCACAAGGCAGCCACAAGACCCGGAAGACCAAGGACATATCGAGTCAACCCACAAGCTTTTAACGTTGGGATCGCGGCCCGATTGTTCTTCGTAATTCACCGCTACGCTTGCGGGCCGCGCGCGCGAGAGAGGGCCCTTGTAGGTGCTTGCCACATGGCCTACATTGTTGTATTGTCGAATTTCAGCCCCTTTTGGGAGGTTTGGAGTACCTAGAGGCTAGCCAGTAATAGCAGCATCGGGAAGTACTGCACCTCGTATTCTGCTAGTCTGCTAGTCTGCTAGTCTGCTACTATGTAGTATGTAAGTTAGGGGACGGCGAGCACAGCCACCCCGTCTCTGCTCCGACGTCGAGAAAAGCTCGTTATATGTACCTGGGCTATGTAAGTGCACTGACACTACAAAAAGACAAGAGCTGGGCTCTTGTCCCACTCGGGTCTAGGCCGCTGGTGGACAGAGCTGGCGGAACAGATGGCTTTAAATAGCATTGCACTACGTACTAGTAACACTATGCAAAAGTGGGTAGCCGACGCTGTGTGATGTTGTGATGCTTGCAGGGTTCGTTGCAATTTTTTTTTTCCTTTCTCAGGCAGCAAGGGCGAGTCGAATAACTGTCGGTAGAATACTTTGGAAATACAATGGACACATTCAAAGACAGTACCTAACCCAAGACATGACCACTTTTATGCTTAACTTGATCAGCCGGGCAGCTGCGTTACTCTGGCGACGGCTAAGCCTACACTAGTGTATGCGTTTCTCATATTTGCAAATATGTGGTAGACTTGATAATGTACAATAGGTACACTAGGAACATGATAATAATAGACGACTGGAATCTGGAAATGACAACAGGGCAACTGATGGGTGTTCGCCAGTAGAATGAGGTCGAGATCTAATATGCTAGATCCTCTTGCCATTACCACGTAGACATCAAGACTTCAATACATAAGATTATCAGGTGAAATTATAAAATTATCAAATGCTCGAAAAGTCAATAGTCGTCACACAGCAATATGATGGATTTGGGACGATATCAGTCAACCAGTCAATCGTTGGCTTTCTTTCTTCTTCTTCCCCACACGGCGAATGGATGTCTGGGATGGTCAGATCGCCTCTGATCATACCAGAAACCATGCCTTGGAGATAAACATCCGGTACATAGGTACCTAACCTAGCCAGCTACCTCCAAGGGCTCCATTTCCATGTATACAACCTCCATGTAGTTACCTACCTAATGTATGTATTTTACATACATACTATAGGTACACATCGGGATGACAAATAGTGTACCTATGAGGTTGCATAAACAAGCATCGGCTTCTTATACCATTATCGTGACTATTTCCGTCTCATATAGTATACACTAAACGTACTCCCTTTCTCCTTTTCTTTAACAAAACCCGGTGTAGTCATGGAATATCCATTTAGTTGATTCAAAATCTGGGATTCAACCCTGATTTCGATTGAGGCTGTGACAACTCTTTTGCCATTTGGTGAGGTAGCATGAAAAAGAAGGTCGTATTTTAATTGTAATTTAGCTGCAAGCCCCCTGGCCCGGCTTAGAACCCGTTCCACCAACGATGGTAGACAAAGCCATGCTAGTCTTAGATTGGATGGATTTGAATGGTCATGCATGGTAACGCGCGAGGTCGACACGAAAAAATTAGACAGCTTAATGACGAGGCATGGAGCGTCTTGGGGGCGTCCTGGCGTCCTGGCGTCCTAGCGCTGTCGGCTCGCTCTCATGGTCGAAGAGCCCTGCCCCAGCAAGCCCCAGCCACTGGTCGAATCCAGCGGCCATCCAAGAACTGCTAGCAGGCTTCCCCAGGGGCGCTATGGAGAGACTGAGTCTCTGATTCATTTCCCCTATTAAATAGTCGATCATCCACTGGATCTTTTGTTTTGGTTCTCTCTCTTGTCTCGCCCTGTCCCGATCCTGTCTTTTACTTAAAGACTTCGTCACTCGCTCCTATACTAAAGATCTAACCTAGCTTCGACGGCTTCGTCTACGTTCGCTCTTCCGCTCTTCTCCGTATAAATAATCACCTAATAATATCTAATTATTTCTACACGCGAGCTGTACAAATATCTGTTCAAGATGCGTTTCTCTGGAGTAGCCGCCGGTTTCCTCGCCGCTGTTGCGAGCGCCCAATCCGTAACCACCGTCACTGACGTTGCTTCCGCCACCGGTGCTGAGTCCTCTGCGGCTGGTACCCCCGACGTTACGATTGCTACCTCCAGCGTTGACTCGGTCGCCTCCTCTGTCATCTCTGTCTCTGCTGAGGAGTCCACCGGCCAGTCAGCTACCACCGGTGCTACTATCTCAACCGGCTCTCAACCCTCTGTCACCGTCAGCATAGATCCTGCCCAGACCTCTTTGCAATCCGCCATCCTCGACTGCATCAATGCTTGTGAGTAGATACAAAGCCAGACAGACGGTAGACAAGACCAATAACTAACCGCTATGCAAATAGGTGATGCTAGCGACGTTAACTGCCAGGCTAAGTGTATTGCTGTGCCCAGCCCCAGCAACCAGAACGTCAACCAGACCACCGAGTGTGTAGCCGAATGCCCCCAAGGTAAGGGTACCGACGACGACAACCGGGCCTACGCCGACTGCGTAAACGGCTGCATTGCCCAGTACTTCTACACTTCGACCGATGCCCCCGGTGCTACTACCACCGGCACTGGCAGCAGCGGCACCACCAAGGCGACCCCAAGCGTCACCCATGTTGAGTCTACCGTTACCTCGGGCGGCTCTACCTTCGTCACCTCATTCTCCACCACTATGGCTCCCTCCGAGACTGACTCTTCCTCCCCCGACTCTTCGTCCGCGGCCCCGTCATCCACCTCTTCCGGCGCCGCCGACATGCTCTTCACCCCCGTCGGCTCTGGCCTCGGGCTCTTCTCCTTCCTGGCTGCTTTCCTCGCCCTATAAAAAGCGTCAGACATTTGACTTTGTATCTATACGCTATTTAAAAGAAAAAACGGAAATATTTTGAGACGCTATGGATAATAATGGGATCGGCCGATTGTGTATCAATCATAATGCTGCCAAACGTATTGGATGAGATTTTGAATACCAAAGGTGAAAAAAGTTGGGGAGTAGGATGCATCAAGCGGAAAACTCATTTAGCAACTATTTTTTTTTTTTTGGCACGCCAATACTAATTGCAGATGTAGTCACGTTATATAGAACGCGAATATGAACCTGAAGTTGACGACCATTTATCATTGCTACCTTTTCCCCTTCTATGTCCTTTTTTAGTTCTATGTGATTATGTCTTCATCTGAGTTTTGATAGAGCGCATAGCTAGCTCTGTTTTTACCGTTTCGAAGTTGGGACCGTTACCGGGATATCGCTCAACCATGGGATACCCAGTTGCTTCATCTCCACAGCCAGCTGGAAGAGGTAATCGAGACTGCGATGATGTTCGGGTCAGCTGATCGACGTTGGGGATTAAATGGCGCGGAAACCCACCTTTCACACATGGTCTTGGCCTTGTGGACATTATCGCCCCAGACGTAGACACCGTGCCGCCGTACTAGGACCGCATAGGTGTCCGGGTGTTGATCCATGGCCTCTTCCAGGAATTCCGTGAGATCTTCCTCGTGGGCCGTGTTCTCAATGACGGGGATGCGCAGGGTGTCGTGGTAGCCCAAGTTTCCCTGCTTCTGAAAGCCCTTGCCGAAGCCCTTGATCTGCTCGATGTTGTTGATCTCGAACACCTTGTCCTTGCCGGGGCCCTGGGCCTCGAGGAGCAGGGTGACGAGCACGGCCCAGTGAGAATGAGTGTGGATACAGCAGCCAGCTCCCCGCTTGGTGAAGGCTGCGAGGAACAGCGGTGTGCATTGGGAAGGCCGGCCGCACGGCGGGGAGCGCAGGTAGACGCGGTTCTTGAGATCCGTCTGCTTGGACAGCGCGAGCACGTAAATATCAGTGTTCTTCATAAGCTCCTTCTGAACGCCTGAAGGTGCGATATATACTAGATCACTGGAACACCAAGGTATGAGATATCATGTTTTTCTATTTATTCTGGAACTGTCGCAACGGGGAATAAGGTAGGAATAATAGAAATATGAGCAAGGCCATATATGAAGTTCATTTCAAACCAAGCCAAAAAACCAAACTGAATCAAACCCAATTGCAAAAGAGAAAGAGTGAGGTCTTACTCGTTACGAATAGAGCATCCTCCTCCCGTCCCTGTAACCCAACCTAAAGTCCAAAACTTGGCGCATAGGGAAGGGATGAGGTTTGCCGGGTGATCAGGATCTTCCGACGTTATGTAATGGTCGTCACTCATTTTTCCCTTTTTTCCCTCCTTTTTTTCTTTTCTGATTTTTTTTTCTTCTTCCCCTTTATGAAAATCCGGTGCACCGGAAAAGTTGAATAATGCGCTATTGAGGGGAGATGAATAATAAGATTAGGCCAGGCTGGCCTCTTGGACGAAAAGAGAGAGGGTGTATGTATAGGTATGTGTGTGACCGGGAATGTGATAAAGTTCGGTACTTAAAAAATCGACGGAGAAAAAAAAAAGGATATGGTTTTATTAACTTATTAGCAAATAAAGTTGGATGAGGCTAAAGTCGAGTATCACGGCACAAATCCTTAGGTAAATTCTGTTCCCCACTCGCTAGGGCAGTTGTAGATCACGCAAGCTTGGGGCTATCAAGTTAGGTACAGTACATACGGAATACATGTAAATCTGTACACTTGGTTGGATATGGACATACCTAATACCTAAGGTACTTTGTGTAGGTAGTATCAATTGTCTTTTAGACATGTGCTTCTCGGAAGCTGACTGAGTAAAAAGGATTATTGGCCCTTTTGGCACCTTGGTTTTATAACAAGCTACATATGTATCATTGAGTCCTTTCACCGAGTAAGTTTGCTAGGCTTGTGCTATTCTAATGATAAGGGTGGTGATAGGTAAGGTGATGGTAAGTAAGCTATATAGTAGGGCTTCTAGCATAAACCCAACAACATGTTTCAATGGTCCTACGTCGCACCATTGAATGATATCTTGTTGACAGATTTCACCGCTCATCCCGTTATGAATAGACTGATAATCTTATCAATTGTAGTGCGCATTAGTTATTACATACGTAGTAGTTAGGAGAAAACGATATACATATTCTGTGATTCTGTGGTAAATGGTATTCACATGTTTTTTTTTTTTTTTTTTTGTATTTACGCAACTAAAAGGTTAGGTACGCAGGTATCTTTGTAGTCGGTACTTTGCTATCACAGACAATATCAGTGCAGATGCTGACTTTTCTGCTTGTGTCGGCACCGTACATACATAATAAAAGCCTTGTAAGAAGCTACATACCTAACGGTCACAGAAGGTGTTTCCCAAAGATTCCATAAGTATCCCCCGCAATCTGAATGTACCCAGGTACATATCTTTGATATCTTTGATCCCGATAGTCTAGCCAATCAGAGCACGGAGTGAAGCAGCCGAAAAGGTACGTACTGTCTTTAGGCCACGTTTGCATGGAAGGTCCGCTGCTAATAATTAAAAGTTCACGAAGAGCTTCTTGCAATTGCTTCTTCTCGAGTCCATCTTTTCTTTTCTTCCGTTGAGCTCTGGGAGTTCTTTCTCAACGTCACTCTCAATCCATCTCCATCTCTGTGCTACACCTCTGTGCTAGACAGAAGAGATCAAAGAGAGAGCAAGCAAAGTAAAGCAAGCTAGCATTGCCAGCTTCTTTTTTTTTCACCATGAAGTTGAACTCTGCTATCGCCGCGGCCTTACTGGCCACTGGCACATATGCCGACGATGCCTCCAAGGTTGAAAACACCGAGTCGTCCACTTCTGCCTCCGTTGAGGTGCCGACCTTCACTGTAAGTTATCCAACCAAATTAATTGTCACCTCTTGCGCCCAATTGGCTGCTTTATTCCTCTTCGTATATAACTAGCTCTTCTCGTACAGCTTAGCTAATACTTGAATTTGCAGCCCACCACTCTCAAAGCTCCCTTCATCGAGCAGTTCACTGATGACTGGGAGTCGCGGTGGAAGCCTTCCCACGCTAAGAAGGAGGTTAAGGGTCAGGAAGAGGAATGGGCCTACGTTGGCGAGTGGGCTGTCGAGGAGCCCTACCAGTTTAAGGGTATGGAAGGCGACAAGGGTCTTGTTGTCAAGAACGTTGCCGCTCACCACGCCATCTCCGCCAAGTTCCCTAAGAAGATCGACCCTAAGGGCAAGGAATTAGTTGTCCAATACGAGGTTAAGCTCCAGAGTAAGTTAATTCGTCTAGATGAAGTCTCGTAGGCGTCGGTTTTCTAACGCTATGGTTTCCAGAGGGTCTCGAATGCGGTGGTGCCTACCTCAAGCTCCTCCGAGACACAAAGTCTCTCCACCAGGACGAATTCAGCAACACTACGCCGTATGTTATCATGTTCGGTCCTGACAAGTGTGGTGCCACCAACAAGGTCCACTTCATCTTCAACCACAAGAACCCTAAGACTGGCGAGTACGAGGAGAAGCACCTGTCTGCTGCCCCTACGGCCTCCATCCAGAAGACTACCGAGCTCTACACCTTGGTCGTCCGACCCAACAACACCTTCACTGTCAAGCGTGGTGGTGACATTGTCCGAGACGGAAGCCTCTTCGACCAGTTTTCTCCTTCTGTCAACCCCGAGAAGGAAATTGACGACCCCAATGACAAGAAGCCCGAGGACTGGGTTGACGAGGCCCGTATTCCCGACCCCGATGCCAAGAAGCCTGATGACTGGGATGAGGATGCTCCATTCGAGATCGTCGATGAGGAGGCTACCAAACCCGAGGACTGGCTTGAGGAGGAGCCTCTGACTGTCCCTGACCCTGAGGCCCAGAAGCCCGAGGATTGGGATGACGAGGAAGATGGTGACTGGATCCCTCCCACCGTTCCTAACCCTAAGTGTGCTGATGTCTCCGGATGTGGCCCTTGGACCAAGCCCATGAAGAAGAACCCTGACTACAAGGGCAAGTGGACTGCGCCCTACATTGACAACCCTGCTTACAAGGGTGTCTGGGCTCCTCGCAAGATTAAGAACCCCGACTACTTTGAGGACAAGCACCCTGCTAACTTTGAACCCATTGGCGCTGTAAGTAATACTGAGGTTTACTATCGTATGAAATGCATCACTAACGCATCACTAACTTCGCAATATAGGTTGGTTTCGAACTCTGGACTATGCAGAACGACATCCTCTTCGACAACATCTACATTGGTCACTCTGAGGCTGATGCTGAGAAGTTTGCTCAGGAAACTTTCTTCAAGAAGTCGCCTGTTGAGAAGGCTCTTGAAGAGGCTGAGAAGCCCAAGAAGGACGACTCGGCCAAGTCTCCCTCGGACCTCAAGTTCCTG
The DNA here is from genome assembly GCA_022478815.1 of Daldinia bambusicola. NCBI lineage: Eukaryota > Fungi > Ascomycota > Sordariomycetes > Xylariales > Hypoxylaceae > Daldinia > Daldinia bambusicola. Next base: position 463,778 of record MU284073.1, read on the forward strand.
GATGACCCCGTCCTATACGCCAAGGAGAAGCTTGACCTATTCACGACCATTGCCGCAAACGACCCTATCCAGGCTATTAAATTTGTCCCCGAGGTTCCTGGTGCTATTGTTGCTATCCTTGCTCTTGTCGGTACCATCTTCAGTGTCCTCTTCCTTGGAGGTAGCGCACCCCAGCCTGTTAAGAAGGCTGCTGCGGACGCCAAGGAGAAGGCTAAAGATGCTAAAGACAAGACAGCTGAGGCTGTCGCCACAGGCGCTGAGAACGTTAAGGCTGAGGTTAACAAGCGTACTACACGACAACAATCGTAATTGACGGAATATGATGAGAGCACAAAGGGGCAATGCGGAGGAAACAAGAGCAGGCGGGCTACTGTAACGTAGTGAAGGTCAGTTAGGGGGATATGGTGCGACAATAAGGGCACGCCTTTGTGACTTGAACTTTACTTTGCATGGCTCCGGTGTATTTTACCTACCCTACCCAATGAACAGTTAACTGAACTCTTGCTTTGCTACGATCAAGTGTATGAATTGCATGTTACGCATTACGAGTATGACGTGCTGTAAACACCATGGTACAGTAATTCTAAGAGATTGTCACAGTACACTCAACAAGGATAACATCTAAGGAGGTTTGAAACCTTTTTCCTTATTTTCTGGTTTTGCTACAAGCAGTACAACCCAATATCAAAACTGGTGTAGGTGAGCAACTAGGGATACCTTTCAGCAAAAACTGAAAAACCTTTATCATGCAATAAAAGCAATGAATGGAACCTCGAAGTTCCTATTAAAGGATAAAAGAAAGCAGGGCTGAAAGGGGAAAAGATAAACTAAGGAAACATGGTCTCGCTCGGGTTTACGGCCGTCTTGCCTGACCTACCTAACTCCTGGGTCCTGGTCTTGCTTGTATACGTACATTCCTGTTGTACATAGCATCTACGCTGTTCATAGCATATCCAGACCAAATACCTACTATCATTGGACACTAGGGATGCTAGTCCAATACAATTGAGCCGCGACAAGTCCTAGAAGACTAAACGCGTTCGGTGGAGTTTGTTAAGACAGGGCTTTCAGTCAAAGCCACGTATTATTCCTCTCGAGTGGCCGGAAGACGGACTTGTATTCAGCCTCATACCTCAGGTTATCGGCATCTATTTTCACAGGAACATCCTTGATCTGTTCCTGGATGGCTTCCTGATACTTCCTGAGAGAACACGGGGCTGGACGGGGCTTTAGGCCTGGAGGAGGGGGTGGGGGAGAAGGGAGAGTGGGCTTAGAGTTAAAGAATTCCTCGGGGAAAGCACCCGAAAGTAAGGAGGCCATCTCTGGAGTGGTTAGATCGACGACGTTGCCTTGAGCTAGGGCTTCGTCCTCGTCCGCGTGGACAGGCACAGCAAGGTCCTTCGCGAGACGGACAACTGTCTTCTCGGTCTTGGGACATGTGACCATGCACGCGCCTACAGCAGTGGCACGCTTAAGGCCCATAGAAGCCAGGATCGAGTTCTTGTCCAAGCTGCTCCGGCGATCACACCAGAGGAAGTTGGGTCCGACCTGAGGGGCTTTAGCCCGGCACTGCTCGTACTCTTCACGAAGCTCCTCGTCGGTTATAAGCCACCACGGCTTACGTTCAGCACGCATGATGGGTTCTGAGTTAGCTCTGTATGGTTGAGGCTTCTCTTGGGGAACAGGTGTCACGGAGCTCGGGTGTTCATCGATCTCGTCGTTATAGCCCGCAGGGGGTAGGTTCTCACGAAACTTTCCGCAGTGCTTGGAGTGAGAGATCCAACAACGGTTCTTAAGCTGAAGGTCGGGAACAAGTTCCTGTTCTATAGGAATACTCACCTCCCGGGTCACCATCTCCTTGCTTGCCGCCTGCCGATATGGTGAGAAGTATTTCGAAATACTCTGCTTAATCTGTTTGGCGACAGTGGAGGCGGAAGCGCTAAAACGACCCATTTTTGCTTGATTAGCTGTCTGAATGATTAATTTAAACTGATTAAGAGCGTAATGTTCTGCGGACAAAGTAAAGCCTTGTGATTGACGGAAGTGGCTTAGGCATAATAATGTCTAAATAGTTTTTCGGGCCTCTAGACAGCATCATCTATTGTTCGCGCGGCCCACCAGGTCTGGACAATATCATTATATCCAGACAATAGGATAGTGTGATGAGATAGAGAGGATGTTCCTGTCCACGTGCTCTGATCTGCTCTATCTCCTTGTCTCACAACACCCCTATTCACCAAGCAGGTTGTCTAATGAAAGCCCTGCTAAGACATACAGGACAATGGGCTTTGTTAGGTTATAGAAGCACTCTGTTCCTGTTCCTCAACGAGCAGGTTCTCGAAGAACCATTGTGAACAATGTTACTTAAACTAAATGGCGGTCAAACAATTCATGTTTGCTCGCTTATACGATTCCGCGATGTGCCAACTCTGGAACCAGGAGTATAGCGAATGTCACCACGTCTCTAGCAGTCTAATTCATTGTCCGACATATTACAAGCAACAGAGCGAGGCGAACAGCTTCCTTGGGCGTCTATTCAATGGTAATGTTCGGAGAAAGAAAGATTGCGGGCGTGTCATTCCACACCATGGAGAGCCGGTACTCTTCTGCCCAGCTTGCTCGGTCAAGAACGACAGGCTGCGAGGCAATCAAGTCGGGGATGGAGCCTTGAGGGTCCGTCACCCGCGCGTACGAGATGAATGTCCATATTACTCCAGAGAGCATCGCGAAAGAAACGAGAACCATACCGAAAGATCGTATAGAAGACCAGAGAGACATGCGCAACAAGGCGTATGGATACCGGAGCTGTATTACGAGCCGGAGAATCTAGCACGGAGAGATCCTTACCGCCGTGCCGCTGGAAGAGCGAGACCGGTAAGCCCACCTAGGACATCTGCTGCCACACGGGATACCTATAAACCCGAGCAGAAAAGGGATAAGTCAGCGGTACCTCCACAAAAGTCGACAAGAGGCTGTGGGCTTATGCATCATGAACGTAAACATGAGCGGGAGCGGAAGCATGAGCATAGACATCATGCATCCACCAGCAAGCAGTCCCCCAGTAAGAGCGAGGGAAATAGGACCAAGTTAGTAAAACGGGCTGAGCGTAAACCTCATGCACCTGTTAAAGAAACCCGTGGCTTCGACGATCCGCCCCACCCCAAGAAGCCCGCTGAGCCCACGCCGAGGCGTGATCAGCGGCACCGGGAAGGAGTTCCTAGGAACAAGTCTTCTAGAGGCAGAAAACGTTCTAGAACACGTAGCCCCAAGCCACGCCCCCCAACGCCACCTCCTAAGGAGCGACGACAGCGAAAATGGATGCCCAAAATCGGGAACTCGTTTAACCAGGACCGCCCGCCGCCAGCACCGCCTCCTCCAGACAAGTATCCAGCGCTCCGACGCAAACCCGGCCGAGTCTATAAGTTGCCCCGTACGCCTTCTCCCCCGCGTCCTCCTCCTAAGCCCCCTAAACCTCCTACCCCTCCCATTTCCATTCCCGTTGTCATTGCCTCTCCCACTCTCACACCACTACCTGAATATCAAGTATATCTCAACGCGCAGCGCTTCGCTGCCACCTACAACCCCACGAGCGAGAAGGCCGCGGAAACATCCACGTCCCGGCCACCTCTGAAACCTCCCCCGCAGCGCAACAAAGGGCTCCATCAACACCCGACGCTGCGCAGAATTGCCAGCCCGCTTCGGATATTGGATAATTCCTCCGATGAGAGCTTCGTCTGCCGGGATGCGCGACAGGTGACGCTAAGCGGCTCGATGTATTTCTGAAAGAAAGAGTATGAATGAGCATTAAAAGAGAGAGAGAGAGAGAGCTTTGCTAAATTTCCTTGTTGTGGTGATTTGTTGTTAAGTAACAAATAATAAGGTATCGTACCCCTTAAAATTATGCAATGATTTCTAGGCACGTATGCGTATATAATATATATATCCCTCTCTATGGGGCACTTCGTACATATATGTCGATGTACCGGCACCTTTTCTATTCGTATAGTATATATTATATATAGGGTCGATAGGCGGCTTCTCTGGGAATTCCAGTTAGACTAATAAAGAAAATGAGTTTTTAGAGCTTGTGCGTGTATGTGTGTGATATACGTATCATCTTCTGTGATTAATGCTGGTGTAATTTTTGGCTCGGTCTAATTTTCTATATGTCCAAGATGATAAGCTGGGAGGGACCATACGTTGGGAAGGCTGTCTCCTCCATTCTTTAGGTATGCGGACTTTATATATACATCCATATGCAGGAGTAAAGAGCACTAGGTAAATGGAAGTTAGCCATGACTTGCCGCTCAAACTCCTATCGCTATCGCAAATGCAAGCGTTATTCCTCGGTTGGCTTCCGCCGTAAAACATCGTACTCTAGTTCGCCGAACGCCTTACTTCTAGGTGAGATCCCAATCTGGGAGTCCTCATTGTAAGCGACATCTCAAATTGGATGCGCGCAATGACAGTTTCGGACACTTCCAATTGTCCTTACTTCTCAAATAGCCCGAAGGCCACCACCAACGTGAGTCTTCACCCCTCGTTATTGCTCTCCTCGCGCCTATTGAGCCTTCCCGTTCCTCGCGGCTTTGGCTTTTCGCTCCTTGAACTTGGTAATCTCCGCTTGGACAGCTTTCGAAACGCGGCTCTGTAGTTCTCTTCTGTAACCAAACTTGAATAGGAACTCCAGCCAGACGAAAAGGGGTGCCAGAAAAATGGCCTGGACCAAGTTATCTAACAGGGCAGGCGCTCGACCCTCAAACGCACCGTGCCCGACGAATTGGAGTAGCCAACATACTACGTGCACCGCAAGCGCAACTTGGGTCGTCAAGGTCGGATTTTTGGCGAGGGCGGTGTTCGTGAACGCGGTGCCTCCAAGGCATATTAACGCGAGGATGGTTCCAGCGACGGGCTCGAGGAGGACGTAGAGACCACCCCACGTAAATGCGGCTAGGGTGCCGAGGTTGAGGTCGAGATGAGGTATCGTCAAATATTTAGGTAAGGGGATAAGAGTTCCAGAATTTGCGGCCTATCACGAACAACCCATAGTGGTTAATATGAAAAATACTATATATATATAGGGAGAAAGGGGGGATTCTAATAGGGTTCTACACATACTAAGGCGAAGCCAGAAAATAGTATTAAAGGCACGCAGACCATGTGAATGGCGACATTGACCGAGTTACGATGGTAGGCGCCGTACTGCAGAAGCGCGGTCAGTCTTTTAACGGTTGATATCCATAAACCTATCCATAAGCCTATCCATAAGCCTATCCAATAATAATTAGTTATTAACTAGTAAACTTACAAAGGTCAGTTGCCTTTCGAGGTTGAGTGCCATGATGACAGCTAAACGAAGGTAGGGAGCTGGTTGATGGCTTGGTTTAGCTCAAGTCGCGTAACCTCGGATGGGATGGTCGTGTGGGTAGAGAACGGAATAAGTTTCGAGGTCGAAAGTTCAGATGTAAAAAAAGAACCCGCCGTAGATAGAAATATTAATTATTCTTTTTTAGTGATCGGCCGTTACGGAAGGTGAGGAGCAGTGGAAGTGGGGCATCATCACTCAAGCATTTATGTACCTAATTGTACCTTAGGCGCCTACTGTACAATACCTAAATTTGGGTTAGGTGATTATTCACTTAGGTACATCTTATACACATACATACCTACCTAGGTACCTAAATATTCCAACTGAATTGTATAAAGTAGGGTACATCGTAAAGCTTCTTAGGGATTAAAAGAGCTTCTAATATACCTATATCAGAAGTGAAGCACTTGTAAGCCATTCCAACTGCCCCGAGTAACGTAGGGAAGTACATTGTGCCTTAGGATGTAGGCTTGCTAAGTGACGACGCTGTGCATCTTTCAAACAACTTCGGTGCTGTAGCACCGAACTGAAACTACCTAAGCTGAAACCGAGGTTTTCCTTGCGAGGCTGTTAGGTGCCGTCTACCTAGGTAGCTTGAACTTGGAGCGTACCTTAGGTAAGGTACCTCATTGATGCCAGGTACGATACCTTACCTAAGGTACTATAGGAAATACATAGGTACCGCATTGAAGCAGTTAGGTACCTAACCTTTAAACACTTGGGTTAGGTACCCTAGGCACGCTACTACGGTACGGCTAAATAAGTGGGCCACTCGCCTTTTTCTCTTCCCCCAGGTTGCACCAAGACCAATGAGGTTCAGCTTTGCTTCCAGGTTGCTAAACCAGACGCGCGACTCGTTCCTTTCATCGTTCCGACTTTCTTGAGGCTACACCAAAATTCCTTTCAGCCCTGTTGTCGCATTCATCATCTCACCACAAGCACATTACTTTACGCTGTCGCAATTTTTGACTAACTTTATTTGTTCTTCTTGCATTTCTTGATGGTTTTATGATATCCTGGATTGCCGATTTTGAGGCTCAAGGAGGCTCCAGGCCTATACCACCTCGGCCTACCTTCTAGCTTACCATCCAATATCCAACATCCAAACATCCAAATATCCAAATATCCAAATCCCACCAACTCATCCCGTCTCCTACGAGTCTACAAGTCCTTTACAATACAGTCCATACGCTCCATCAATAGATATCCATTCCTGTTTGGCTTAGGCCCCGTCAGAAATCACGGTCCGTGTATCGCCAAAGCGCATCCCAGTGCCGTTACTACTCCGACGAACAATCTCCTGAGGACATCCTTATTAACAGCATCATCCTAATATATATTTTACGACCTCTCATACATTAGGCCACTTAGCGCAAGCGCCTAGAAACATCAACATGTTCTTTCTGTACAATCTCGAGCGAAGGGTTACCCTTCACCCTTCCTACTTCGGCAAGAACATGCACGAGTTGGTAACAGGCAAGCTCCTCAAGGATGTTGAAGGCACATGTACCGGAAGCTACTATATCATTTCTATCATGGATACCTTCGACATCTCCGAAGGTCGCATTCTACCCGGAAGTGGTCTCGCTGAGTTCACTGTCGGCTATCGTGCCGTGGTCTGGCGCCCTTTCAAAGGCGAAACGGTAGGTTCTCTAGACTGAGCTTGGACACTACAAACTTGTGCTAAGTAACCAAGATGGATGCCATAGTAGTCTCCGTCAATCAGCACGGCTTCTTTGCTGAAGCGGGGCCTCTTCGAATCTTCGTGTCCACTCACGTAAGTTATCCCCTTGACATCGACATGTGTCATGTTAGTTGACAGCCCCTGTCAAGTTGATTCCACAAGAAGTCAAATGGGACCCGAACGCTACACCGCCTCAGTTCACTAACAATGAGGACACTACGATCGAGGTGAACACACAGGTTCGTGTCAAAATTGTGGGCACGCGGGCCGAAGTCGGTGAGTTATGGGCAATTGGTAGTATCAAGGAAGATTATCTCGGGTATGTATTTCACCTCTGCCTTTATCTCAAAGCATAAACTAACAGCCCATAGAACCCTACAAAACTAGGCAGTTCAACTGTGTTGGGGCCTAAAGGGTCCTCTTTCTGTGCCTGGCGCTGTCCGTCTGCAAAGCGGAAGATTTCTGCGTTCATGATGGCATAGACGCAATCCATAGGATATAGGCGTTAGTACCTTAAGAGCTATTGTCCTTATCAATAGTAGTACTGCATAAGGCGTCTTTATGCAAGGTAAAGTCACAGAGACCAGATTCTTGCAAATATGGGATGAGCTAGGTGATTAGACTCATCACTTAAATGGCATCTAACATTCAGTTTTAGCATTGACGCTCGACAACTCTCTTCGTGGGACATAACGTCTGTGCCTTGAAGTAGACAAAGGAATACCCCCCTCCCCCCAGGGAGAAAAAAAAAACTAAGCAGAGCCCAAAACTCTATTAATATGTAATCCCAGGAACTGCTGTTCATAGCGTCAATACTAGATGCAACTGGTGTTTTGGTTGGAAGCAATTAGCTCGTCCGGTAGTTAAGCCTTGGATTATGACCGATATAATAAATAGTCATTATCTGAGGATATATCCTTTTAATTAACATGCAATTATACATCTACATCTCTCCATTTTCGTTGCTGGTAGATAATGCATATAAAGGTTACCTAAAAAGGAGAGCAGCTTGTGTTATATTGGTTACATCTATTATGGGTGACTACCCGGAACTAAAGAGACAGATCGTAAGCTCCTTTTCTTATAGTCACCATCAAGCTTTACACATTCTGTCACTCCAAAAGGGGCTTGCAGTTCTAATGCAGTTTAAATTGGTAGATTATCGTTCTTAGCTTATATTTCAACCGTTGATTCCTCTATGTCAGGGGTCTCACTTAAGATTCCTTGGGAACGAAGCAGATGTTCGTATATATTTTTGGCTTCAAAGCTATCCCAGTTAGAGCTCCTCGCGGAACAACGAAGTTTTTTCCCTTACCAAATTCTCTGTGACGTGATACTCTAGACCCGATGAGTGAAACCTTACAGGAGAGGAAGTTGAGTCCTTGCGTTGAGCGACTTGACCTTTCGACAACCTACCTATCTAAGTGAAAAGCATAATCCTGCTAGAGCTTAGAGGCCATAGATTCTAACCGCCATGTAAAGTGTATAAGCTCGAGCGTAGCAGCACAGATATTCATATATCTATAAGCCCTATATGCCTGGGCGATTGCTCTCGTTGAAGAAAGAAAAGAAGTCAAAGCCACAAACCTTCACTTATACCCTCACAGCATTAGGACAGAACGGAGGCCCGTTCTTACTCAGTCGCCCACCTAGTCCAGAAGAAAACGGTAATAAGACTAGCCCTTCTATTATGATATCTGTGTTTATTTACATCAACACATACGCCTACCTAGCAATGCAATCTATTATGTTGTCATAAATCTAGACTTCGTTCGACTGGCCTTCGTATATAGAAACGATTGCTCCTAACGATCATTTCTACCAGAAATTTATAATCGAAATAGGATATATCGCCATCCACGTTGTTTAAATTCGCCTCACTTTACTTTTGAACATATCAGCTTGCAGTCTTCCTGCATATATCATTATATATGATGGGATCCAACTTCCACTCAGGCTCTGACTATCGAGCCCTTCGATGGCATCGGAACTATTACAACAGTCAACGTCAAGCCAACCGAGCTCTAAATAGATCTCGATTGGATCTCAGTAAACTAGAGGAGTTTGTTATCGTGGAATCCAAGGACACAACGTCAATTCAGTATAATAATGGCTGTGATGGCGAGATCATCATGACTGAACCCTCCTGTCCTTCAGCGGATGCTGTTATAAATGACGTTACGACTGACATGACCACGGATGGTCTGACCCCTATGGATATTGACACGAAAAAAGATATCGAGACGCCCAATCCTTCACCGCCAAAGGGCACAAGGGCATACACTACGCTGATTGACCCAATCCAATTACAATATCTTGTAGTCCGGTTTGGACGTCTCTCAATGAGAGATGGCAGAACGAAAACCAAGTTTGAGACGGAACCCAAGTTCGGTATAAAACGCAAGTTCGAGAAGGATTCAATTTCTCACGAGGAGGAGGCCCATGAGCGACGGCGCAAGCTCATGCGGGTGACCAAAGAGCCCTGGATCAACTATAAAAAAATCTTCGCCGTACCTAAAACGAACAACGGTCGAGCACCGCGGCCTAGGAATCCGCTATTTCGACGTTCAGTCCGCTCCTAAATTACCACCATCACCTCACCGCGGGTGCTATTTACAATAGTTGCTTTTGAGCCCTGGCAGCAATATCGGCTGCTTGTTCATCTTTGGAATCTAAACGTAGGATGCTTTTTACCGTATCTTCTTAGCCTTAAGGGAGACTATAGGTAGAGGAAACCGAAACGCACCATTGTTATGTGATATATACAGGGACTGGGGCATGCAATTTTGAATATGTTGATTGGAACACAAAATACGAAAGTACTTATTACACATGGGTGGAACATCTTCCGAGCATCGAGGCTCCGATGGATTTATATGGATATTCCTTGGATCGGGGCTGGGCTACGAGCCTATGGATCTTGGGATGGAACGGACTTTGAGCCGTGAGGAAATCGTTATACGCTTTAGATCGGAGAATTATAGCGGATCAAAGATACCATTTTGGGAAGTTCGACAAACGCGATGGGAATACTGGATCGGGAAAGTACATTATGGGGATATTGTTTTGATGGGATAAATCTTTCGCCTCGAGGCTAAATAAGATCTTTTGGCCTCTGTTATAGGTCATCAGCGGCCTGGGTTCAACCGAATATTAAAGGGAGAAGAGTTAGCTGGGAGCTAGGGGAATAGGTATTTCATGAGGTTCTACCTATAACGGTGGCATCAATGGTTATGGAAAATATAAAGGTGGCGACTAACATTCCTTGTGATGTTCCATCCCGCAGGTTCTATGCCTCTATATAAGTCCTGCTAGAATATTCCACGGACGAGGAATTATAACTCGTTGGAAATGAGAGGTGATATGATGATTAAGATAGATGGTAATTGATGAAAAGAGCACACTAAATGTCCCTAGTCGGTGATTGTTGTCCTTGAGACTTTCTAAGGTGAAGGATAGCATAGGAGTCGACATAGGAATACTTTGATTAGGTATTACCTACACAGAACCCAAAGAAAGCTTCTTCTACATGCAGTGACTATTAATTAAACACGTCTAATGCTGAGAGAAGGAAGAAGAGGGCGGTAAGCCGTCGTAGGACTCCCATACTAGGGGCGGACGGCACGGAAAATACACCTAATCCAATCTACCACTATCCAGCAAACTGAAAGAACACACTGTGCCCAGTGTACCATGCATATACGTGTACGTAGGTACCATATGCTGAAGATTTAACTCTATACTACGACTATGTAGGTACATGTGCTTTGCGTCTAATCAATCCGCCAGCCAACACGGGTCGCTTTTTCATACCGTAGAGAGTATCCCGCTCAATGAGAAAGGAGCCACACAGACAAGAGTTGTGGGAATAGTACCACGAGGAACACCCGGAGAGTTACCTAGTTTTGAACCCTGTTTATGTGTGTAGGGAGCAAATGGTGACAGGTCACATCCTGTAGCCATCCTGTAGCCATCCTGCTTCACTCCTCTCTCACCTGTAGAGGTACCCCAATCATCCCTATCAAGTAACTACTCTGGTTGATGAGACACCCCTTGTTCGTGGACATAACCAGAATTCGCCCTTCTGGGTGCCAATGCTTCGATCTCGATACCATATTGTTCTGGATTGGCATTATGATGGTTTGCAAAGAGCATAAGCTACCTAGGTAGGTAGGCATCTGGATGGTGACAGCGATGGCTGGCCAGAGCAGGGTCTAGTAAGATGACCCCCTAAGAACAGGAATAATGATTGCACTATTTCCTGAACGATGCTTCGAGCTCAATTACCTTCCACTAGATAGGAATCACAGCACCCATATGCCAGATTCCGTTCCCTTCAGCCTTGGGAGCGGGACGGAAGGTAATCTGCCGAACCTGAGGCTTAGTTTTATGATACCATCTCCAACATCCTTGCCACTTACTATCTTACTGACGAAGTTGGAGGTGTGCTTGGTTATGGAGAACGGCGAGACCTGGGATCTCGATGCAATCGTCACCAGCAGGAAAAACAAGGAGCATACCCACGTCCCAATCAAACACAGACACATTTTGTGTAGTATCATCAAAGCTCTCACACCGAAGCCTCTTATTACCTTAAAATGAGCCATATAAACTAACCCGGACCTGCAATAAGAACGTTCTTATCCCATACTCAATAAGGAAAGTGTGCTTAATAGTATACTCTGTTATCACGTTGACTCATTTCTCAGAAAGGTGATGTCTATCATAGATACCTTACAGTTGGGACACAATCAGGCTGTCAGTACCCTCGCGGTGAATACATACGCATGTTTTAGACACAATTGCATTTTCTCCTCGTTGCTTCCTACAAGACACTAATGCAACGCGTATGCACGACGGAATGAAGTCAACTATGCGCTAGTTTCGCGGATGTCAGTGTTAGTTGGTCTATACGATTCCTGCTGTATTGGCGGTTGGAGTTGTAAGAAAACTACAAAAGTAATTTAAGCAGCCGCTTTTCTCTCGTATAAAAAAATAATTTAGCCCAATACGTTGGTATAATATTCTCCCACAACTGCTTGATTTACCAAACTGCCGGGACGAATGCTAGATTGAACCCGGAAAGGCTTCAGAATACTAAGAAGAAAGCGGCCCGCACCGCCCGAACCCGTGACCCGACACTAAGCACCCGTACGGACCGGTCTATTAGAGCCTCATGAGATAGTTTAGTCTACAAAGCTCCAGTTTATCGTAGGGTGATCCAAAAAATAGGTAATTATGGTGCTACACCCCGTTGTGGCACAACATATCCCGGAACCGAAACCGATAGATTGGGTATAACACTCAAAAAAAAAAAAAGGGGGGGGGGGGGGATTGGGATGGATTGATTCCATATTTGCCCTGCCCTGTTGTGTTGTGAAGGCCTCGGATAGACTCCATAACGATGAAAGATTCGAATCCTACCGTACAGTAACACGTCTGCTGGGTTGTATTTTGGCAAAAGCTACTGAACCCGCCAGAACGGAACCCCATGTATTGAAAACAAAGGTTGACCAATCGTATTATGCAGCTCATGATCGTTAACGAATCAGCTTTCATTCCGGACTCGGCTATGTACCTAGTATGTATGCACTCATCTGTTGGCAAGGGACTCCACCGGCGAATCCTACGGGAGAACATATTCTTAGCGGCCCGCGCGCCATTCCCAAAGCCGACCTCTGGTTCCTCATCTGCTGTGGTCTGGCTACCTAGGTTATGCTTGTTTGGCTATGCTGTGATAGCGGCTCTGCTCCCCAGAGGGCCCATACGGGCGGTGTTCTTCATCAGGGCCTTTTGCGTAACCCATCACACGATCTGCAACCGTTTTCCGGGCTAACCTCGCTTCATGGGAAGTTTGATCCAACCCCATGGTATAGTCTTGCGATATCCAGTCAGGATTTGTCACCTTGCCGAAGCATATCCAGGTCACTATAGCTCACAATGAGAGCTCATGAAGAACCCCGCACGGGATTTGCATCTTTCGTTGTCTGCTCCAAGGTTACGATATGTGACTGAGACAAGGGGATGGATGCATCTAGACGGAACTAACCATGTTATTGTCGAAACTTTATGCACACTGCAATCTATGTCGCAATGCTGCTCTCGACAGAGCCGCCAACATGTAGCGTTGATCAGATCAGGTCATGGCAACAACACGGCCGTAAGCTAACTAGGTCCTGGTCATGTTAGGATTCCTATATGCATTAGGCATTAGGTCAGGTACTCTTTCAAGTAAAGGCACATCTCCAGAAGTTCTTCAAGCACTACAGGGGAAAATATATTATCGTTATTCACATTAACACTGATCTTTGGTAAAAGCTCATTAATATCTTGTATTCTACTCATACGTTCTCTCGGCCCGGCAGCTCATGGAGTAAGTAAATCTAGAACAGTGCTGACAGCCCAGAGTAAGAGTCGCCAGAGCCAGTTCCAAAAAAAAAAAAAACTAAAAAAAAAAAAAAACTCCGTATAAGGTCTTTCGTATCAGCCCTTGAACTTGGCGCCGCGTTAACACCTATCAGCTGAACTCCACTCACCAGCAAATATAGTATGCATCGTTACCACGTAGACGGAACCCAATCAGCGGCTGGGAGTGACAACATGTCCCCCCTATAGTGACAAAGGGGGGGGGGCTGTCGTCAGTTTACAGCGACGAGGTCAAAATCGTTCATCGTATACATACCTAACTCTCGGATGTAACTAAACTGCATGCGGGAGTCATTTGAAGCACATAAGCATTGGAAATTGCTGGATGCAGTCCACTCTCATCTGACCAGTCGCAGGCAGGTCTTTAGAAGAGTTTCCCCTGGATAACTAGGGTCGATAAAGGTAACTAACCGTAGCGTTAGGCGTTTGCTAAGCCAAGAAATTAGACGCAGTCCACATGCTCAGGTCCACTGCTAGATAACCTTGGCCAGGTAAAGCATTGCAGGAGTTGTAGTGTCTAGGCCGAAATACGGCTAGTCGCTATGGTCCATAGTGAGCACTTGCTTAAGGTGGCATGGGGAAATCCCACGGCCATGGGTAGCCAAGGTAGCCCAACCTGATGAAGAATGATGTACCCCTAACACTGGAAAAAGCTACTCTATCAAGCTAGGTTGGCAATATACTCGGAAAATAGTACCAAAATATGCCTAGGTTAACTAGCCAGAGTGAAATTTAAGGCAGAATCTGGTAGTCTCTACGCCCCTTGCAAGAAATGCTGTCAACTAGCGGCAGCATACCACGCAGTTCACCCCCCAGTGCTGTCCTTCTTCACCCACGGAATGACATAAACGCCCATGCCCGACCATGCTATCCGGGACGCTAACGATCAGCATGATCATCTTCCTCTCCATAGGTTCTCTTTGCATCCGTTATCTACCGGTAAAATACATTGCAACCTAAGGTTATGCATTATAGGTATACCGCATGAAGTCGAGGGGGTCCTGCTTGACAGGTTCACCAAACATAAGCAGCCTCTTACCCAAAACCCTTCCGCTAGCTGCATCCATACCTATACTACGCTAGCTGGGTACCAACCAAGCGGCAACATCACTATCATATTATTAATGGGTGCCGTGAGGGCCTTGCTCACTATATGTGAAGTCGACAAATAGGGGTTGTACTACGATCCCAGTCCTCTGGACCGGGTCAGAAATACGGAGTAAACTGCTCTGCAGACAGCATCCATTACAGTGTCGTCGGCGATAATCTCGATCTAGACAACTGGCAGGCTTTGGAATGTGCGACCCATTCACCGAGTGCAGCATGGATGGTGGAATTGGCGTTAGTCCCAGACCCGACCCCGAGGGAACGGGATGGTGACATGGTGTCGTATCAACATGACTGACGACAGAGAATGATCCGGATGGGCTATGGTGCTGAGGCTCTAGGTACGGTCCTAATTGCTATATAAGAACATCATCGAGGAATCTGGAGAGGTTATCTTGGTTGAAATAATTCTGGTGTGCCATTTAGCTGTAGAGACACAGATTCAATTTACAAGAATATCTACCTCTTGCGCCGTCCATTGGCATACAGCATAACACCCTAAACGGAGAGAATGGCTACCTCTTTTCGTCTCGGACGTCTAATCCTCTCCTGTGGTAAAGGGGCTTTGCGAACATCCCAGACTCCATCCTACTTAGCACGACTAAAGCCCGCCGCCCATCCTCGGCGTTCATACGCATCCAAGGCCAATGCTTTTCATCTTCCTCCACCGCCCGCCCCACAGCCATCAATCACCGTCGATTCCGAAGACGAGTTTTGGCGTGAAATTCCGTTATGGAAGGACGTTCCTAGGGAAAAGTTTCTATCTTGGCAATGGAGTGTCAAGGTAGGTTTCTCCCCTTTTCTTCCTCGTAATCGCTAAACGATTTAGAATGTTGTTGAAGCCAAGCTGGGGTCCAATGGCGCGCTGCAATCCAACAATGTACTAGATTTCCTCGACAACGTACTACCGGCCGAGGTACCTCGACACCATCGTATAGGGGGCACGCAGAGCCGAGACGAGCTCATGGCAGATATCATCAGTGGTATGAGGGAGTCTACCATGTCCGTTCGTGTTATGTAAGTACCCCTAATTCGTAAAGAATGCATAAGTATAAAAGGGGTTTATTGGCTAGCTAGTATGACGTTTTCTTTTCGTGGCTCTAACGCAGAATAGGCCATACCCCCTAAGCAGGATAAATTGGAAGGACCCAGCAAACGACCCAATCTTCCAACAGTTTATCCCTATGAAATCTATAATGATGCCGGACCATCATGCGCTAAAGCTCGACTCTCTAGACGAGCAGAAGGACACTCCAGTTTGTTGCCTCGTGCATCGCTATCCCGACAAAGCGCTATTACTTCGTATGATTCTCCCAAGCACATTTTACTCTGATTGCTACTAACAGTCGAAGCAACCTCGGTCTGTCCGACGTACTGCATATACTGCACCAGGTCCTACGGCGTTGGAGGCGACACCGAGTTGGTGACTAAGGAGAATTTCCGGGCCACGCGTGATAGACTAAACACGGCGTTCGACTACATCGAGAGCCAAGAGGGTCTCCACGACATCGTGGTATCGGGCGGCGACGCCTTCTACATCATGCCGCACCTGCTGGAGTGGATCGGGGACCGGCTCATCGGCATGAAGAACATCGAGCGGTTCCGGATCGCGTCCAAGGGCCTAGCGGTGTCACCGCACCGGTTCCTCGATAAGGAGGACAAGTGGACGGAGACGCTGATCCACGTCTCGGACAAGGCGCGCAGGGCGGGCAAGCATATGGCGTTGCACACGCACTTCAACCACCCCAACGAGATCTCCTGGGTCACGGAGCTGGCTAGCCTCAAACTAACGCAGGCGGGTTTGACGGTGCGCAACCAGACGGTGCTACTGAGGGGTATTAACGATAACGTCGATACGATTAGCACGCTGGTGAAGAAGTTGGCGAGGTTAAACATCCAGCCGGTGAGTACATCTTCCTCCTCTCCATCCCCCTTCTCCCTCCCCTTTCTCCCTCTTAATCTCATTTCCAATCTGATCGATCAACGGGCGAAGGAAATTAACTTATTTTTCTTTTCTCAAAACAGTACTACGTCTACCAGTGCGACATGGTGAAGAAGATCGAGCACCTGCGCACGCCGCTACAGACGATCCTAGACATAGAGTCCGCGATCCAGGGCATCGTTGCCGGGTTCTACATCCCAAAGTGCGTCGTCGATCTCCCCGAGGGCGGCGGGAAGAGGCCCGCCGCGCTCTACGAGTCGTACGATCGGACAACGGGCATCTCAACGTACACGCAACCGGCGCTGACGGGGAAGGGGAAGGAGGGGAAGGTTTATAGGTACTACGACCCAGTTGATAGTTTGCTACCCAGCTCTTAGGCTACGGTGTTGGTCTCTTGGATGGCAGATACCTAATACGGGACTATAAATGAAAGGAGAGGAGGGTATGGTAAATTGCTAGGTCAAATTGCTTGTTGGATATGTTGAGGTTAAGGATGAAGAGTGTGTAACTAATCAGCCTGGGACATTCGATACTAAGGCAGAATGATGACGATTCGAAGACATATATTAGGTACCTTGATAGTTACGAGCCATTGATTTATCTTAACTTCACATCTTAAGGTTGGAGGATATGATACTATATGCGTAATGTATTGACATGGCCGTATTGCTAGTTGTAACCCTCGAGTCGGAGACTACATCCTATATTGAATTGGTTAATGCAGCCGTTTCTCTCCAGTAGCTATTCGTATAAGATATTAACACTCTAAGGCCGACTGCTCTGTTTACGCTTGTTCCTCTAAAAAGTTACCGCGCTAGTGCTTGACGTAGGACAAGCAACAATTGTTCAAGCTTTCCATTCCGTGTATGTGCTAGGTCAAGAACAGCTTGAGAGGTTCTTGTTGGTTGTTAGTTTATCCAAATCTCACTCTGATAAAGTGGCAGCTAGCTACCTGTGTAGTTAAATGAGCCCATAGGCCTCTTATAATGGTAACCTTCTATAATATTGAGGCGGCGTGACGTACAGGTACTTGGAGAATAGTATTAATGCAATGCTTGGGTAGATGTTGACTTTCATGGTCCTTGTTTCGGTGGCCGTTCGAAGTACTACCGGTACAGGTGCTTACGAGCATTCTACCTTGAGAGAAGTTAAGATATTAACCTCCTCCTCAGCAGCATCGCTAGACTATTTAGTGGTCTAACATTATGGTTAGATATGTACCTACCTACCTAGGTAAGTTGGTTTTATTCGAGATTTCAAGCTCAACCCCGGATTTCGCAGTATTCGCGTCGTAGCTTAAAAGGGAAGATATGCGTTTCAGACCAGACGCGTGAGATAGCCTCGCAATAGCGCATAGCCATGCGCTCGATAGCTTTGGAGTCTATGTAGTCATTATGTATTGCGAGAGTCGATCCCGTCAAAGCTCATTACCACTCGTACTGGCAGACTGGATGGGTTATGATTCGGTGGCATGTCGCCATGTCGCCATGTGCCCTTGCATTTGGTCTGATCGAAGCCACGGTGCATAGCCACCGTCATCTGAGACTAAGAGCCTCTAGCGTTGTACATAGGCATGTAATATACTGGGTTTAGCTGTCTTGGTGACTTCTAGAAAGAACATGACCCCGACAACCCTAGCCGTTCCTTAGAGCCAGAGCGGGTGCGCTCATTAAAAGGTAGCTAGCCGAAGGCTGAAGGAGACGTTCGGTAACTCGGCTAACCGTGAAGTAGTACAGAGAGCATCGTCTCATTACTATAGTACATATTTCCAGGAGTCCGTCTACGCTAGGGTCAGGCCTCACATACTACGAAGTACTAGGTTCGACGGGAGAGAATACCACGTCAAATTTATGATAAGGGGGTATCTGAACGAAGACCGCAGATCTGGGCCACGAGATCGTTTGGCATTGGCTGTGACTACATACATAGTACTATGGTAGTAGCCGCAGAAGTCTGTACATGGTAGTATTATCACAGGGTCTTGAGCTCGGGGTCCGTGTGTGATTCAGAAACGTGCTGTACTAACCGGAATATACCGACAGCGGGCAAGGCTTAAGAGAAGAGCTAGGTAAACTAGAACCAAGAAATACTAGTTTCCTAACAGCGGTATGATCATTGATGGTCCTGAATTACATACCTAGGTACCTAGCTATATAGAATTATTCTACCTTAGTAGATACCTATTAATTAGTATGCCATGCAGGTACATAATGTAGTTGAATCTCTTCTGTAACAGTATAACTAGAGAGCGTATATCTATACATACCTTACAAAAAAAAACAAAAAAAACAAAAAAACAACTTATGTTAGGCAGTGGATTATGTAGATGACCATGACACCATCGCGATGAGCGGGTAACAAATGAAACAGGCCCGTACATATTGCGGGATCGTAGCGCCGCGTCCGCAAGTGATGATAATCTACACATCATTCCTTTAATATCTCTCAATACATAGTTGTTGAGTACCGATCGTACCTAAGCATGGTATCGCACTTCAATATTAAAACGTCGTGCCGACGGACCTCCTCGGCACTCAAGGAGGGAGATGTTGTACGAACGTGAGTATTTACAGTTTCTAATAAATTGAATGAATTGCAGTTTGGGGGTGGAATGCAATGCATATCATTACATAACTTCTTGCTCTTGTTGTGCTACAAAGAAATACCTAAGTACTGCATGTAGCTTACCGTGCTGGCTTACGTGGGCATAGGAGGCGTAAGTACAGCTGCAGGGCCGGAAGCACAGGCCCAGGGGTAGCAGAGTCGTCCTAAGATCCAAGCTCCCTGAATTTCGTACAGCGACTGGATGACACAAAGTGTTGCTCTGCTTGGGTGGTGTTCGGGTGTCGGGTGCTGAGGGTGGTAAGCCATGTTATTTGATAGGTGGAACCCCACGAATTGCTTTGCTTTCTCCAGTTTATTTCCTATTCGAGTATCCGTTGTTCCTGGCCTAACCCAATAAGAACTAGATTCTCATCCCCGTTAAGCTGTTCCGCCAATAATGGTTCTTAGTCACCAGCAAAGACCATACCTTGCTTGGCAAGGGCGAGAGAAGAAGAAGAAGGAAAAAAAAAAAAAAACGGTTAATACCTATCCTAGTCAAGGTTTCCTGGTCGAAGTTACGGCTAGGATCCTGAAATTCCCAGCATTCGGGAACCGCACTGTCAAGCACTTATCCAAGTACCTAACCTAACTTTTGTTCAGAGAGCTTCATCCCGTGTGATACTACCTACTCACCTATTTGACGTATTGCCTGTTCTCTCTCTTCTTCTGGTTCTCCGAACATTGCGCCCTGGATCAAATACCGGGTTCAGTTTTATGACTTGGTATCTACGCAATTCGTATTATTATTCATTACATTTCGACTCCTTTCTCCGAGCACTTTCTTTCCTCTTTTCTGTCGTTTCCATCAAAGATTCTGATTTTGAGAACCAGCTATGCCTTCGTTGAGCTAAATTTGATAGTCTCTCCTAAACTCTTTTCCAATTTTAAATAATGCTTTCTGGCGTCCAAACCAATTAATCAGGCCTTATTTTATTGACGATGCGGCGACACTGCGTGAATAGCAAGCCCGCAGGCGAAGGGAATGATGCAGACATTCAAGCGGCCCGCCCCAATACTGTCGACCTACGTAGTACGGTGGATTATCACAACAGCCTTCTCGACCAGGCTCGACAGCAACACGAGCTGGCGCAACCTCCGAAGGCGCATTCACACCGAGGCCATTCAGGACCGAATCATCACTCGCTTAGTTCGCTCCGACAATGGTTAGGCACGACGGTCAATAGCAATAGTACGGCTAGGAAAAGGACTAAACATGAGAGGGATCAGCCCAGTTGCGACATGGCGCTACCGCCGCATCCACATCTCACACGAAAGGAAATTGAGGAATTTGAAGCTCTTCCCATAGCTATCAGGCGAAAAGTGAGTTATAATTTAATTATTCAATTTTATTATTTTATTTTTACTTTATCTTATTCTACTTCCGTCTTGTTTCTTTTTCATTATCCAACTACTACCTTGTGGTTGGTTACACATTATCATGGAACTCATAAAGCGATCCAAGTGAGGGGAAGCCTCAAAAGAGAGAGAAAAAAAAAAAAGAAAAAGAAAAAGGAAAAGAAAAAGGAAGAAAGCGATCACGGATGTTTACACGTGTAAAACGCGATCCTTTTCTAGACCACATACCTTCTTCCTTGTCGTCCTTTCGGGACTGGCACGTCTTGGACACTTTGTGGGGCTTCATGTCTCTTATTTATTCTCTTTACCTCAAGTCCTTTTCGTATTGGGCAGTCTATAAGACTAAGTTGCAGAGACGCGCCCGACGCAACTTTGCGTGGCAAGTGTTTCCTGCCAATTAGGATATTTGTACCAAGGCTAGAAAGGGGGTGAGAAGGAACGCTGGGAAACAATCGCCAATGAGAGTTGGGTAGCCGTTCGCTTATAGGCTGTTAACCCAAACAACATCGAGCTGCAGGCGCAACTACCTTGCATATTACTGCATATTACTGCATGTTGCAACTGCAACCTTCTGGACGTTTTGGGCCATTGCGAGTGCAAGCCTGCGTTCTTCATAACGCTTCTTGCATGCATGGGTGCTTCCTTCTAGGTCAACTATGCCCGTTCCTGCAGCACGGCACACTTTCACCCCTTCCCATTACATATTGCATTACATATTCCTACAATTCTTGCATTATTTCGCATATTTCACATATTTCACATAACTGTTTTTTTGCCTTCTACCAGTCATCTTCCGAGTCTTGAACGCTTTTACTAAATCCTCGCCCCCTCCTCTCTACAGTATTTCTCCACCTTGGAGCGTTTACGTCTTGCTCAGACTGTTGGCGTCTTGGACCCTTCGAACCCACCCGACAAGGAGTTTCGTCGACATCAGCGTCGTGGAGCATCGCTTGGCACCATCGTCCCCGGAAGGCCAGTAGAGCGACCGATTACCTCTCCAGTTTATCAGGACAACATAATTTTTACCGACAGTGCGTTCCTGGCTAAGCTTCCCGCCAAGATCAGGGAGAAACACCTGACTAGGGAGGAGCAAGTCCTTGTCGCCAGACAATTAAGACAGAGCGTCATCTTGGATGCTGCTGACGAGGCATTCTTCAAAGCTGGCCGTCTTGCAAACAGCCGCCCTTCTCCACCTCCAGTATATCCACCAACATTGTCTTCGTCAGAGCGACCTAGCATGGAGTCTCTACTAAGCGACAACGCTTCCGCTGGAAAGCGTGATTCTCTCTACGATAGCTTCCGATGGCTAGACGAAGAAGAGGATCTTGATCTACGCCTTGCTCTCGACGACTACCACGCGAATTTAAAGGAATCGGCACCCATACCTACTAAGGACATGAGGCCCCCTTCGTTCCGTCGGCATATGTCCTTTTCCAAGGTCCCATTTGGTCGCACGTCTATCTCGTCGAGTCGACCAGGAACCAAAGATGCGCAGCAGCCACCTCCCTCCGCCAACTCAACTTCTGCTACCTTAGTCGGCCACCCGCAACCCGGACGGCGGAAATCCAGGGCGCTGTCGCTTATTACTCCGAAGCATGCTCCTCAGGAGTCAATTTCTTCAATCGATCCCAGCGCTGCCCATTATCAGGACCCTGAGGCGCGCTTGAAGCTGCGAGTCTACCTAGCTTCGCCACAGAAGTTTGACGAAGCGATCGAATTTGGGTTCCCCTCAAGCGATTCTTCGGCTATTCCATACAGAGACTTCCCAAGCACAAAGGGTCAGTCTGACGGGATCATTTCTCCGGACTCCGAGAAGTTCAAAACATTTCTAGAAGATGATAAGTCGTCAATTTACAGCGACGACGTATCACTACCGGATCCCGAATCGCCTAGGACCCCCGATACGCTGGATAAGCATGACAAGTCGCTCCAACGACCGCGCACCAATGATCATCCATCTAGATTATTAGAAGCTTATGCGCAGGTACCTGCAGCTTCCCGCGAGATGACGTTACGTATGACGCTTACGCGACCCGATCTACGGGCTTGCGAAGATCAGATGTACGGATGGCAACCAGCGCCACGACCGTACTCTAGCAAACCGTCGCAAGTACTTGCATCACGGGATGACGCCCACATTTCTGCTCCCCATACCAGTCACGGTGCTAAAGCGAGCATGGACAAGATTTTCGCGGATATCGACCACGAACTCGGTCTCCCTGCGCCTACGGAGAACAATGTTGTGAAGCGCTTCTGGAACCGAGTACGAAGAGGTTAAACTTGACGGGTCGGCTGTAGCGAGAATGTGCAACTGGAGCGACTGGATTACCTTATGGTTACGCGACTTTCCGACGTAGCCTTTTTCTCACTTCGACGTTTATTACTATCCATCCATTAGACTCTTTTTGTACCACGTCGGTTCCATACTTTTGATTATTCATTTTGCGAAACGAATCTCACGCCTAAGAATTGCGTAGGGGAAACAAATGACATGGGATTGCGACAAGCACATCCAATTCGGCGTTCATGTATATGGAAATACAAGCAATCATTGCCTGGAGTTATGAAGGGATTCTTTTTGGGGCGAGGTATTAAAATGTGTTATTGATTGTTGTAAGGGCCGTTTGTTGTTTATAGGCCTAGTACGAGACATGTCTTAGGGAAGAGCGGGAGTGGAAAGCAATAGTGTCGCAATTCTAAAAGCCCACCCTTACGGTAGTTAGTTTATTTATTACGCTACATACCACCAGACTACTTAGAAGAGGCTCTCCGGAGCATTAGCCACCTAGTCAGCTTTATAGTTCCAATATACTATGCCCGGACTGAGGTTCTTGGAACTGTTGAACACTTTAAACCTATTTTTTTTTTTTTTCTACTCGTTCGGCTCTGACTTCCATGTACTTGATGGCCTGATCAGCGATGGCAAGAGCCAATAATTCGAGAAAGTGATGGTGAATGCGCCATCTCAGCTAGATGAGCTGAGACAAGGTAAAGGTGAACTAGACGCATCCCATGGGTTCATGCAGGTCACGCAGATCCCATAGGTCGGTGGAGAGCAGAGAACTGATCATGGGATCACATATATAGCTTATCTGTCTACACTACACTACACTACACTACACTACACTAGTGAGATCGCTTTTCTCTCGCGTGGGTGCTAATTTTCGTGTATTTCCTTGTTGAAACGTTAGCGTAGCTGTCGGGCGGGTATAGGATAATATAGATAATATAGACGGTCGTTGTGACGCAGGTACATAGCATTAGTCGAGATAGGCGCCGGAAGAGCTTAGGGGAGGTGATAGCGTAATTTTCTATTTATTCCAGGTTAGCCTATTTATTTAGGCCAGTACCTAATGAGATACCCGCACCGACACAACGGTATGGAGCAAGGTAGGTACAATACATCCAGGTACCAGGCGCATACACAAGATACCTAATCTAACCTACCTACATAGGTACCAGATGTCCGTCGCGTCCTGCAGGTACGCGTACCCCATCTCTTCGTACTACACTGCAACGTAGGACCTGGTACTGGTTTTATGTCATGTCATGCCGTGTCGTGCCTGACGAGTTCGTTTAAACTTAACCTACGGAACGGGACTAAAGGCCGTACCAATCTCTACCCATATGGTGTACCTAGGTACAGTGTATGTAAGTACACAATGTATCTGATGTATTGTACACTAGCATCTCATCTTGGAGACACCATAGGTTCGCGGACTTTGGGAGAGGCTGGCTGGGCTGGACTGGATTGGAACTTTTTCTGTCTGTGCGATGGGATCGGTTGAATGGGGGAGTTGACCGCTAGATAGAAATGGGTATTTAGGTTAGGTACCTAAGCTTTGATAGAAAACGGTGTACAATACATGTCTTATATATACCTACCTACCTACCTAACATATGTACCTAAGGTATTGTCGGCTTAGATAGTAACAAAGCTACGGTGGTAGAGTTTACGAGGATTCGAAGGGAAAAGGAATGCATTCCATTCTCCGGAGACGTGGCAATTCTGTAAGAAAAACTTACTTGGCAGCGTCTCTCTTACTCCTTTTCCGTCTTTCTGCATCACGATTTTGCGGAGGAGCAGACACAAGCTTTCGATAAAACAAATTCGGGGGAAAAGCTGGGGGGGGATCTAGTCGATCAATTCATTTACTATTCGTCCATTTAATGGATTTAGGTAATTAAATAATAAAATGGGATATTATATAGCAGGCATTGCACGTACACACGAACACGGTATTGTATTAAAAGTTAAGACGTGCGTAGAAACATAAGAACGATAAAGCGAACGAGAAAGGAAAATAGAAGACAAAGAACACGAAGGAAGGAAAATGGAAAACAGGCATCGCGTCCCACGTTCCTAAGGGACCATCGTTCCTCAGCCTCGTATCCCGGTTCCCGAGCGTCCGCTAGGGGTAACGGGGTTTGGGTGTTTGTACTACCTATGAGGTAGTTATGCATAGTATAAACTGCACTGTATGGGGATTCATTATTCGAACGACGACGATCGAACGTCGTCATACTTACTAAGGTACCTAGGTAGGTATCTTTATGCATTAAGTACGCGCATAAATATGCATATTGAATAGTGGTATCAGTCCACTAGGTACCTTATGCATGGGTATACGAGAGAATAAGATCAAATATAAACCGCACAACCACATCGGGAAGATGAGGCTATTATATACTACCTATATAAAGACTTAGCAGCCGCGAAATTGTAGCCTGAATCTATATAAATTGCTTACTACCAATTCCGACCCCTATTTCATATCTAGGTGCCTTAGGTAGGTGCCTTAGGTAGGTACCTATAGGTAAATATCATCTTCACCTTCTAAGCCATTAAGCACAACACCATCATAGAGAATTATATTCAGGGGTGTGCGCATACCTATACATTTTCTCTTCTCTTCGTTGCATCAGACTCAGATGAAATTCGGAAAACTCAGTTCGTTCTATGCTCTGTTCCACATAGAAAGCCTAGATTTAATCTACTTGAATCCAACCCAATGCCTTTAACTAGCTTAGAATGCATTTTCCCCTAGTAAACTTACGGATGGGACGGCATCGTCAGAAGAAAATGATACACAAAACCCACTTGCTACCCATACACAAGACAAGCTCACAAATGCAAGCCGTCCCATTACTCCTAAACCCCGAGCGACGATGCTAAGTGGAAAGGGAAAAAGAAAAAAAAAATGAAAATGAAAATGAAGGGGGAAATCAAATCTAAGGTTGTCTTTTCCATCGTGTTTGCTACCGATACCAAGCGCAGTGTAGATGATGAAGCCAATGATACACTCTGATGTCTTGGCTTCTCCAGCTAGAACCACCACCACCACCACCACCATACTTCTCATCTAGATCGTGACTTTCCTAAACCTTGCCGGTGCGCCCCCCCTAGTTACAAGTACATTCCGTTTCCTTCCATCTTTACCTCAAAACGCATGGACGACATTCATGCATCCTCGTCACTATCATCGCCGAGAAGTTCGCCTTCGTCTTCATCAACGATCGCGTAATCGCCTCGGCCTCGGGCAAAACTGTCTCTCGTCGTATATCGCCGCTGGTTGCCTCCCTGTAGCCAGCTGTAGCGCCCGCCGCTATCCCCTCTACCACGGACCTTTTCTTTCACCGTACGCCATAGGCTGCCCACTAAAAGAGGCAGCGCGCCGGCTACTGCTACAACAGCAGATACGGCCACCACCGGGTACTTGACCCATGGCGAATCGCTGTCGAGGCTGCTTTGCTCCCCGAGCCGAATCTGCCCGAATTTGTTTTGCCAGTTACGGTAAACCCACCAGCCAACCGCTGACGCAACGCCAATTGGAATCACTACAGCGAAGAAGATGCCGACGCCGGAGATACCGCGGGCCTTTTCAAACTCTTCCTCGTGGCCTGGGCAAGGGTGGGCCTTGAGCACCTTGTCCGCCTCGAAACCACCCTGGCAAGTTGTCAAGGGAATTCGGCGGAAGCCGCTGGGTTCGTAGTACTCGAACTCGTCGGGGTTTTCTTTACACACCTGCTCGGGATCAAGGGGCGTGAGACCATCGACGAGCCTGCAATGACCGTGGCTATCTAGCTCGAAGTTATAATCACTGCAGCATGATAGTTAGCACCTGTAACGCTCGCACCCGTATGTTTTGCTTCTGTCTCTGTACTTACCACTCAAAGTCTGATCGAGTACATTCGCAGTTTCCGGTCTTGTACAGTGGCTGAAGGTCGATGCTGTTGTAGCATTTCCTGTCGTTCTTTTTGCGTAGGTAGGAGTTCTTGTGGCCGAATAAACAATGATTCTCCTGCATAGGATGTTCCGGTGACCATAGTTCATAATCGGACTTCTCTCGGTCCTTGTCATCCTTACATGGCTCACTCGCCAAACCTGAAAAGTCCAGGTTTACGGCCATGGGCTTGCTCCCTTGATGGCCCCAAAGGAGGAAGTTCCTAGACGAACCAGACCGCAGAGTAGTAATGTCCGTGATGACCATGTCTTCATCCGAGAACGTATAATCATCCCAAGTCTCACCTCGATCGAGCGAGTACGACACCGTCTTAGTTCGGGTGTTTTCTTGTGCAAGGACCACGATGGACCCTTGGTCACCAAAAGACCACGTCCAGCTTCCCTTCTTCACCATTCTCCAGCTAAGGCCGGCGTCGGTCGTCATGAATGTATCCGCATCTTTAGAATCCCCAAGGACAGGACCAACGTTACCAACGCCAAACATGATACCAATAGCTGACTCTGATGAATACGACTTTCCTTGGTCCTCTCGCTCGGTGTAGCCATGAATATGGAGCGCGCACGACTCGTCGCCGCTTTGGCTGTAGCAACTGAAATCGTTGCCATCCAAGTCTTTCTTGGGAGGCGGAAGAAATCCCCACTGGGCGCCGTCATTGTGGCTGATGCGTGTCTGAAGCCTTTTTGGCTCCGAGTCGCTGTCCCTGTTTTGGACCGTATTCACTAGCACAACACCTTCTAGTCCAAGCATCTTCTCAAAATCTACCAAAAATTCCTCGTTGCAGTTAACGCCTGCTACACTAAGGACATAGGACGTCCCGTTGGAATTGCTCTTGAGAATCGATCCGAACTCCCGGTTTTCTTCCTTATCGGTTACGACAAATAAGTTAACTGCATGGGTCGAACTGTCTAGAACAGTATAGGCGCTCGTATGCGGAACCTCAAAGTTGTACGGGAAATGCGCGGGTGCGTAATCCCGTCCATTTAGACTGCCCAGCGCCTTGAGCGTATTGCCTGTCTCCGTCTGGTTTTCCGCAGCGACCACGATGAACTCGGCCATAGTTGCGAAATCAAGGACATTATCCAAAGCGACGGTCATCTCATATCTTGGGAAGTCGTCACTATATAAGAGCTGGAGTGGGTTGTCTTTCTCGTTGTCTTCTCGTGCGTTTGCGAGACAAATAATTTGCGTCGTATTGCGGAATTTGTTCGAGGACGAGCCGGTAAATGCGCATTTTTTCACATACCGCTTGATCGTCACCCAGTTATCGCCGCGGTCCTTGGAGAGAGAAGCTTCAAGGTAGCAGTTACCGCCATGGCATTTCTGTCCGTGCCATATTAGCCAATCCTCTCGGTCCGGATGGAAGGCAACGGGTAACATTCTTGATTTGGAGTCCGGCGGATCCTTTGGTTCGAAATAATCGAAATTCCGTCCCCTATCGGCGGTGTAGTAGACTCTGTTCTCCTCTGTGAGGAAGAAAGCCATATCCTTATTGTAAGGGTGAGTAGCTATGGCATAGATATCGCTACCAGGGAGCTTAGCCTTTGTCCAATTCTTGCCATGATCATGCGTGACGAAGATATCCCGTGACATGAAGCCCATGGACTTGTATGGTCTAGCGATTACAGTCTCATAATTCCCATTATTCGACTCGCCCTGCTCAAGATAGTGCTTCTCAAATCGGTCAAAATCGCCCTCAAAATGCCACGGGATATGTTCGACCTTATCGCTTCCCGGCACATTCGGCGAGCCTTTAGCTTCCGAGCACTTCCACTCTTTCTGCTTATCTTTCTGATCACCTCCGGGGCGCTTGCACACATTTCCGGGAATGAGACGCCAACCTGAAGACCCCATGAACGTGTCATCTGGATTATCGGACTTGCAAGCGCCCTCGGGAGCTGTGATAGGACCGGCGGGTTTACATTCGTCGCCGTCCCTTACGAAGTTAAAATCGCATTCAAAATCAGCATCGGTACACTCGCATGGAGAGGATTCTGGGACTGGATCCTTAAACTCTTGCTTGATGAAACAGTTCGCGTCCTTCTTCCTTCTGTGATACTTTTGCGTATGACCCATCACGCAGCTTGGCTTGCCATCGTCGTCTACGCGTGCAAACCAGTCTTCCATGTCGTTTTCTTTGCAGGTGTTCTCATGTAGTCCTTCAAAGTCAATTGAGATGATGTAGAAACCGTCAGGAGATGTCCTCGACCCTTTTCGAGCAGTGAGGACGAACTTCAAGCTGGTTGAGTCTTCAGTAGTAGTCAATGTCCAAGGGGAAATCTTCAATCCGTCCGGCAGCTTAGCCGTCTCCCAGTTCTTACCATGATTCAGTGAATATTTGATCTCGTCCACGTCAGCCTCCTTGCTATCCCTGACGGCAAGGAGAATGGAGCCCTGGTCCCCGAATTCGTATAGATGTGGCCCCTTAGGACCTTCGATCCACGTCCTCCCAGCGTCGTCTGAGATGTAGAGATGCGAGTCCCAATAATTTTCAAGGTGGCTCCCATGGTTGCCATTGCCCATTACGAGGCCTGGTGCAGGACTTGAAAAAACGGGACCAACATTGTGCATTTCCCCATTTATTTCCGTAACGGAGTGTAAGTGAATTTCATCATCACCTGTCTTGACGGACTCTAAGGTCCTCCCATCGTCGAACGTGATCTTGCTCTTAATCTTTTTCTTCTCTTTACCCTTTTCCACATCTTCCCAATTATCTACTTGGTTGACCAAAAAGATGCCTTGAATCCCAGAGACCTTCTCGAAATCGACATAATTATCTAGATTGCGATTCGTATGCTCAGCGTTCCTAGTAAAATATGTTCCGTTGGAATTGCTTGTCAGCAAGGTACCCATGGGATTGGACAACCGCCTATTCGATCGGATATCGACTTGGAGGCTATAATTCGTACTTTCTAACACGGTGTACGAGGACTCGAGAAGAGGGTGATCGTGAGGGAAAACAGCACGATGCCAGTTTTCAGTATCGAGACTCACGTACAGAGCCATCTCAGCTGTATTACGCGAGGTGGTAGCCACTAGGAGATACTTCTTAACCTCAGCTACGCTCACGACTCCCTGAATGGGGCTGCCGCCGTTTAATTTTGGCTCTCTCTCATCGACGGCCCCATCAGCCCCCTTAGAGCTGAAATAGTTGTCGGAGATTAGGAGGCGGTTTTCACTCGGGGGAGAAAACATGCCACTTCTGACAATGCACAGTATTCTCTGATTGTCCAAATCCTCTTTACCGGTCGTAAAGAGGGGCGACGTTTTGGCCCACCAACAACCCTGAGTACGTCCGCGAAGGAACTTAGCTTTGCTTTCAAAGCCGTCAGTAGTATACATTACGAGATCTTCGCAAAAGCCTTGGCATTCCATGCCGGTAAATAGGATCTTGTCCGGATCATCCGCATGAAAGTTCATCCAGCGATGTGCTACAGCGTCTTCAGAAATACTCAGATATGCACCGGTTAAGAAGGTCTTCCATGTTTCGCCTCTGTCGTCTGTCTTCCAGTGAGCGTTACCACGCGTTAAGACATAGGCGCGATTTGGGTCGTGTTCGTGCATGACCAGAGCGACGGCCTTATCATGTTCGATTCCTTCAGCCTTAGCCCAAGTCTCGCCGCCGTCAACCGATCGCCAAACAGTGCGCCCGGAAACCTCTTGGAACAGAACGACATTGGAGTTCTTGAAATAATGTAAGTTGTCGGGAAGATATTCGAATGGGGTTGCGATGATGGTCGGACCGTCTTCGGCGTGAGCAGTTGAGGCAAACCATAAAAATGTCGCTACAAGGAAAACTGCGGACCATATCGAGGCAGCAGCCCCTGAAGCTCCCCTAGCCCTCATGGTTTCGTTGTTTAAGGCGTCACACGGATGTCATGACAAGCTATCTGCCTCTGCGCGAGGAGTGGGAGTAATCTCGAGGGAGTCGATAGAGTCGATGAAGGCGACGAAGGCGGGCGCTAAGGTACCCAGTTGAGGCAAGCCTCAGGCTAATTGGACAAAATGTAGGGGAATATAGGTGGGCAGGCGACGAAGCTCGAGATGATGGTGTATTGAAGGGATTTGTCGTAAATATCGTAAAAAGAAAAATGAATGACTTGCGTTTTTAGTAGACGTCAGTCAGTAATCACTGCGTCCTGTGCGTTAGGTGTCATCAGTTCGTTAGTAGGTGTATGTTAGGTATGTAGATGTACAATACTAAGTCGAGTCTCAGCTTGCTAAATGCGCCGCGCGGACATTTCAGGGATCCACAGCGCAGCTACACTTTTCGTAAGACCTACCTAACAAGAAGTACACAACCTGCCTAGGTAAACAGCCAAGTACCTAACTCACTTACGTACTCAAAAGCGCGCTACCATTGGCTCTCTAGGTAGCCTTAAGATGCCAAGTGGTGCTACAGACCCACCAAGGCCAGCCAATCATTACCTGCCTCGGTACATAAATGTACCTAGAGCTATCCTTGCAATTCAACTCAAGTCTGGGCCCTTCAATGTGGCAAAGCACCGCATTCTGCCAGCTGTGGCTCAACTGGTGATCTCTTACACCAATGTTATGTCTGATAACTACCTCACCTATACGATGCATACGCTATTGTACTTGAGAGGCACTGTAAATATATCGATTAGAAGACTAACCTAGAGAGCTTGTCAACATTAAGACATGTAAAAGTTGTAGGGACTATTACTACACAATTAGTAAATACATAAATAATCTTTGAACGGCGTTGACACCTCATGATATTCATCAATACGTCAAGCAGTTAGGCGAAACGGCAATATCAAAATGCCCATGACAGAACAAATAGTAAATACGTCATTAAGAAGCTTAATAAATAAGTCTATCGGATCAGTGTAAAGGAACCTTAGGAGTTGATTGATATTAAGGTTGTTATATATATTGACCTTTCCAGATAGTCATCGTAAACGATGTTACTAGAAACCGTTTTGCTCATAAGGTCTACAGTTTTTAGACTGTGAGGACAGCACCCCTCTATTTCCTTTGAAACAAGCGGAATCCTGTAAGACTGAAACATATTTTAGGTGCCTTTCCAGGAATGCATAGGCGTATTTTCATGATACCCACACATGTGCATACGCGCATGATAGATACAGCACTAAGTCCCGGAGTGCGTTGTGCGTGGAACTGCCTTTTATTAGAATCCGTTTGCAACCGGAAAAGAAAAGAAAAGGGAAAAAATATACTGCCTTCATCTTTTAGAACAGTTGGATAAACAAGTAACTGTTGCTTTTCCCGACTTATACATTACCTATTACCAAGTACCCTCCCAATTGTCTTGGCGTTGTGTATAGGTTTGGTACCTTATCTCAACCAAGACTTACTGCGGTACCTACCTACATACCTAGGTACATAATGTAAATAATTACATAGGTCGGCCCAGGAAGCAGACCCAAAAAAGACTTGCCCGAGTCGGGGTTAAAGGCTACAGCGGGGGCTTTATCTGGTACATAGAACCTCCTTCGCCCCTCGCCCCACTAAATAAATTTCCGGGGCATTAATCGCCAACGACAATGCGACGATGCGACAAGACGACGTAACCTTCTCAGCCCGTTCTGAAAAGCATTGTATATATTGTATGCACGCAACGGTTGAAGTAGCAAAGTTTGTGATCGGATTGAATTAGTTATAAATAGGTACCTCTTTGATAAATTAGTATGATAGATGTAGAAGTATATGAGGCGTATTATATTGTTCGGATGTTTGCTTAAGTACCTAAGGTAATTTTATATACCTAACGTTGACTAGTAGTAATATGTCGTCACTTTTGGATACCAGGTACATAATCAAATAACACCAGCTGGACCTTGGCCGGACCTAGGCAAGATCAGTTGAAAGAACAGCAAACTCTAACCTTAAGGTTCTGTGCTACCCGTTATCTATGCGGTACATATCATACACGCCTAAGTTAACTACGGAAGCTACAGTAGTAGTAGTGTAGTAGTATCAGGGGCCGGGCAGGTAGGCAGGACGGGCTAAACGTGTTAGACAGGGTTGGTGGATGTAAACAGAGAGCAATGCGACAAGGTGTCTCATGCTCCTTCTATTTAATCATCTCTTGCACTTTTTCGGGACGGTAGGGAAGGCAAGTACCTAAATAAGGACAGCACGCTTTATACGTTCCTGTCGCAACCGCATCTCTTTCTTCATCCCCGGTCTCCCGTTTACCTTCTGTCGCCTACTGCCTTCCTTAGTGACGCGCGACACCTTCTTATTATTCTTACCCCTTCATAACTTATTTTTTTTTTCTCCTTTTCTTCTTTCCTCTTTTTTTTTAAAAAAAAAGAAAAAAGACACGTCTTCATCCTTTTCATCCCGCACCCACCTCAGCTACATAATCGTCTTATAGTATCGTCCTATAGCACTCTACTATAGACTTGCCTGCTTTGAATACATTATTGATTCCCCTCTACAATCAACACGAACCACAAAGAGACGCCCGAGTCGAGGTGTCCAAGCATACTCGCACGCGTTAGTTAAGCCAACATAAATCACCATGGCGTTGGCGGCTGTCTACAAGCAGTTCCTTACTGCGCCAAACTCGTCCCAACTAGCGGATGATGCCTCCCTTCACTACGTAACCACCACTTCTAGTTACAGAGGTTCAGCCGACATACTCAAGCATCTCAATGCCATGACCAAGCAGCTCAAGAAGAAGAAGATAGAGTTTCTTTCCGTTATAGAAGGCCGAAATGCCATCGCTGCCGAAGTTGACACCGTACTCGAGTTTGTCATTAGTGGTGGGCCCTATCTACCTGGCCTCGACGATAATTTCTTAGCCGATCGCACTGTCTATATTCACATTGTAGGTTTGCGCTACTTCATGCTGACTAGGCTTCTTCCCTTTTACGTTTGGCTAATACTCAACTTAGATGCACATCGTTACGTTCGATAACAACGGCAAAATTCTGCAGATCCGTCAGTCATGGGATCAAGGCTCCCTCCTTAAGCAGCTCGATGTTATCGGCAAGTCAGGTCGCAACTGGCCAATTCGCGATAGCAAAGACCAAATCAAGTTGATCGAAACTTGCGTTAAGTCCTCGAGTAATGGTGTCTCAAACGAGGACCCTGTTGAAGTTGCCCCACGCGCTCGTGGCAATTCGAATAATGCCCTACGCGATCCTCATGCCTCGCTCTCATTGTTCGCTCCTCGCGAAGAATCCGACGAGAGCATAGCCGCTGTCATCTCTCCTAGGGGTGGAGCTCGGCCGCGACAACGTGATATCGTGGAGATCTTGGGTGACGAGCCAGTCGAAAGCCCTGGTCGTGATCGGTCGGAATCGCCAAGCAAAGCGGTCGCTCCTAAGGCTGGTGTTGAGAAAAAGTTCCAGCCGAGCCGACTATTTGGAGACGAAGAGACCCTGGAAGAGAGTGATTCACTTGAAGATGTCGCCTCTCCTAATCGTTTCTACCGTCCTAACCCTAAAAAGTTCAGTCACTTTGACTTTGGTGACGGCTCTGACGAGCCAGAGCAGGCCCAGCCACCTACTGAGGAAATAACCAAAAAGACCAAACATACCAGTCAGTGGTCCTTTGATGATTTTGTCACTCCACAGAAAGTGAAGCCGTCAAAGGTGTTGCAACAGAAGAATGCTCGCCATTGGGGAAATGAAAATGACGAGGTACTAGATAGTCCAGAGCGAAAACCCGCAGCGGGCAAACCTCGTCGTGATGCCGAGACTCATTTTGAATTCATAGATGATGGAGTTCCTAGTGGTGCACCTCGTACTGCACGTCCCCGCGGTGCAACGCATAACAACGGGCTTGGCTTGTACAAGAACAACTTGTACAACGAGGACGGAAATGGGACGCCTCCTGCCATTGAGCCCCAACCCTTGGGGGCCATCACGAACGTAAAGGACCGTGGTCGAGATTTTGAATCTCACTGGGACATGACCGACGATTCGCCAGCTCAGAAGCCACGGTCCAAACCCGTGATAGGAGAAGACCGTAAAAAAGTTGTCAAGATGATGGATGCCAACTGGTCTAACTATGACCAATCCCCTATACAAAAGGAAAAAGAAAACAAACCTATTGGTGTGTCTAAAGGTCCTGGACTAGACGGGGAGCGGGGAATCCACATCGGTGGTGACGGAATGGGCGGCGGAAAGGGCTCTAACCGCAACTGGCTTTTCGGCGATGATGATGACAGCCAGACTATCAAGCCGGCAACCAGGAGAAAGGTTCAACCTGCAACCGCTACGTCGTTCAACTGGGATTTCTAGGTCATCGAGCATAATCTCGGCACCGAAAGAGAAATTAAAGCATAGCAATGCAAATCTTATTAGTTATTATGTATGAAGACGCCTAAACGCTGCTCATGAATTACGAGAAGAACGCCAAAAAGCAAGTCTGTGACTGCGAGGCGGGAATTATAGGATATCCTCTGGGCAAGTGAT
This sequence comes from Daldinia bambusicola, assembly GCA_022478815.1. Taxonomy (NCBI): domain Eukaryota; kingdom Fungi; phylum Ascomycota; class Sordariomycetes; order Xylariales; family Hypoxylaceae; genus Daldinia; species Daldinia bambusicola. Next base: position 498,924 of record MU284073.1, read on the forward strand.
TGGTTCGAGGTTTAGTCAAGTATAGGTTCTCTTGCGAACTCGCCATATATTGGTGCCATGTTAAAGCACTATTGCAGCAACAAATGATCAAGTGGGTAATACTGCGACGAGAATCGCTTTAGCTACCTATGTACTTATGAGTCTGCTGCTGCTCTCCTAGCTATTAGGTAACTATACAATTGTCTTTTCTATGTACATTCTAGCAGCTTTTACATAGATAATTCCCTTCCTCCTAATTAAAGTTGATAAGCAACAAGTCAATAGGTAGGAATACATTATACTCATACTTCTACCGAGCATAAGGTTAGGTTAAATATCTATACAGCCTCGTAAATTCACCAAGTACGGTTGTAAACAATACTACCTGATTCCAAACTTTAGAAGTCTACCTAGCTACCCCACCAGCGGTATAGGGAGATGTATGGATTATGTATATAAGTCAAAGGCAATGATGATTCTGCAAACATGTTACCACGCTTGAAAGAACAATCCAGGAGCAGTGACGCTATAGTTTCTTACCACTTCTCTTGTACATCTATCTAGCTGATGCTATCTATGTAGTCAATAGATCTAGGTAACTCATATTCTCTAGCCAATGGAATACCAAACAAACGAGGCCTTTATCGAAAAGTCTCAACGAGTAAAGATCGAAAGAACGAAAGGAGAAAAAAGAAAAAAAAAAAAAAGCTTGACAGAACGCCTCGCCACTGACCCAAATATAATACAAGAGACGCGGAAACCCCCTTTCGACAGCCCAAACCACTACCTTCGCACTTCCCTTGAGATCGTCGGCAATAAAAACGCCACATTCCCTCCTCCCGGTGATCCATGAACCCTATAGCCCCAAAAAACCAGAGTACCGAAAGGTAACGCAGCATAAATCGTAAAAAAAAGCCCCTCCCTGCTCTCTCTAAATACTCTAGCACAAGAACTTATACACCCTCTTCCACTTCGGCCAACCCCTCCTCTCCTCCGCCTCCTGGGCTAGCAAAATCGGGAGATTAAAATCTCTCCGCCCAGTATCAATATCCATGTCGGCCAACTTGATGAACGAGGTACGCGCCCAGTACCTATGTGCGATGTAAAACACCACCACGACTGGGAATGCCATGTACTGCAGAAAAAAGTTCTGCGCAATCTCGCTGGGCGACAACTCCTCCCAACCGACGGGCCGAGCGCCGACCCAAAGCTGGGCTATCAAGACTAGGATGTTGAAGACAAGACCCAGATAGGATCCGAACACACCGCATTGCGACTTGAAGGCTAGTTCGCGCAGGCTATGACCTTTGAGTGCCCAAGCACGGCGGAAGCGGATGTGTGCGAGGCAGATGGAGGCCCAGGTGAATATGGACGAGAGGCCAGAGATGGCAACGAGCCAGTCCAGCACGATGCTTTGCTCGTTGAGATCGGCAAGATATGCTAGGAGACCCATCGACGACGAAATAATGATAGAGACTAAGGGCCGTCCGCGACGGTCGACGTACGATAGGATCTTGGGTGCCTGATCCTGGTCCGCCAGTGCAGCAAGGGTTCGCGAAGAACCAAAAACAGAAGAGTTCCCAACAGACAGGACAGCGATCAGGATGACGACATTCATTACCGAGGGCAGGACCTCGATGCCCGCATTCTCGATGGCAATGACGAAAGGCGATGCGGCTGCGGATGCTGACCCTGGAATGAGAAGACGTGGGTCGTCATAAGGTACGAGTAGGCCAATGAGAAACAGAGCCACGATATAAAATAGAGTAATCCGCCAAAACACTTGCTTGATAGCCGTTGGCAATGACTTGCGCGGATTAGCCGTTTCAGCTGCAGCGAGCCCGACCAGTTCTGTTCCGGCAAAGGCAAAAGCCGCCGTAACGAAGACGCTGCAAAGGCCCCTGAAGCCGTTGTGAAATGCGCCTGGTGTGTGCCAATATAAGCCCCCTATATACCCTCCTCCTGGAACACCTCCGATATTCAGAACGATTCCTAGCAAGCTTGAAGTGGCAAACGAAGTTAATGAAGGCCCACCATGACCAGACGAAAAAGTAGGAGAGGAACCTTACATGAAGCCAATGACAGCGATAACCTTGATAATGGCAAAAACAAACTCAGCCTCACCATATCCCTTAATGCCAAATAGGTTGATGGCAACAACTGCGAGTAAGAAGATGGTTACGAAGATAGCTTTGTTTAGATCAGGGTTCCAATATGTTATGGTTATCGAAGCGGCGATGATTTCGAGGGGCAGCGCGACAAGCCATTGCAGGGCGTAGCTAGAAGAGCGCGTAAGCCGCAATTATCTCTTAGGCCAGATAGGCCAAGTAAATCGCGTAAGGACCAGCACTTGAAGAGGAAAGGACATACTTCCAACCCATTGCAAATCCCCACGACGGGTCTAGAAAGCGCGTCGAATATGCAGAAAAGGACCCTGCTACCGGAAACGAGACGGCAAGCTCGCCGAGCGCCTGCACGGTGCAGTATAGCATGCATCCGATGAAAAGATACGCAATTAATAGCGACGCTGGGCCCCCCACCTCGAGTGCGCGGCCCGAAGCGACGAATAGCCCCGTTCCTATCGCCATTGAACACCCGTCAGCGCACTGTCTTTCTTTGTCTCTCCTTTCCATTCGGTACGAATACAAAGCTAGGCGAAGGAAAAAGAAGAAGAAGGGAAAAAAGCAAGTATAAACACCTACCAATTGATCCTCCAATGGCAATCATTTGCAAATGCCTCCCCTTCAACTTCCTCGCAAGATGCGACTGCGCCGTCTGCAAATTCGCTGCTCTAACATCGTAGGGATGATGCCCACCTGCCGATGATCCGGACGACGACCCTCTCCCTCCTCCTCCTCCTAGTAGCATAGGCGTCCGTAACTGCGCCGCCTCCGCAGCGTGTATCGCATCGAGCGGGTCTTCGGGCGTGATGCGCTGGTTCGGGTCGCGGCGGAACCCGTCGACGATGCGATCCAGGAACCGCGTGCGCGAGGACGACGATTCGTCCCCGTACAGCGGCTCCCGCATCGTGTAGCTGCTGCCCTGCGCCAGCGAGTCTTCTTTGATCGGGAAGATGCTCATCTCGATGTCCCGGTTCGACGGCGGCATGGTGGGATGTTCATCGCGCGGGTGCTGCGCGCAGATGAATGAACACGAGTCGATAGCTGGAATCGCTGGAGTTTGATATTAAGTGTTTGCGTGCTGAATTGAATATCCCGTCGACGGCGATACGCACGTTAGCGACCTAAGGCCGTTGTCATGAACTTTTATAATGTAAAGAGGTACCTAATGTACTACATACATATACATACCTAGGTAATACATGTATGCAAATAAATGACGGCGGGGGGGTTATCAACGAAGAGGATGGTATGTGAGCTGAATCGTAATGGCACTGCCAATGGCCCAGCGCACCTTCCTTTTGTTCCTACAAGTTACATAATGGCATCTACAGACCCCTGTTTGGGTACACTTAAATAGTGGATATTTGTAGATAGCGTGCATGGGGGACAAACTCTCCCAAGATCTGGCCCAGATCCATCTCGTAAATCACATACAGTAAAAACTCGATATAACGAATTGGAAAAAACACAAGGGTAAATTCGTTATATAGTGAATTCGCTATAGACCATAAACCCCACTTCTTGACTGGGGTTATGTAAAGGTACTTGAATTTACTAGTAAATTCTACCTATCTGTCCGTACCCAGTACATATCCATTGTCAATTTCAAAGCCTCACCGCTTATCGTATTCGAAACACTAAAAAAATGGCGATATCCTGGAAATTACACGTATCTTAGCCTCAGACTAGCCTAATTAGGCTAAGCTCAACAGCCTAAGCCCCAAAATATACGTAATTTCGATTACAAAAGGCCTATTATTCTTGGAAATTTTATATACTCTATAACGAATTAGGTGGTGACTAATCAAGAAATTTTACGAATTTCGTTATCTAAAAAATTCGTTATTTTACATATAAAATTCAAGTGTACCGTATAGAAATTCGTTATAGCGTGAATTCGCTATAGACTAGATTCGTTATATCGAGTTTTCACTGTATATAGAAGTACGTACCTAGTCCCAACATTTTGCATGCTGGTACTGGGTGTGTACCACGGTATCAAAAAACAGCGGCGGTAAAGCGTAGTCTCAATGTACAAATTCCAGTTTATAATTATAACCATTATGCCAATAATGGATCACTTGGTTTACTGCCATAGTATCAAGCGCTATAATACGTTTGTACATATTTGAGCGTGCCGTATATACTAACGCGGCAGCTGGCGAGGGTGAAAGACCCTCCAAGTTCTATATTACGCCAATGATGCTCCTCAAGGTAGGTGAACATGATATATGCAGTACGTATGCTCATTATTTTTTTTTTTTTTTTTTTTTCATCGCTCATCGAATGATCTTTCCGTCTGCGTCTCTCGGTTTCCGCTTCCACCCCGTCGAAAATAGCTGGCCCATGTCGAACCGAGGGAAGATATGTGCCTCGGTATTGATGACCATCTTATCCAATGGAAGGAGATCGTTGGGAGAGAAGAGAAGATAGAAGTACTTTAACGTCTCCGCCTGTCAATTCAAGGACGCGTTAGAAGATGCAGTAAAAAAACAGAGCAAGGGATTAACAGGGGTCATACCAGCCAAAAACTCTCCATGTTGTCTCGCATCACGGGCGGGATCTTGTTTGCATTTGAAAGGCTCGAGAACCCTCCGCCATCTGGCACGGCCGTGTGATTCATAAATGACTTGAACATCTCCCAGCCCCATTCTCGGTATTTAATATCACCCGTGATTCTCCACATGTAGAAGAGGCTCTCTACCGTCTCCGGCCGCTGTAGGTTATGAACATCCATAGAGTGGACTGAGTAATCTTTCCGCCACTCCGCCTGCGGGTCCGGATCAAACTCAGCTGGCGGGTGGTGAGGAGCCGACTCAGGAGCAGGGGGGTTGGCAATGTTAAAGTATGTGATTTCGGCTGCGAGACCAGTAGCCATCCACTTATACATACCCCAGCAAGTCTGCATCAGCTCCCTGGCAAGCTTCATGTCGGCCTCGTTTTGTTTTGTCCATGTTGGCTTTTTTCTGGCTTCGGCTTCTGTTAGCCCACCCGTGACAGCAAGGGCAATTGTGCCTGGCATGAAGCAGACCAAGTGATCCATCTTAGGGGACAAGGCACCCTTCAGACCATCCGGCCGCTCTCCAATTATGGTGAACCCAGAAGGTTCAGTATAAGTGACAAGGTGCTTGCGAACTCCCCGTAGAGTCTCGTCCCACATTTCTAGATAAACTGGTTCCTGCTTATTAGTTTGCAAATATTGCTTGATGAGATACTCATAATACGAGTCTCCTCGGCTCCCTAATCGGATGTTTTGTCCCCTAAAAGTGCCATCCGTGGCATAAATATAGATAGGCACTAGGCCATCCTCGACCCCGTTATTATCAACAACTTCCATTACTTTCTCGGCCTTGTCCCAAAAGTACTTCTCGCCGGTCAATTTAGCAAGATACTTGAACTCAAGCTGCAATGTGGTTGCCTCGGCGGTAGATGATGCGCCACCTTCGTCATGAGCTGGTATACCTTCGTATTTGCCAATGTTTACGCTGGCGTAGGGGACTCCGGAGGGCGAATCAAAAGCAGCCATAAGTCGGTCAGCGAGATCCTTTGCCTTCTCCAGATACAAATCCTCTCCGGGCGCACCAGGATCGTCGTCTGATAAGGGTGCCAACTCAGGGAACTGATTAGACAGATAGTGAGCGGAGAGAAGACCGCCTAGCATACGTATGGTCGTCTCGAAGGTGCTAACATCCTGATCTTGATCGTATGATAGGGAATTCGAAATCCATTGTCTCGCGTGGGTGACACGAGAGGTAAGATTCATCAAAATCATGGTGTCCAGAGCATCCACGATGATCCAGCCCATTCCTCCAGGAGCCATCTGAACACCCTTTTTGGATATCGGGTGAAACTCATCATAGCCTAGGGACAAGTTAGCAAAGACCATGCATCAATTGTCGTCATTGGCTTAGATAAAATATCTCACCCCAGGCATATCGCTCGTAAGCATCCCAGCTTAGAGTAAAAGCTTCAACAACGCGCTCTCTCCGCCTCAACCAGTCAGCAGTCTTCCCCGATTCGGAGCTTGTAGTAAGCCAGGCCCATATAGGAGTTGAAGCGACGACGGTGTCATGATGATGGCCAAATGCACCAAAATAGTACAATAGCAGGATAACAAACAGCACGAGCCCAATTATCCGCTTTCTCCGCCACAGAGGCTTGGCTCGGTAGGAGGGCGGATATGCATAGGGCTTGTCCTTGTACATGGGGAGAGAATTTCGATCATCGAAAAGGCTTCCGACCTTATCCTGCACGCCCCCGAGTATTCCAGCGTTTTTGTTGGTGTGCGAGCCCTTTCCACCTCGTGCGACTGCAGTGCTACCCCAGACGTGATCCTCCACTATCCTCTGCGGGTTGGTAAACGAGGGAACATTTTTAGGGACGGTAAATGACATATCAAGATCGTCGACGACTTTCTTGCCCTTCTCGAGAGCATTAATACTAGCCTCGACGGCGCGTTCGGTAAGGGTGACGGCGGAGCGCGGTACGGTTGTTTTCAAGATGGATAGAGCGTTCTTTCGATGGATACCAAAGGGATCGCGTACATTCATGGGGCAGGATGTAGCGACGACAAAGAACACGCATTAGTAGTATCAACTTGTCGGAGATGGACGTCTCGCACTGAGAGCCTAGGAGCAATCTGTACGCGCGCGCTAGAATTAGAAGTACGTCTAGCCTAAACAGCTTAAATAGATAATAACAATGACAGGACCATATTTGGTATATTCTATGATCATTCTTCTTCTCACCGTGCTGTAATTTTACAATTCGCCTATTTAAAGGCAAAGGCACGTAGGAAGAAATTCCCCGTTAGCTTTGGACGTAGTAAAAGGAAAAGGTGAGTGTCGCTACTTGCATGCAAAATACCTAGGTATAGGTATGTATGTTTCGGGAGGAGGTGCCTATTAAGGACACGCCAGTCGTTTTACAACGTCAACGTGTGCCTAAGGCCTGCAAGTAGCAAATGCCAAATGCCAATTGCCAATTGCCAATTGCCGTTCACCTGCTCAGGCTGCTCTTGCCGCCTATCCAATTAGCTGCCAATAAGACTTCAGCATATATGCGGCTAGCGAACCCCCCAAAGTTTTGACCCACTTACCTCGACATCAGTGCATGCGCGCTAGCGCATAGGGGAGTACCTGCCTGACATTGGGTTACACATAGGAGGTACAGATACCGTACTAACTTCCGTTAGTAACAGTTAACAATTTAATAATTATAAACCGTCTTTTTACAATTACTTTATATAAATATTTAAAATAATAAATGTTAATAAATATTAACGTTAAATATATTTTTAATAATAAATTAAATTTAAACATTTAAAAATAATTAAAATATTTATATATATTAATTTTTAAAATATTTTAAATGTTTTAAATATTTTAAATATTTAAAAACTTTTTAAACGTTTAAACATTTATTATTTTTTTCCTATTATTCCCGTTATTTTTATAAAAAAGTTTAATAAAAAAAGTTTAATAAAAGAAATTTAATAAAAAATTAATTAAACTTTTAAAATCGTTTATATAAAAGTTTTTTTTTTTTTTAACTTTTTTTTTTTTCCTTTTTTTTTTTTTTTAAATTTTTAATTAATTAACTAATTAACTAATTAATTAATTAATTAGTTAAATTAAAAGTTAAAACTTAAAAGTTAAAATTTAAAAATTATTATAATTTCGTAATTTTATAATTTTATAACTTTATAACTTTATAACCTTATTAACTTTATAATTAAATAAAACTATAATCTTATAATCTTATTATTTTTAATTACATTTATACGCTCGTTTATAAGCTCGTTTATAAGCTCGTTTATAAGCTCGTTTATACGTATACGTATTTCAAATCTTTTCCCGCTTTCCCGTTAACTCCTATAATTTCCCGTAAACGTTCGAAATTAATTTAAACAATTAAAAATTTAAATAATTTATTAAATTTAATAATTTAAAAAATTTAAATATTTTAATTACTTTTAAATGTTTTAAATGTTTTTAAATATTTATTAAAATTATTTAACGTTTAAGAGTTTGGATTTTTATTAATGAAAAATTTTTTAAACGGTATAAAAATGGTGAATTAACGGTTAACTGGATCCAGCGGAACTTAGTACGGTATCTTGCTTGGACATGTATGTACCTAAAGTTAGGTACCTAAAAGCCTGAGTTATATCGGGTAGGTACAATACAATGCATGCCTTATATAATATCTTGAGTACATTCACGCATATTTGTAGTGAAGCTTCACATATTCATATAAGTCAGCCAACCACGTCCCCTTTGTGCCTAGACTACGTAAGGTATCAGGAAGGCACTATCAGCTTATGCTAAAGATCGGGCAGTAGCGCTGAGTTGGAAGGAATCATCTGAATTACGAAAAATAAAATCAATATATATATATATATATGGTCTACCTGAAGACATACGGGATATCTTGATCCTGTCTCTACCTAGGTAACCTTGGAAGTCTTCGATCCAACCCACTAAACTATTGTTACAGCAGCAATTGCAACCGGTTGCGCAACACGCACACGCACACGCACACACACAATGGACCCTTCCAATTCCCACCGCTCGAGCTACAAATGTTACCCGTATCTTACCAAAGGGGAGTTCGCTGAGGTATGCCATTATCTGGATAGAAGATACCGCCGTGCTACATTAGGTCCCTTACGTAAAGACTGGCGCCTTCATATTCACACAGCATTGGAGTTGGCATTTGAGCCTGGTTCAGGGCATACTACTTTCCTACAGATCACACAACCTTTGGACAACAGGACAGCAGCCGAGGACGAGCTGGCAGCCAAGATGGGCGGTGTTTCCTTGGGCGATGACCAAGAAATGCAACTAGATGCTGATGATATGATGATTAAGATGGAAGATTCAGACAAAGTACGTCTTGCTAAGGCTGAAGTTTCCCTAATGATGAGGTACAGATGATTAACATGTTCGCAGGAAGTTGTTCCTAAACGACCATCTCGGCCACATTTCCAAGAAGGCCACGTCATTTATGAGATCCATTATCACCCGACATATCGCTCACCCTGTCTCTGGTTCAGCCTACATGGCCTACCGGGCGGAGAGTCACCAATTGATATCGAATCTGTTTTCCGTTACTTAGTTCCTGAACAGCTCAAAGATTCTCTCCGATACGTCGGCCCCATAGGCGCCATCTCAATCGATGTAAGTGATTTTTTTTTGTTCTGCTCAAGAAGTCAATTGCTTGGTTCTCATATTGGGTATTTTATTATCACTACCTTGGGACTAACCGTGCCGCCTACAGCACCACCCTATTACCGGACTTCCTTCGTTCTTCGTTCATCCGTGTGCCATCGGAGAGGCCATGGCTGGGTTTGACTGCGCCAAGCAAGACTACCTAATGGTATGGATCGGCCTGGTCGGAGGGCACGTCGGACTTTGGGTCCCTCAACAAATGGCCGTCGTCAATGCTGGATAAGGTTTCAGGTGTCCATACGTAAGGGGATGAAGCACATCCTACAGCCTGGCAGCCAGCAACATTGAAAAAGGAGGCTTTATCCCGAGGGCGTTCATTCGGCAAGTTTGACACTAGCAAGTCTTCATTCATCATCGCTATCCTCCTCCATTGCCACATCTTCGTCGCTATCTTCCTCCTCCTCCTCATCACGAGTTCGTTTTTGTCCACGGGCATCAGGACCGTCGGCATCCGTCATCGCATGGTCGGAGCTCTGAGAAGGCTTCGCAGGAAGGCCGTGAGAAGTAGAAGCTGCAGCGGGTGTGCTGCTGGTAGCAGTACCAGGTGCTGGAGCATTAAAAATGCTCTGTTGTGCTTCGGTCATCTCGACGTTGGCAGCGGCTGAACCCGGGAGTTTATATGTACCGTCTAATTTCGCGATGATATCCGATTTGGACTTCGCATACTCGATCCGCTACAGGCACGCGTTAGTTAGACAGACTTGACGCAAATGGGCGAAATAATAGGAAGATTTACGTACAAGTTCCAGTCCCAAGAATTTGAAACCTTGCAAAGATCTTAGTGCTTGAGTAGCAGCCTGGACATCACGAAATACGACGTGAGACTGCCCACGCATCTTCATAGTCTTTAGAGTGACAACATCAAGCACAGGACCGTAAGTCGAGAATAGCATGTAGAGCTCTGTTTTCAGATCCGTCTTGTTTATCTTATTCGAAGGTAGGTTCGTAACGTATAGCCTGAAAACACGGTTAGACGGAAGATCTAGACGAGAGTCTGGTGGCGCAATCTCGAAAACATACGTCTGATTTGGTGGTATTGGAGGCGTCTTGCCGCTTGTCTTGGGCGGTTGACCGCGTGCAGCGACGGCAGTGGCCATTGTGAAGAAATAGGTCTATCGGGTATAATTAATTACTTCCCAGCGTGTTGAACGATTACTTTCAATTGCCAATGCCTTGCACTCCGCATCAGTGGTGTGGAATTTTCAAGCTTCTACGGTAAGACACGAAAGCTGGTTGATGATCTCGGCGGTCGTGTTGAATTATTGCAAAAGGCAAGCCACGCAAGACGGTTGAAGGAGCCTCACAACGGCCGATACATAGGTACCTAACCTACATAATATGTACCTATTGAAATGAACCTAAAGTATGCCTTAAGTTTTAACTTAAGGATTTTTGTCGCGTTGGTAAGATGGTCTTCTCTGATTGGTCGAAGGAGATTGGGGCTGGTGGGTGCTAGCGCGGCGCTAATGCAGGCTCGAGCCACAATGCCACTCGGTACGTACCCTTCTAGCCATAGGTACACATATACGTACAATATATTTATACGCTTTGTAAGCCACCGTAAGAGCCGCCCTAATTAAAACGTATATAGTTATGTATCTAATTAAATTGTCCTGTATTACTGCTAGGGCTACGAAACGGGGAGAGGCTTAATAGAGGATTGCAGCACGGTAGTATTGTGGCTAGGGGTAGTTAGAGAGTGTAATTACAAGGGGTTGGAGGATATACCCAATCAAATAATCTAGTTGTACGGGGCCACCGGTCACCCGAGCCTTTGGGGGGGACGCTGGGTGCGCGAAGCGCACCCAGCGTCCCCCAGCAGGCGGGCGGCGGCCTTATGTAAGACTTGGAACTTATAATAAAACTTAAGGTTCATGTCACCCGCAGGGGGACCTCCAGTGTACAATACAATACATAAAATGGGTCTGCTACAATTGGCGGAATACTGTGGCTTGAGCTCAATTAGGTTACGCACGTTTGCGGAGCTAAAGTACAAGCCCGAGCTGCACCCCCACTGCTGGTGCACTGCCACCTCGCATTTCTAACATGCTTCAATGTTCCTACTAACTTACACCCACCTCCTTTCTCACTCCCAATTCTTTTAAGACATCATCATCTACCATCTACCTCGACGTGGTAGTAGAGAGCTATACTCCTATCACTGGTAGGCCCGATATCAAATAAGACAACTCGAGTAGAGTAAGAAAAAAAAAAAAGGAAAAAAGAAAAGAGAGAAGATATACTTATTAAAAATGGCCGCCCCAGAAGTTCACCATCTCTTTCACCGGCCTATTGCCGACCACTCTTTCTCAGCCGACCGTCAGACATTGGCCGTGGCGAAGGACTCTACTATCGAACTATACGGAAAAGTCGGAGGTGCCTTTAAATTGAAAGATGAGCTGAAAGGTCACGATAAAACCATCACCGGCGTTGATATTGCTCCAGGCAGCGGCCGAATTGTCACATGTTCCCAAGGTCTATCTACCTCATCTCTATCTCATCTATCTATATTGTTACCTCTGGCGATGTAAATTATGTGTGTACGTGTGAGCTTATACTAACGCGATTCCATAGACCGTAACGCCCTGGTTTGGGAGCCATCTCCCACCGGATACAAGCCAACTCTAGTGTTACTTAGAATTGCTCGAGCGGCTACATTCGTGCGCTGGTCTCCATCTGAGACCAAGTTTGCTGTTGGTTCTGGCGATAGGGTCATCGCCATCTGTTACTTCGAAGAGGAGAACGACTGGTGGGTTTCCAAGCACCTGAAGAAGCCTATTCGAAGCACTATTACCACTGTCAACTGGCACCCTAACTCGGTGCTACTTGCTGCTGGCTCTACCGATGCCCATGCGAGAGTTTTCTCTAGCTTCATCAAGGGCATTGATGCTCGCCCTGAACCTAGCGTTTGGGGAGAACGTCTACCGTTTAACACTGTCTGCGGTGAATTCCTAAACAACTCCGCTGGTTGGGTACACTCTGTCGCCTTCTCTCCAAGTGGCGACGCTCTCGCTTTTGCTGCTCACGACAGCAGCATTACGGTCGTCTACCCTACCGCCCCTGAGCAACCCCCGCGAGCCGTCATTAGCGTCAACACCCAACTCTTACCTTTCATGAGCTTGATCTGGAACGGCGAAAGTGAAATCATCGCAGCTGGACACGATTGCGAGGCATTCAGATTCAGGGGCGACGCGTCTGGGTGGCAGCTGAGCGGCACTTTGGAATCTAAGGGAAGGCCCGGTTCAGGAGACGCTCGGGAAGAGTCTGCCTTGAACATGTTCAGGCAGATGGACTTGAAAGGCAAGGTCAAAGATGACACCCAACTAAAGACTATTCACCAAAACACCATCTCGACCATACGTGTATACGAGTCCAATGGTGGGGCTGTCACCAAGTTCAGCAGTAAGTCATTCTCCCCGCATCAAAGCCCCAGGCTGTTCTATGAAAATGCTATGAAAATGCTAACGGGATACAAAGCAAGCGGCGTTGACGGTAGAATTGTCATCTGGCACACGTAGACTCACAGATAATAAACACCAGCATCAAATCGATGTGTCTTAAAATCTATCGTCTTTGTTCTCACCGCCCTGTGTTTCTTCTCATTTCTCTTCTTGCAGTAACTCGAAAGTCCCTTGGAGAGCCCTTAGTTGTGTTGTAAGCCTCTAGAAGCCTATGGTTCTCCTAACCATTACTACTATCGCCGTGCTATTTATACCAGCCGAAACCTGTGGCTTTTGATTTCCTAGCTCCCCTCCTAATATCCATCATGCCAGGTTCTACAACTTCGCCGAGTGATTTTATTTATCGCAGGCCTCAAGATACACCTGTTACTCCGCCTACACAGGAGGATATAGCGATGATGCCTGAGGCGCCTACAAAAGTAACTGGCACAAGGTCCCTACCAGTCACTGCTGCTGAATGGGAAGCCGCCAACGCCAAACCATTACCGTCGTCACCTGGAGAATGCTCGTGCCCTACTGTCCACAAAGATCCTCCATATTCGATGATAGAAAATGCATGCCATGAGCTGGCGCAGACAGCAGCGGCAAACCACAGTGCTCCTCCACGTATGATCAAAGCCGAGCCAGGCACACCCTCGCCTACGTCCCTAGCCCAGCATCCGCCCTGGTTATCCCCACCATCCGGACACAGCCCGGACTCTGCACTTCCTCATTCTCATGCCTCCGTCTCAACGCCAACAGACAATCGCAATCGCGCCTCTTCGTTAGCCGTCTCTTCCAGTCGCACCGTCAGCGTCCCAAGCAACAACAGTAGCAGCAGTAGCACGCGACGCTTCGTAAATATCTGCGCAGCAATACGCGCCGTCCACGACATATGTCTGCAGTCGACGCGGACGTATATCGACACCCACATCGCGAACCGGAGGGCCAGGGCGGCTAGTCGGGGGTTGTCTACAGCTTGCCACGAGAGCGGTAACGGGAGCGGGAGCAGTCGTGCTGGCAGCCCTAGCAACAGCACCACCCACATGGCCATCCCGCCATCCACCTCTTCACTCCTACTCAACACGAGCAGCATCTGCAGCATGCTCTGGTCCGGCTCCCAGCGCGACCGCCTGCACGTCCTCAACGTCGAGCGCCTGGCCATCGAGACTATGGGCCGGCTCATGCACTGGGCCGAAACCGTGACGCTAGGCGAGTGGGACGAGTGGCAGGGCGCTGACGAGCAGGCTCTGTGGCGGGTGCTCGAAGCGGGGAGGCATCTGTGCGACTGGCTGGGCGTCCCAGATGCGATACAGGCTATGGAAGCGCTGGAAGGTGAAGTTTTGAGAGAGTATGGGATTTCCTAGGGGATACGAGCCGGGATATGGTAAGGGGGTAAGGGTTGTGTAGTTTAGGAGAGTCTTGCGGGATGGGTCTAGTGGAGGCTACAGGATCGTCCTTGGCTGGATTAGAGAAGCAATGACGAGTGAAAACGGCCATGGCAATTTCATGCATTGTTCTGTGGGAGATCCTATTGTTTCCGTATTGGCGGTAAGCGTTGGGTAAATTAGCAATGAATATTTCACTGCACTGCAATAATTGCTTTCTCTAATAAGTTTTTCTAGAACATGACAAGGGCACTGTGAAAGATAACAACTAGAGCGGAGCATCGCCAACTAATTATGAAATGTATCTTGGTTGTTCTATACAATGTGCATATAATAGTTTGTATTGGAGTTTTCTGGTTGAAGAGACTCCACTTTAAATTCAAGCACATCTGCTTTGGAATCCCTGGGGCATTTCTTTTGTGAATTTTACCACTGGCATAGAAGTAGGTAACCACTTTGTCAGTACTAAATACTAGATAGAGCTGCACGTAATCGGCATTTGCAAATCGTGGTTTCTAGTATTGAGTTTGTCGTCTAACATTAGAGTTCGGTGGACCGGAAGATACTCTAGGATCGTAGCTATTATAAGTGGTAGCATCGCCCCCCGAAAATGATTCGTAGCTTCTCTTGGCCATACCAACTTCCTCCATGAAACTGGGATCGTGAATAGGCTGTCGTGGAGGTAGATCGGTCCTCAAGTCGGATTCATATCTGAATCGGTTGCTAGAAGTATCATCTTCCCTGTGACTTCTATATTGCCCCGCTGCATCGTCATACGTAGGTCTATCCTGAGATGCAACGTAGGTAGATTCTCGTTCAAGCCTGATCGGCCGTTTGATCAAATACTCCCCATGGGGATCTTGAACCCTTACCACTTCGTAAGCTGTAGCATATTCTGGGATGGGCGGACGCGCTCGAGGATCGTCAGCATATGCCTGACAGTATTCCTGACGGGAGGGCCGGCCATGTAATGTGCGATCCAGAGGTGTTATAGGTCGCGTAGATCCGTGACCATGGTGAATGGACGACAGACTAGTGTCAGGTACTTCGTACTGGTCAAAGCAACGGGCCGATTCATGTCGAACATATCCAGCGGATGCTAAAGTTACTTGCTCGTAACGGTCCTGGATAAGATAGCCATGCGGTTCAGGACCGTCTTGCTCTCTATAAAGGGGTTGCTTCTCACGATAAAGATCTCTATCTTCGTGTGATCGATAGTCAAAACGCTCACTTACTACTTGCTGCCGATTGAGTTGGGATTCAAGACCAGCCATCAGATCATCTTCTTCGTGCTCCTGGAAAATCGTAGGTTCCTGAGGTCTTTCAGCGGGCGAAGCAGAATG
The DNA here is from genome assembly GCA_022478815.1 of Daldinia bambusicola. Classification (NCBI taxonomy): domain Eukaryota; kingdom Fungi; phylum Ascomycota; class Sordariomycetes; order Xylariales; family Hypoxylaceae; genus Daldinia; species Daldinia bambusicola. Next base: position 514,429 of record MU284073.1, read on the forward strand.
ACCTCTTGGACTTCCTATTTCCGACTCCGCAACTCGAGTCGGAGGTTTGCTTTTAGAAGCAACCAGAGCGGCCTCCCTGCGCTCTGCAGCCCACATTGCCCGAATTTCTTCCTCCTGGTGACGCTCTTCTTCCGTGATCAAATCCCCTTCGCTAGGTTCTTGTGATTTGATCCTGGCTGATGTATCTGATACATTACCCTTGCGTTTCTTGAAGCTATGGCTAGATGTCTTTCGATGGTCTTTAGGAAGAGGCCTACCCTGCTTCCTTGTCTTAGTCCTCTGCTGTAGTTTCTGGTGTGTTGCCGGCGAAGGGCTACTTGTAACCATTGACTGGTCAGAATTCAGCTTCTGGCTCGCTGTGGTAAATCGTGCTAAGTCTTGTTTTGAGCGGAGATTAACCTCGTCATGCTTAAATGCAGTATAAAACAATACAGGGTCGCTGCTAGGTACCTGCTGGCTGGTAAATGTTACAATTTCAACATCAGTCTGGGTATCAGCAGTAGGTGCATCTTGTGGATAGCTGCTAGGATACTGTGTCGATGGGAAAGCACTATATATTAACGTAGATTTCTGACCATCTATATTTACCAAGTATTGAAGACCAGACAGTGAAGAAAAATCGGGTATGTGTACCATGTTCAGAGTCCAGTCAAGGTAAGGTACACCTATCGCTAGCGGTTGGTTCACGTGCCTTTGTTGAAAATGGTTCACCAACTGTGGTAGGGAAAACGTCTTGATATCCTGTTCGGTTGTTGCTTGGTTGCCCAGATTAAGATGGCATGCTTTGCACATCAGGCCGTTGACGTTCCGCACGGGACGCATCTCCTTGTTATTTGAAAGTCCGTCAATGAACATAGATAACGGGGGACTCTCATGGAATCTAGACCGAAATCTTTTCACCGCATGATAGATAACAACATGTACCCTGATATTTCCTGGAAGCTCTTTCAAGCCAGCTGTGGAAGTCCAAAGTTCACGAGAAATTCGAGCCAAATATTCAAGCTCAACATGATATTTGTTAACAAGAAAAGTACCAGGGGGATTTTGGAAGTGTACTTGGGACATATTTTGAGGTATATTATAACTGTGTCCTGGATAGGAAGTCATGGTAGGAGAATAGGTTATCGACTCGGTGTACATCCCAGGGGAAAAAGGTAAATGTGACTTAGGGTAAATAGTCCCTTGTGGACTATAGGGCGATGTATGAGGTGGATAGGAAGGAGCGTATTGCTGTTGTCCTTGGATACAAGGGTTTCCATGCCCGTATGGAGCTAGCTGCTGTGTCGCCGGCCCATATGCTGGATTCCCATAGCTAGGAGGCGCAGTAACATATGGAGAAGGCTGGAAGGGTGTTAAAGTTGAACCGGTAGGATAGGAGCCAGTATTGCGACGGTAGGGATTGTTACTGCCCTGGTGCTGCAAATTTCCATAGGATGATACAGATGGTGCGGCTGTGACAACATGAGTGTCAGCTTTGAAGGGTGGGATCTCTGGCCACTCAGCGCGCCAATGGACCACCACACTGCCTAAACTGAGAGCGTTTGTATGCTTAGCAGCATAGTGCTGGATAACCCCCTCGAATCCGAAGGCCTTGAAACTGACTTCGCAACCGTTGCAGAAAAACAGGTCCTTCCGGTACGACTCAGTATGGGGCTTTATTTTTACATCAAATAGCCACTTCATGTTTTCAAGAGTGAGCTTTCGCGTAAATGGCCCATCCGGAGGGTCCTCAGAAGGCTCTCGGCCGGCGGCGCGTGCTGCAGTCGACTCCTTTTCAATTTCGGCATAGAATCTTTTACGGACACGTAAAAGCACCTCGGCGGCGAATTGTGGACTATTCTCCGTATCAACGCTTCGACCATCATTCCAGCTATCACGAATGATTTCGTCAGCATATGTAGATATCTGTGCGCGTAGCGGTTCCTGGACATCATCCCAAGCTTTATCGATGAGCTGTTTAGTCATCATTACGCTCGCTTCAGTCTGTCCAGGTTCTTCAGATTGCTCTGGAAGAAGACCAGGCTGAGTAGATGAGACCCCTCGTCCATATCGTTCGCGCTGTTCCGCAGCTGCTCTCTGTGAAAGTAAGCGCGGCTTGAGCAGATCCCACGCATGGTCGTCAAGAGAAGAGATAATTTGGATAGCTGCTTGGAAGGCTGGAATGTGGGCTAATACATTCGGCGGCAAAGGCGGGTCGAGTTCCATCGCACGTCGCTCAATTTCTGCGCGCCGAGCAGCTTTAAGCTCCAACACTTCCTCCCGAGTCCGAGCACGAGATCCATTAGAATGAACACTCATTGGCAGCGAAGACATACCGGTCGTAGGCCCATCTTCTATCATGTTAGTCATAATCGTGGCATCCCGAAGTACAGTAACTTACGTGGAGAGGTGACTTCAGGAGTGGGTGCGGATTGGGACACCGCCGCAGTAGAAGTAGTATAACCTAGAGTAGACATACGTTGTCCGGCTGTGCTGCTTGAAATCAACAAGGCCTTCGGAGCTAGCGAAGAATCTGCTGAGGCCTGACCTTTATTGCTTGGAATAACCGCGCTCAGAGCACTATCAGAACTTATCTGCGTTTGCATTTGGGCAACCCCACCACTTGACGTCCACTTTTCCCATCGCATAGAGTCGTTCAGCAGCTCTTTTCCTCGAATCTCCAAGCCTTTCAACCACTCTTCGGCTGTCGCTCCACCCATTGATTTAGCGGAAAGAAACTCCTGTTTTAGCTTCTCTACGTGTTCAGAGAGGTATATTTTAGTCACCTGCATACCTGGTTGGGCTACTCCTTTCTGAAGCGCATCTGGTGATATTATGCGCTTCTCGTTGGTCATGAAAGTGAAGGGTAACGCCGACGTCAGTAAGGAGGGTGTTGAAGAAAGCAGCAAATCAATCTCCTTGTGAGACAGTGAGACAGCATCCTTGAAGTTAAAAGGACAATGTACATACCTTCATCGTCTTCTCTACAAGACATGACTCGCAGCTCCGAAGCGCAAACGGCCAAATCGGCTGGTGCCTACAATCGTTCTGATTATGGGATGAATTTGTCGACAATGAATCGGGTTTACCACAGAACTGACATCTTCGTCCACAAGCAAGACGCCACATATCGAGCTCAGTCTTCTGTTGCAGCGGAGTCGGCATCCTGGGCCAGAAACGCCTCCTAGAGAGTTGCCATATAACGTCGGGCTTTAGCAACCGGGAAGAGGATTGAGAAAGAGGTGACGGGGTTTTATAGTGGTAGGGGGATGACGGATCAAGGTATACGCTGAACAGCTTATTGACGGACAAAAAATTGCCTAGAGTTCTTGGAGGAGTAAAAGTAAAGATGCGATGCCATATTTCAGCAGGTAGTAGAGATTTGTCTAACGGACAGGCTACGGTTGACAAGCTCCGGCTAGGGTCCTCATCGTCTAGCTTTATTTTCTTAGACAGGACGTTTCTGTGAGTATTATCTGCCTCTGGAGTTTTTCGTTTCCTAGAAATATCTTGGCTGTACTGGGCAGCAGGAACCAGCTGTTGATTTTGAACGGGATGGTTCTCGTTACCGGTAGAAATTAAAGAATTTTGTAATTCTTCTGGTTTATCTTCTGGTTCAGAATCCAACATGGAAACATCAGAGTCCTCAGTGGTGGAGTCAAGAGGTATTTCGTCATCCTCAGCTGGGGATGGAAACCAGCCGTTATGGTTCGTCCCCGTTTGCCCTGAACCAAGCGGGTGGTTAACAAGACCTCCCGACCCCATACTGGGATCCATGGCTTCCCGCCGGAATATTTACGAACCGACCAACTTGCTGCAGCCAGAGGCAAGTAGCAACCCGTACCTGGTGTAATTAGTATCGGCTGGTACCGATGTCTAGATTGACGTAGTGAACAATGGGTCATGTAAAGGCCAGTAAACACTTGTCGAAATGATTGAATTGGAAGCGATTTTCCATTGAATATATACACTCTCAAGGCCCGTCACACTTTCGTTTGAAAATGTGGCTCCTTCAGAGGTATATTAAATGCGAAAAAAAAAGGGGGGGGGGAGCATGAGACTGCAAGTTACTTAAGTAACGTAGATATCGACTTGGGAAGGGGTATTAAGATGTCAAGACACTGATCCGCCAGGGTTATCCTGAGCAAGATAAAGTGATGAGACTAGATTTAGAGCAGGCTGAGAAGGGATTGTCAAAGGCAGCTTGCCATGGTAATGAGCGCGATTCTCGATAAGACAGATGCTGAAAATGCTGAAACATGGAGATTTCAAAACATATCATTCCCTAAAGGCCTTCTTGGATCAAGCCTAGGAGCGTGTCAAAATAGGCGGTAAGAGTTATAGAAAGGTGAAGTTATAAGAATCGCGATGTGACACGCAAGAGAAGTTATGACCTAACCTTGGGTAGGTTGAATAGTACGTCTGTAGCCTGTAGGTACCTAGTAGCTTAGGAGGGTCCACCAAAACCAGGTACCATAGTACCTATCAAGAGTACATAGTACATATGGCGGATACGGCTTATTACATAAAGTACAATATAGGTACCCGTTAAATGTAAGTTAAATCTACCTAACCTAGTGCCTGTATTGTACCTAGGTACGCCTCGTAATGTCTAACAATTGCCCCTCCCCCACCATTCACCATTCTAGGCTTCGCTTCGCATTCTTTTTTGTTGCATCAAAACATCTCCCGAAACAGCAACAATAGCAACAACAACAACAACAGCAGCAACAGCAATAATAACAAAGCCAAGATTATAGATTCTCGTAGCTATTATTTACGCTTACTACATCTAATTCAGGATGGCTGCACCTAACAAAGTCTTCTCCCTCGAAGGGAAAGTCTTGAAGCTGGACACGGCTGAAGATCTCGAGGCGCATATCGGTCCGCTAAGGGCTATGGACGACGTCGAGGAAGTACGCATTCTAGGAAACACTCTGGGTGTGGAAGCCTGCAAACTTCTCGGAGAAGTCTTAGCCACCAAGAAATCGCTGAAGGTAAAACATACGAGATTTGAAATATGATAAGACGAACCTTAGCACAAAGAAGAAAAAAAAAGTTTCGCTAACACTGTTGTCGCTAATTAGGTCGCAAACTTGGCTGACATATTTACGGGTCGCCTGCTAAACGAAATTCCCGAGGCCCTCTCTTCTCTTCTCACTTCCATTCTCAATTTGCCCAACCTCCACACCATCAACCTGAACGACAATGCTTTCGGTCTCAACACCCAAGCACCTCTGGTCACTTTCTTGTCTAGCCACGTGCCGCTCCAACACCTATACCTCAACAACAACGGATTGGGACCTCATGCCGGCATACTTATTGCTGATGCCCTTTCGGAGCTTCACGCGAAGAAGGAGGCGGCCAGGAAGGCTGGCCAAGATGTTCCGTATCTAGAGACGGTCATCTGCGGTCGCAACCGATTGGAAAATGGCAGTATGCTTGCTTGGGCGAAGACCTTCAGCCTTCATAATAGGGTTAAAGAAGTGAAGATGGTCCAGAACGGTATCAGGCAAGAAGGAATTGAGCAATTGCTTATGTCGGGTCTAAACCATGCTACCGGCCTCAGGATTCTAGATCTACAAGACAATACCTTTACCATCAAAGGAGCAAGAGCATTAGCAAAGGTTGTCCCTTTATGGGCAGACATACAAGAACTTGGCATTGGTGACTCGCTTCTTAGCGCCAAAGGAGGCATCCTCCTCGCCGATGCCCTTTCCAAAGGTCAGAACCCGAAACTCGAGACGCTTCGTTTGCAATACAACGACATCACTGCCTTAGGTGTTAAAGGCTTTGCATCGGCAGCCAAGGAAGGTCTTCCGGCGCTGAAGAGGATTGAACTAAACGGCAATAAGTTCTCGGAGGACGACGAGTCTATCCTAGCTCTACAAGAACTCCTCGACGAGCGAAAAGAAAAGTTCGGTGGTGACGTTATCGATGAAGACACCTGGGGCGTCGACAGTCTGAGTGATCTCGAGGATCTGGATTCGGATGACGAGGAGGAAGAGGAGGAGGAGGAAGAAGATGAGCATGAGGTGAAGGAGGAGAAAGGCGAAGTTTCTCCGGAAAAGAAGGCCGAGAAGCTAGTCAAGGACGCTGAGGAGGCTCAAGAACAGCCCACGGTGCAGCGCAAGGACGACGATGTCGACGCGTTGACCAAGAAGCTGGCACAGACTGGAATCTAGTTAGCTGGGTAAAGGCGCACTTAACCTACTAAGGCGTTTAGGTAGTAGGGTACATATAGATAGGTAGTTACGATCCCTTATACAGATGGAGAGAATAGGGCTTAAAGATACCCCCCGAAGAATTACATCAAAAAAAAAAAAAAAAAAAAAAAAAAACCTGATATTACACAATATACACCACACTACAGTACTAGCAGTCAAGATCAACAGCTGTTTTTAGGTCAAGCCCAAGTGGGAAGGTGATATTGATCTTGCATGAAACATTTTTATTGAAGCAACTAGTCATTCGATCGATATATCTGTGACTGAAATGTCCAAAGAGTGGTACGCGGAACACGTATGTACCTAAGGTATGTAAATGTATATGTAGCTTAGCCTGCTCATCCATCCGCCCTATTTCCTCCACCACTGCATGGTTATTATCCACCTGTCGGTCTGCCCACCTGTCCGGTCCAAGTCAAAGTCCACCTTGACCTGTTTCCAGCACACCATCCACCGAGCCCAACCTACGCCTCCAATTCTACGGTCCAGTACGCATTATGCCTATACGCCGTAAAAAGAGGTCTCCCGGAAATGGAGAAGCCCCCCGATTTGGGATACGACAGATTGCTGCTGAATATACTAGAAGAAGGAAAAAGGCAGAAGAGGAGCATGGTCTCCGTGGTATGTACAAAATTTGTTTGCCCTCAAAAGCGTTTCCCGACCTCGACCCCCAGTTCATGCATACTAAGAAAGAACACGCAGAACGAATAAGCAACTAAAGACTAGTAACCCCTCGAGAGAGTGTGTGTGAAAACGCGGACGAAGGCAGGCCAACTTAGCTTTTTTTTTTTTTCTTCTTCTTTTTTTTGGCCATTCCCACGTCTAATTGTACAGATGAGATGACTGGGCAAGTTAGATATCGCATTGTTCTCTTCTACCTGAAAACCCTAAACCTTTTTTTTTCTTCATTTTTGCCAGGTGGAGATGGTTTCGATTTCTAGTACAAAGTGGTGTTGGAGTTAGTAGTAGTAGTAGTAGTGGGTGGTGGTGGTGGCGGTAGTGTGGTGGGCCTTTGGATGTGCCCTATTATAACACTTCTCCAATGATTTTAGCTGCTTCCCGGTAGGTTTGCAGTAGCTTCTCGCATTTCTCGCGTTCCTTCTTGACACCGTCATCTTCGTAAAGGAGCTCCTCAAATAGAGACTCTTTGTAGAGTTCACTGACAAGCCTGTTTTGCACCACGTCTTTGCAGTGATTGACGAGTAAATGCATAACGGCTTTGGGCACTTGATCAGCGATAGACTCGCGGACAATGTTGAAATACGAGGAAATAAGTGCGCGGATTAGCTCCGTCTCCATTGCCTCTCGATCGCTTAAGGCCGGTTCCACATCGCCCTGCAAGTAAACGTGTCAGTTGGGACAACAAACCAAGCTACAAAACCTGACTTACCGACTGCGGCCCAAAACCAAACCCGGCAGCCTTCGGGCTCTCAAACTCCTCGCGGGCTAACGACGAGGACAACGCCGGTCGATGCGTTAATTTGTCTTCACTACGTCTAATACTTTGACTGAAAGTGGGTTCCACACCCTGACTGACATGGCGCGGAAGTGCAGAAGGAGCTCCAGCTCCAGAAGCTTGGATTGGTTGACCATCCTTTCCAAAGAAGTAGGTCAAGAACGAATCGCGCGCAGTTCCAATCGCCTGTTGATTGAACCGGCTAGGCGAGTCCGAGCGCGTGCCATTCATGGCGGCGGCAATACTGGAAGTCCCGTTCTCACGGACAACAGGTGACATGCTTCGTGATCCTACTCCGGCTGGCTTTCGCGTTTGTGAAGCTTCATTTCTATCGTGTTCGAGACCTTCCTCTTCGTTTGGTGTCTCGGTACCATTTGTTCCGAGTTCCTTCAACCGCTTCTTTTCTCGGCGGTCTCTTTCTTCCTGGATTAACTTCTTCCTTTCGCGCTCTTGTTTATTGCTGACCACGTGGCTCATGGCCGCCGCTGCCCCTAAGAAATTAGGGTGGTTTGTATTGATGTAAGCCCGTTGTATAGCAATCAGGGATTCGACGTAGGAAGATGACGGCCCCAATCGCTCCCTCAGGAGATCCGATACAACCTCAATAAGCTTGGCCTGAAGTCTGGGATACCGGGAAAGCTCTGTCGATCCGCATGTGTGGCATATCTTAATCAACTCTTCATAAACCAACTCGACGCAGCGTTGACTGGGGAGCTCTAACAGCTTGATTTGAGGTTTGACTAGTAAATCAAAGGCCATTTCCGGCACAAATAAGCTTGGCCGAGGACCAGTCGAGTTGCGGATGGCGGTTCTGATGTCGAGAGCAGAAAGATTGGAGGTAGGATCGATTGTCTCCAATGCACTACCAAAGACCGAGTTGAAAATGTAGTAAATCCGCGCGCCTCCAGACAGCTCCTTGGTCGATATATCTGTAGAGGTACCATCGATGGACGAAATGAAAGAAGTAGCAAATCGAGTCATAAGCTGAAGGATCATAGACCCTCGGTGCTCCTTTCCGCTAAAATGCATATCTCCATAGCTTGCAAGTTCCTGTTGAGTTTGGCCCATCAGCGTGTTAAGGCGCGCCTTGATGTCTGGTAGCCGCTCCCGAATGTGTGCCATCAGAGTCTGATTAAGGGTCTTGGCTAGATATTGGGTTCCGCATCGCATAGAGATCGTTCGGTAGGCAGGGTGGTGTCGGAAAAATTCCGACTCTGCCTTAAGAGCATCTTCCATGGGCCGATTGCCCTGAATATCTTGCTGTGATCGATTGACCACACCGATAAAGCCCAACTTTAATGGGTACACTCGGCCAGACAAGATATCTAATGCATTTGTACCGTGATCCATCAAGTCTACCTTGGTGAGAACACCGATCGTCCGACGGCCCAAAGGATCAACATGTCTGGCAAGTTTTAAAGCTTCCGAATTAACAATGTCGACGTTTGCAGGGGAAACGGCGAGAATGATACTGTTGGGCTTGGCAATGTATTCAGAAATGAGGGTTCGAGTCTGCTTCTCAATATCGGCTGGTTGATCACCGATGGGAACCTATTGCTCATTGGATCAGTTACTGGATGAAGTCTTTTTTTCTTTATTAGGTTAGGTAGCTAGCATACCTTGGTGAGACCTGGCAGATCAACTAGAGTTAAGTTAAGAACATGGGGAGAATAAATTTTTAGATTGATTGGTTGTCTGTTGATGCCCTTATTATTGCCGGCAATGCGAGAGGTCTCGTTTTCGATCTCACGCTTAACATCTGCAAAGTCGGTAAATCTTCGACCGGGTGTATGATGGAACTCAGCCCACTCTGAGCGGCGTGCTTGAGTGGGACTCTTGTAAGCGGCCTGTAGATCTGGTTCGGACGGGTCCTCCTCGACGTTGATTAATTGCAAAATTAACGGACGACGGGTTACGATGCCACTTCCTCGGGGCAAAAAATCGCGGCCAACAATATTCTCAAGCACCGAAGACTTGCCAGCTGATTGCGAACCGACGACAACCTATGGTGTAGACTAGAGTAAGCACCCATGCAAGTATAAATCACAGAGTCGAAGGGAAGAAGAAAAAAAAAAAAAAAACTAAGGACTTCAAGGGATCTTAGAAAAGGCGTGGGACATACAATCTGAGGTAGATCGAGGGAGTCTGTGCCAATTGTATTAAAGACCAGGTCCTGTAGCTGGTTAACAATCCGCAACAAGTCGTCTCCTAGAGCAGCCATTTTTATTAGAGATATTGAGCTCTCTCTATTGGCGTTAGCAATGACAAAATTAGAGAATATTCGATCTCTTTCTGCCCAATTGCGATGCTATCACCGACAACAAAAATACTGTTCGGTAGTGATTTATCTGCCGTCAACGAGGGATCGTAGGTGCCACCGGTAAGACAAACTCTCAACCGAGAAAGCACAAAAGACCAGACGACGCAGGTGGGAAGATACTGGTAGACTAGAGAAAAGGCTCGAGTCTAGTGATGAGGGGGAGAAGTGTAAAGTTGATGTGTTGCAGCCCAGTGGGTGCAAAACGACGAGGCGTTGAAAAATATGGAAATATCTACTGCTAAAAGTTTCCATATGCACATACCAGACTTTGGTTCTTATTAAACATTTCATGCGCATATGTAATGGAAGTACACAATGTACCTTTGGGTCCTGCACTTGAATCTTGGAGAGAGAGAGAGAATACATGGCAATACATGGCAATACATGGCGCTACATGACTCTACGCTGAATACTAATACCCCGCCGCTGGTAGGTAGAGTATCTTGCAAGTACCCCATTTTCGGAGTTCCCACCTGGTGGTTGCTGTCAGCCAATCACTTCACGTTCCATTAGGTCAGATAGCTAATACCGAAGTACCATAGTACGTATCAAGATAGCTCTGAGGGTACATTTTTTAAGGTACATTCCACATGCATATAAAAGGCACAGACAAGCCTGTCCCAAATATGTACGGGACGGTTTTCTCCCAATCGCCAACTCGGCATCCACTTAGATCCCTACGACTCCATTATATTACTTGGCTACCGTACATACTTTCTTCTCGTACGTTCTTATGGGGAATATATATATTATAAAACCGTCTATCGCGGGAGGATGGTAGTGATAACCCGCATTCCAATCATTTTTTCACGATGCTTGACATAGGTTTCCTTGGGGGGTGTAGGAATAGTACGGAGTCAAAAAGTACCTATGTAATTGAATATTGTTCTAACCTCGGGTATCATAATTTCATATAAGGTATTTATCATTGGATATTATATAACGCAATCATCTTTGTAGAAACAGCCATATAAATCGCCCCTATGGCTACAACACACTGCATAGTAGCCCTCCACTAAGCTCTACTTATATAAATTCCCAACGTCAAGTTAATGATAATTCGCGGCCTTATTCTGAGCTTGTGAACTCGTAAACTCATGAGCTTGTGGCGTTCTTTTTTTTTTTTTTTTTTTTTTTTTTTTTTTTTTTTCTCTTGTTTCATGATCCGCGGATATGACTCAAAAGTTGCTGAAGTCTTCGCACCGATTTTAACTTCGAAGGTGAGCCTTCTTCATAAGGGACAGACAGGCTAGTAAGCTCTTCTCGAGCCTTATCTACTAGAGGCCCGAGCTCTCCCCATACTTCGTCTGTGTAACGAGAAAGGACTCCTTGCCATTGGCTCACCCAGATGCTCTTCGCTTCTTCTATATTGGATGTACCGAGCAAGTTAGCATATGCTTGTATGCCTCCGCTATTCGACCCAAGACCAGGAAAGAAATTAAGTGCATCGTCCCACCGTTTCCTCAAAGCACGTCCCCCAGATTCGCCATCTCCGAAAAGATGATGACGTATAGTTGCTTGTTCGGTATCTGTCAAATCCAGATCTGTCTCCTCGACTTCGCTATATGCTAAGTCGAGAAGCTCAACGACATCCATACCATCAGTTGGGTTAATCCGGGGTATTGTTCGCTGGGTCTTCTCAAGTGCAAGTTCATCAATCTGCTCATCCCCTACGGTTTTCACGTTACCGGGCTCCCATTCCTCTAAGGTACTAGTACTATTGAGAAAGTCCTGAAAGGTGGATTCGACTTGGGCTCCTTCCTCCTGGCTCTGAGCAGATTTGAACGGACCTGGAATTGACCCTTGCGCTAAGCTACTCCTTTCCGTTGATATCTCATCTACACCCGCGCCTCGCCCAAGTCTAGATGATTCTGCTTTGTCTGTGGGTAAGGCGTCTGCCAGAGAGGCGCCACTTGGATGCTGTAGGACCAGATCACTAGTGAGTTTACTCGCGGATGCGCTGAGTCGTGATACGAATGAGGTTGTAGCCGAACCGGCTTCAATGAAGCTCGAATGTCTATTTTCCTTTGTTGATTCAGACCACGATTCGTCTATATTAATCGCAGTGTCTTTGCCCTTGCCTTTGATATTCTTGGCCATTGCGCTCTCGTGATTATCTTTATCCATCGCACTTAGACTTCATATTCATGTTATCCATTAGGTAGAGGCGTAAGTGAAAAAAAAAAAAAAAAAAGTGTCGGCAAGGTTCGGCTTTGGCGATGTAAAGATTTCCGAACGGAATACAACATTGAATGATGTAGCTTATATTTACCTAGGTACATCATACTTGGGATACTACCTACATAAGGTGTCAACCTTGGATCGAGTTTTAGCCGCCTTTATTCGCATGTGACCACAAAGACGTCTATTTGTTTATCTAATCCTACAATGGCATGTATCCCTTCCAACCTTAGGTAGGAGTCAAGCCACAATACAGTATTATATTTTGTGAGCTCGCATGCAGGCAGGTACACAATGTACGTATAGATATATGAGTTGTATTAGTTAGGTAGGTAATATGTAGACTTCAGTCCCTCAGAGGTACCTCTTTAATTTTAAAGCCCGACCACGTATTAGGGTAACATTCTGAAGAAATCCAACGCTGAAGGTCGTGGTAAATTGTGCCACGTGCGACGCTTCCCGGTGTAGTTACAAAGAAGCAGGATTGTTTTGTACCGCGGCGCAAAATCATGTAAATCTGTGCAGGAGGTTACTTATGTACCTAGGTATATAACCTGGCGTACCTATTAATACCTAATACGGTGGTTGCAATACATGTCGATGTACATGCATTACCTACATAATGTATGTAGGTACCTTATGTAAGAGAGAGATTACCTATAATATTGAAGCATATACAGAATCGCCCCTCCTATAGGAAAGTGTCTCGATTGTGTACTGCATATGTCATACTTCGTATATAGACTTCAAATTATTTAAGGCAGGTATGCAGGCTGTCCCAAAATGACCATGCTTTTTAGATTAGTCGATACTTTAGTAATATGACTGTGAACATGGTATTAAATAAGAGGTACAGGTAAACCGTAAACTTCATCTTATTTTGTTTAGTTAACCATACACAAACTAACATATTCAAAATATATTATAACTACGAGTTTTATTAGGTGGCCGGGGCTCTTCTGCTCTGTGACATTCTATACATGTACGTACAATATGCTTAGATATTATTACCGTGAGGTAGGCTGCCTTTGAGCTGGTGCCTACAAGAGCCTGTATATGTAGTAGGTACGTGTAGGTATTCTTGCCATGGTCTCCATAGACGCAACAACCTTGAGTGCGGCGCTTCAAGATTTAAAGTTGGACAGACATGCTAAATCGTGCTGTAGGTAAGCTTAGAACACATTCTAGCGCATATAATACAACATCTATGTGAATACACAACGTACCTATGTTCTAGGTTAGGTAGATAGCGGTAGCAAAAGAAAAAAACATCATGGTACAGTCATGCATGCATGTACATGTATAAGTAGCTGCAACAGTATAATTATGTACTGTGGTGTTCCTTTTTCGGTCAAAACAATATCGTACGTACCTAGGCTTTTAAAGTTTAAAAAATAATAATGAATAAATAAAATATACCTAGGCCAAGAATGTACAAAGATAGGTAGGCCTCTAATTACTTAGAGCATCTTGTAGCTACCCAAGTACCAAGATACAGCGCTGAAGCAAACCAAAACCGGCAAGTCTGCAACTGACATAAGCGGACCACGCATCAGGTAAGCATCTGAGCAGCATCTGAGCATCTGAGCATCTGAGCATCTACCACCATCAATCAAATCACCCTTCCCACTCCTCCCCCGAATTCCCGACCCAGACCCTTGCGCATAAACCATAAACCATAGCCCATAGCCCGTAACGTACTACTGCCAGGACCACTGCCAGGACCATAAACTCACATCACATCACTCACCCCAAAAAACCAACGACTACGCTTTGCCGTCATTTTGCAGCTGCTCGTGTATTCTTTTTTTTTTTCATCCCCCCCTCCTAACAGCCAGCGGGTATTTCCAACCACGGTTTAACTGTTTGTGCATGACTTCTTGATTGACCCGAAGTCTCATTATCTGCACATTTCTTGATCTCGCCGACCGCAAAAGTCATTGGGAGCGAGCGCACCAACCGCCTAAGGACCTTTGCATCTTTCCAAACTCCCACGCCGTCAATACGTACAACACCCCGCCGCCCTAGACCCGCCCCTCCGATTACCTTTTTCCGCATCCCAGCCTACCAAGTCTACCTATCTCTAGCAGCCGCAAGACAACTCGACACGCTTCTCGGTCTATCCTCACCTCAAATCGCGTATCGACCCTCCATCGCCTTATCGCCTCATCGCACTGTCGCACCATCGCCGAGCCCTCATTAGTAACGGCTGCGATAAGTTACCCTAACCATCTACAACGCACACCTTCTCTGAACCGAGATACGGGTCGGAGCTTAGGTAGCTTCACCCCAACCCATCGCAAGTATGGTAGAAGGAGATTCTAACTCTCCCACCTGGAAGTTCACCCAGTAAGTTTCCACAAAGGATCTTCCACGAACTTTCTTTACATTCGTAACTTTTATTGCCACCCTTCCCTTTGGCCTGCAGCCAGCATATTATAGCCCTCATGCATATACCTGACAACTGTCGGCTATCTACTCGATAACAATTACTAACTCCTGTCGCTCGCTTCTAGGTGTTTTGGTGACAAAGGAGATGTTGAAGATATCACAGAAGGTAAATTTTCTATGCGTTCTATTCTAACCCAGAGACTTTTCGTGGGGCTTTTCCGAGCTACGTATAGCACAGTCCCTCGAATCCTCTCCCATCAGTAAACTAGATAGGCTCCATGTTCGCATGCTTACATGAGATTCTTAGCTGATATCATATCGACCGTCGAGTTCGATCATACTGGCAATTACTTAGCAACAGGAGACAAAGGCGGTCGAGTTGTTTTATTCGAGAGGAATGAGACGGTTAGTTTGATACCTTTTACAATGTCTCGAAGAGAAATACGGTCTGACATAGTATACAGAAGAAAACTTGTGAATATAAATTTCACACCGAATTCCAGTCACACGAGCCCGAATTCGACTACCTCAAATCCCTGGAAATCGAAGAGAAGATCAACAAGATTAAGTGGTGCCGCCGTCAAAATGCTTCTCACTATTTACTTTCCACCAACGACAAGACGATCAAACTGTGGAAGGTTTTCGAGAAGTCACTGAAAGTAGTAGCCGAGAACAACTTATCCCACGACCTGACGCCCGGCAATGTCGCTGGTGTTGGAGGAGGAGCCCCCAGAGCTCTTCATCAGTCACACTTCAAAAGTGCCGGAGAGTTGAAGCTGCCACGACTGACGCATCACGATACTGTCGTTGCTGCGGTTCCCCGGCGCACATATGCAAATGCTCACGCTTATCACATCAACAGCATCTCGGTCAACAGTGACGGAGAGACCTTCATAAGCAGCGACGACTTGCGGATCAACCTCTGGAATCTTAATATTCAGGACCAAAGTTTCAATATCGTCGACATCAAGCCTGCGAATATGGAGGAGTTGACTGAGGTCATTACTGCTGCCGAATTTCACCCCATTAGCTGCAATTGGTTTATGTACGCGAGCTCGAAGGGTACCATTAAGCTAGCAGACATGCGAGAAAGTGCCCTTTGCGACCAGCATGCGAAACGTATGAGTCCCTATCCATGCTCAGCTTACAATAACCCCCTCAGCTAACAGCATCATTTAGTTTTCGAACAAGAAGAGGACCCGTCGTCGAGATCATTCTTTTCGGAAATCATATCCTCCATTTCGGACGTGCGCTTCTCATATGACGGTAGATACATCTTATCTCGAGACTACCTTACTGTGAAGATCTGGGATGTCAACATGGAACGTCAACCGGTTAAGACCATACCAATTCACGAGCACCTTAGACCGCGGTTATGCGATACGTACGAAAACGATAGTATCTTCGACAAGTTTGAAGTTGTTTTCTCGGGCGACGCGAAAAATGTCATGACTGGAAGTTACAATAATAACTTCATGATCTATCCTTCGGATCCCGAGAAGGAGATCGAGGTTGTTCTACAGGCGGACAAATCGGCCTTCAAGGCGAAGAAAGTAGGTATCCCGACGCCTATCAATTCGTCGACGAGCCCCACAGCGACCAACGGCGGTAAGAAGGGCGGATCGCGTGCGGGTAGCCCGGCGGCCGGTGCGGGTCAAGGACAGAGGATGCGGAAAGAGACAGACGCAGATCAGATCGATTTTAACAAGAAAATCCTGCACATGAGCTGGCATCCGTTCGAGGACAGTATCGCAATCGCTGCCACGAACAATGTGAGTTACCATACTCAAATATTCATTCAGTGCCAGCGGTGACTAACATGATACAGTTGTTTGTCTTTTCGGCCCTCTAAAGGCGTAACGGTGCTCTCCGGTAGCGGCCGGATATTTCGCAGCCCGGCGTTCCTGCTCTGCGGAAGAACCTCCCGATTCAAAGTGCGGTAGATATGTGCGTCGTCATTGCCAGTAGTCTGTCTCCTTGATAGTTGCGCGGTCCTTTTTGGGCTTAGATGACTATTTGTAGTATTTATGAGACTGCTGGCTTACCCAACAAAAGCGGATGCGTTGTAAATGAGAAGACGTTGGGTTTACGACACAAAAGGTAAAGGGTGCATACGGGAGGGTTCACTTTACCCTAAGCCTAGCACGCCAGGCGGTTGGGAATTGTAATAAAGACATGTTGGGAGGAGTGGAGCATGGTCATTCAGCAACGGAATCCCACAAGGAGCCAGTTGCATCTATGTTGGCGGACATGGGCCCAATATCATGGCATAGACTCTACAAGGCAGACTAAAGACCATAAGACGGGACTCAAGACAAATGAGATCTGAAGCATGTATAATTGCGCTCCCCAGCCCGCTGTTAGTGTTTGATGAGCTTGCTCATATGTAACTCCTTCGTGAACATAGCAACCGTGCATCTGTAGTCAACAACAAGCTCACCAGCCCGCCACCTTCCAATGGTTTGGTAGTCGTTGGAAGTAGTTCTTCGGCTGGTTCCTTGTGCAGTCAAAAGGATGACATGGCTCTTCATTAGAAGTCTGAGTGGAGAAAAATAGAGAGTACCTGTAAGACAGCTGAGGTTATACGGTATATATACGTACCTACCTGATGTTATAAGACTAAAGCTACATAGACGATCTATTAGGTATGGAGAGTAAGTCTATAGCTAGGCATGTTACTGCTTAGCATTATTCAAGTTTGATAACTGATTAGGCACCTATAAAAATATAAGCAGAATTCTTCATGGGTAGGTAGTTGACGTTGCTGTTTAGGTGAGTCCTTCGGATAAGGCGTAGGGGTTATAGGGGTCAAATGCGGAGGGAACCCTTCGCAAGCGGTAGGTACATGTTATGGACAGTTCTAACTTTAGGTACCGTACTAAGTTCCGCTGGATCCAGTTAACCGTTAATTCACCGTTTTTACACTATTTAAATTTTTTTTCATTAATAAAAATTTAAACTTTTAAACATTAAATAATTTCGATAAACGTTTAAAAGTATTTAAAATATTTAAAAATAATTAAAATATTTAAATTTTTTAAATTATTAAATTTAATAAATTATTTAAATTTTTAATTATTTAAATTAATTTTAAATATTTATAAAAAATTATAAAAATTAATAGGAAAATGGGAAAAGATTTAAAGTATATATATATATAAATAAATTTATAAATAAACGTATAAATAAACGTATAAACGTAATTAAAAATAATAAAATTACGAGATTATAATTTTATTTAATTATAAAGTTAATAAAATTATAAAATTATAAAATTATAAAATTACAATAATTTTTAAATTTTAAATTTTAATTTTTAAGTTTTAATTTTTAATTTAATTAATTAATTAGTTAATTAGTTAATTAATTAACTAGTTAATTAATTAATTAAAAATTTAAAAAAAAAGAAAAAAAGGAAAAAGAAAAAAAGTTAAAAAGAAAAAAAGTTTTTATATAAATAATTTTAAAAATTTAATTAATTTTTTATTAAATTTTTATAAAAATAATAAAAATAAATAGGGATAATAAAAATAATAAAAATAATAAAAATAATAAAAAAAAAAGTAATAAACGTTTAAACATTTAAAAAACTTTAAAATATTTAAAATATTTAAAATATTTAAAATATTTAAAATATTTTAAAAATTAATATATATAAATATTTTAACTTTTTTTAAATATTTCAATCCAATTTATTATTAAAAACGTATTTAACATTAATATTTACTAACATTTATTATCTTAAATATTTATATAAAATAACTGTAAAAAGATGGTTTATAATTATTAAACCATTAATTACTACTAGCAGAACTTGGTACGGTAGTTACCACCCAATCCATCACGGTTATGATTGCTGCAGCTGTGAGACACCGACGGCTCCTATGCGTGGCACCGCATGAATTGTGCAGATTTATGAGGTCTGATGACCGCATTATGCAGAGGGGCACCCTCTTGGTTGACAGGGACTGGGCAACAGTTGTCATTGAGGAAAGTCGGTCAAGATAGAGGTGAAGGATAGAGCGTATAAAGAATGCAAGACACCCGCCCCTGTCGGTCTGGATTTGGACTTTAGAGTAATTTGTAAATCTATAAGATAGCTAGTAACAGCATAAGTTGTGTTTACATTAGTTCAAGGACGACGCCGCAATCACATGGCCTAGCATTGCGCTGGCGGTGCGATTACGAAGCTTGTATACCACGTTTGATGCTGGGTACCTAGAAATTAAGAGAGAGCGGGAATGATGTATTGTACAATACATACCTAACATAGTAATACATAGTTAGAGCCTCGGTGCGATGCTCAAAGGCAAAAAAGCAATAAGGAACTTTCAAACCCATATTTCCATCATTTGGATGCGTTGGCAAGATTTAAAAATGACAGGGATTAGCTGCAAACTATTTATTTGATCCCTGCACGCATCAAGTCCCGCAAATGGTTTGCTGATGGTAAAAAGTGCGGAGGTAAAGAGGTTTTTTCTTTTCTTTTCTTTTTTTCTTTTTTCCCCCTCCCCTCTGCTTGTCAACTCGTTTAGCCTACCTGTTACTATGCATTCACGATAGGAAGAAGGGATGTGACACCACGAAGCAATCTAAGTCAAAGGCGTACCTACATATAAGAAGCGGAAGCAAAAGCATTCCGTAATACAGGAACCTATCAAGTACCTATGATGGTCGTACAAGCATTACCTTATGTAGGCAATGTCCATAGGAGGTAAGTATCAAATGTACCTATGTATGTATACCTCATTACATGCATGACCGAGTACATTATGTACCTACGTAAGGTAAAAGTTAATGCATGGATGGACGTACCTAACTTAAGCCGCGTCTACCTAGCTGGCAACTCTCCCAAGACCAACTCCTACCTGTTCCTGTTGCTTATTATCTATCAATGTTCCTTTCCCTAAGAATTTCCTGAGAATTTCCTGAGAATTTCCCAAGAACCGCCCCCTTTCCCCCCTTCCACCCCCCAAACGACCCATCTCCAAATCTGCAGAGCAGAACCGAGAATTCCTTTATATTTTCCAACCCCCTTACAAAACACATATGACAATACAAGATATATATATATATATATAGATATATATATATATATATAGGTGCCTAATATATCATACTGCCCAGAGGTTACATGCTTTGTATTCGACAGCTTTCTACCCCGCCGCGGCCGTCCATCGAATAAGGCGATAAGCCACTGATGGGATACCGGCGATACTCCTGCGACATGCGTGACGGCAGTAATGCGTAATGCAAGGTCGAAAGCCCATCTTCTACTGCCAGTAATTCCTAGCGAAATAGAGTGCGGGAGTGACTCTATCGCAACGTCGTACACCCGCCCGTACACCCGCCCGTAAACACGTATTATATATACACAGATGCACCATGTATATATCATCAGGATAGGTATACACATCCTAGGTAGGTACTGTAAGTAAGTATTTGATTATTACAGAGCAGAAGTTCCATTAGTGAGGATGAGAGGAGATTGGGCCTCGCTGCCTGTATCCAATATCTCTCCGAATAGACATAATTTTGGGTTGGTATGCTCTTTTCACAAGATCAGAAACCAATTTATCAGTGGTCTTTATCATTAGCATTTGTTTACTTTTAGTTGATCCTTAGGTTAGGTACCTTACCGCTCCAAGGGGGTATTTGAAAATGCTTACAGTGATTATGTCATATTTTTAAAATGCTTTCGAGTGAATATGCTAAGGAAGTGATTATACATTTGAAATCGTTTTAATAATAGTAGTTATTTTTAATTTGAAATAAATGTTCATTTTTTGAAATTATATTTTTATTAAACTTATTATGTGTTTAAAACGTTTTTATTTTAAAATAATTTTAATTTAAAATGAAATTATTTTTTTATTATAATTTTTAAATAAATATAATTATATTTATTAAATATTATATTAATTTATTAATAAAATTTTATATATTATAATATTTTTACTTTTAATATTAATTTATTTTTTTAAAATTATTTTATTAATTTAAAAGAATTTTTTAACGATAAAAATTTTTTATTAAATTAATTTTTAAATTAATTTCCTTTTTAAATATAAAATATTTTTAATATTAATAATATTTTTTTATTATATTATAATTTTCATTTTATAAAATTTAATTATAATTAAAATATTATTTAAGTTAATATTATATTTATAAAGTAAAATTATTTTTAAATTTTAATATATTTATTATATTAAAATTTTATTATTTAAATTATAGTATTTTATTTTAAAAATGGTTTTTAATATTTAAAAAAATTATTTATATGTAAAAATTATTATAAATTAAAATAATATTTATTATAATATTATATTATACGTTATTTTTTATTTTTATAATTAATAATGTATTATTTAATATATTATTTAATACATTATTATATTTTTTATTTTAATTAATTATTTAAAATAATTATATTTAAA
This sequence comes from Daldinia bambusicola, assembly GCA_022478815.1. Lineage (NCBI taxonomy): Eukaryota > Fungi > Ascomycota > Sordariomycetes > Xylariales > Hypoxylaceae > Daldinia > Daldinia bambusicola. The sequence goes on from MU284073.1 coordinate 535,423, forward strand.
TTTTATAATAATATTTAATTTTTTATTTATTTTATTTATGGAAAAAAATCCAATATATTATCTAATTATATTAATATATAAATTATTTAAAATTAAAAAATTTTTTTATAAATATATTCATTTTATTTAATTATTAATTTTAATATTATCACTTATAATATATTTTACCTTATTATAATAAATTTGTAATTAAATAAATTCTTTTAACTAAGTAATAATTTTAAGTTTATAATATATAAATTTATTTTTTATTAATTATTTACCTGTAAAAAACTTATAAAATAACGTAAATTACTAATAAATTACCAATTTATATAAAGGTTTTAAAGCGTATTTTTCGGTATTATAATAAATATAAAATATAATTTTATATTTAAAATATTATAAATTTATAATAAATTTAATAAAGAATATATAATAATATATTATAAGTATTTTATAATTAATATATTAAAAATAATAAATTTTATTATTTATATTAAATATTTAAAATTATAATATAATAATTTATACCTAATTTTATAATATTTTAAAAATATTAAAATATATAATAATAAATTAAAATATAAAATTATTTTTTCATATTTATATTTTTATATTTTAAATTTAAAATAATTAAATAAATAAATAAATATATATAAATATATATATAATAATATATAAATATATATTATTTTATTATATAAATAAATATATAAATAAATAAATTTTATAAAAAATAATTAATTAAATTTATTTAAAAATATTTTAATATTAATATAATAAAAAGTAAAATAATATTTATAAAAATATATTATATAAATAAAATAAAAATTAAAATATTAGTAAATTAATAAAATATTATAAAAATATATAAAGAAATATAATAAATAAAATAAAAAATAATAAAAATATAATAATTTTAAAGTTTTATAATATATTTAATTTTTTTTTTTATTAAAGTAAATTAAATATAATTATAGTTATTATTATAATAAATATATTAACCTTAATTAATTAATAATTACTTTAATAAATGTGGTAAAATAAATTAAATAATATAATTAAATTATTAACATTAAATATAATTTAAAGTTATAATAATATAAAAATTAATAACTTTAATGGGTTTATAATGTAATATTATTAAAAATCATTAATTAAAAATATTATTATTTTTAAATTTATAAATAAAATAATAAAAAAATTTATTAAGATATATTATATTTATAATATATTTAACTAGTTATTACCTTATATAAAGTTATTTATAACTTTATAAATAATTAATATAAAAGTTTATTTATAAGCTTTATAATTACCCATTAAAGTTATATAACTTATTAACTTTAATATTTATATACTTATATATAATAATTATATATATAATATATATAAATATATATTATATATTAAATAATTTACTTAATTTAATTTAATATATAAATAAAAAAATTTTTATTAAATTTAATTTTTATTACCATTACTAATATTATAATATTTATTTTATTATATTAACATTAATTAATGGTTAAATAAATAATTATAAATAATTAAATAATTTTAGTAAAAAATAAATTTATCTTTAAAAAAGTTTTTATAAAAGTGAATATATTTGTTAAAAAAATAACTATAGTAAAAAAAATTAAATTTATTTTTAAAAAAGTTTTTAAGGTTTAATTATTAAATTTATCCGTAAAAAAATCTTTTAAAAAATATTCGTGGCTTATTTAAAAATTAATAATATTTATATTTATTACGTATAAAAGCTTTATTATTATATTTAACATTATTTAAAATTTAATATATAAATTTATAATATTAATAAATTATAAAAATAATTTTTTCAACTTTTATAAACTTTTATTATAAAATAAATACATTTATAATTTAAATTAATAAGTTAATAATAATAACTTTTATAAAAAAAATTTAATTTAATTACTTTATTATATATATATTAACTTTTATATTATAATAATATCCTTTATAATTTAACTTATTATACTTAAATAACCATATATAATAATTAACCCTTTAATTAAATTTATTTAATTATTATATTAATAATTAAATACTCCCCTTTTATATAAATTATTTATATATAAAACCTTATTTAATTACCTTTTTATTAATAATTAAAACCTTATATAAATTATTTTTAAATTATTTACATATAAACCCTTTTTAATTATTACCCTTTTATATTATAACCACACCCCTTATAATATAACTTTATTAACAGTTAATACCCTTTTATATATATTATTTATATATAAAAACCCTTTAATTATAATTATATTAATAATTAATATTTCCCTTTTTTATATAAATTACTTATATATAAAACCCTTTTAGCTACCACCCCCCCCCCTTTTATCATTTATAATAACTTATTAATACCTTACTTACTTATATAATAATTAATATAATTAAAATTTAAAAAAATATATTTAAAAATTATATAATTTTTAAATATAAAATAAAAAATAATTATAAACTTAAATATTTTAAATTCCATATAATTAATAAAAGAGTTTATAATTCATATATTATTATAACGTTTTTATGGATTTTTAAAAATTAAACTTATAAAAAAAAATATGTATTTTAAAATGAATTTTATAAATAAATAATTATAAATTAAGTTAAAACCTTATTATATTTACGTAATATTATCATTAACTTTTTATATTATTATAATATATATTATAAAGGATTAAACCATAATAATATAAAGAAACTTATAATGTTTAATAAAGAAAATACTTATATTAAATATTTTACCATATAAAAATTTAAAATAATTACCATTAATAAAAAAATTAATCACGAATTAGTAATGTAAAAATTAACTTAAAAATTAACTTAAAAAATTAATTTAAAAATCAACTTAAAAAACTAATTTAAAAATTAGTTTAAAAACTAATTTAAAAATTTATTATTTAATTACTTATTTACTTAATTACTTATTTACTTAATTATTTAATAAAAACATACCCTTTTTTTAAATAATAAAAAATAAATTATTAAATAACTTTATTAATTATACTTATAAATTAATTACTTAATCATTAATTAATATAAAAAAAAAAATTTAAATAAATTTATTAACTTATATTTTATATAATAATTATAAATTAATATAAAGTTTATATAAAGTTCGTAAAACCGTATAAAGCTCGTAAAACCATATATAAAAAACATATATTAATATATAAATTTATTAATTACATTAAATAAAAGGATATTTTAAAGATTTTTTATTATATTTATATTACTTTATTTTTTATATATAAAGAAAAAATTATTAAAGGGATTATAACTTTTAAATATTATTTAAAAAAACTATTTATAAAATTATTAAAAAGGTTAATTAAAAAATTATTAAAAACTTATTTAAAAAGTTATTTAAGAAATTATTTAAAAATTATTTAAAAGGTTAATATATAAATTAATTAAAAAGTTATTAAAAAAGTTAATTAAAAGGTTATTTAAAAAGTATTAAATTAATTAAAGGATTATTTAATAAATTACTTATAAAGTTATTTAAAAGGTTATTTAAAAGTTATTTAAAAAGCTATTTTAAAAGTTTAATAAAGTTATTTTAATAGTTATTTTAAAAGTTATTTAATAATTACTTAAAAAATTATAATAATAATTATTAAAAAAAAAAAAATTACCAATATTAAAATATATTATATTTATAATATATTTAATTAATTATTATTTCATATAAAGTTATTTATAATTTTATAAATAATTAATATAAAAATTTACTTATAAACCTTATAATTACCCATTAAAATTATATAATTTATTAACCTTAATATTTACATATTTATATATAATAACTATATATATAACATATATAAACATACATTATATATTAAATAATTTACTTAATTTAATTTAATATATAAATAAAGAAATTTTTATTAAGTTTAATTTTTACTACTATTATTAACATTATAATATTTATTTTATCGTACTAATAAAATTATAATAAAAAAAATAATTATAAATATTAATATTATTATATAATAAATTATTTAAAAAAAAATATATATTAATATTAAAATATTTTTAATATATTATTATTTAAAATATAATATAAATTTCTATTATTTTAAAATTTTAATATATAATATAAAAATATAATTTTATTTTAAATTAACATTTTTTAATGAAAAATAAAATAATTTAATTATTTTTAAATTTATTACATGGAAATTAATATATATAAATATATATTTATATTATAAAATATTTAATTTATATTAAATTTAATAATAATAAATAAATTAAATAAATAAAATATTTATTAAGTTTTTATATTTAAGTTAATAAAAATTATAACTTTTATTATTATATTAATAATAATTTTTATCTTTTTTATTAATTTTATATATTTTAATTATATATAATAAATATAAATTTATTTTACCTTTTATATAAACCATTATTACCTTTTTTTTTAAGTAAATTTATTTTGTAAAAATAAGGTTTATATTATGGAAAAAGTAATATAAAAATTATTTTAAAATTATAATATTTATAATTTTTTAAAAAAGAAAATAAATTAAATTATAAAATTTATTATATATAATAAAATTATATTACTTATACTTATATAAAAAATATATCGTAATTTATAAATAAAAAAAAATTATTTAACCTTAATATTAATTATATTTTTTTTACTTTTATATAATTTAAATTAATTATTTTTTACTTTTTAATTAATTCATAAAAAGGATATTATATTAAATAATTTATATTTAAATTTTATATGTATTTTAAAGCTAAGTTTATAATTAAAAATAACTATAAAATATTTATTTTTTCATAAATAAAAAAACTATTTAATCGTGTTAATTTAACATCTTTTATAACCTTATTATTAATATAAATAAAATTACTAATATAAAAATATATTTATTTCCCATAACTGGAAATATGTTAGTAAAATTTTAAGTTAATATACGCATTTTTTATATTTATACATTTATAAATAAAACTTTTTTTTATTACATTAAATTTTAAATATTAAATTTTATTATTAAATTATTATAATCATTTAAATAAGTTTTTATAAATATACCGGTAAATTTATTTTTCTTATTTAATTTTTATAACTCCTTTACATTTAATAATAAATTTTTTTTATAATTAATAAAATAAAGTAAAAAATGGTGTAAAAATAAAAATAATTAATAAGTAAAATTTCTTTTAAATTCTTTTATATTTTTATCATTTTTTAATAATACCATTAAATATTAAAATTACGGGTTAAAAGCATAAATTAATATAAGATATTTTTTATTTATTTATTAAAAAAATTAATAAAATTTAAGTATAATATATTTTAAATTATTAATAAATAAGAAAGTTATGATTTAATTAATATTTTCTTTTATAAATAATATAGCATATATATTTTAATAATTTATTATTATAATTAAAGATTTATATTTATTATATATTATTAATATTAAAATTTATTATTATATTATTTAAAAATATTATACTTTTATTAATATTTATTTTTATTTAATAATATTTATATTAATTAATATAAACTATATTTTTATATTATTTTAAGTAAATAAAAACTAAAGTAAATATTTAAAATAATTTTTATATTAATAAATAAATTATATTTATTTTTAAGATTTATTTAATATTTTTACAATGTTACCTTAATAACATTTATTTGCGAATCCATGTTACCGCTATAATAATTGCTTTTTCCAATAATATTAATAGGATTTAAAGTTTAATGTATTAAAGTTTTAAATAATAAAGTCCTTTATACTTTTTTTATATTTTTTTTTTATTAATTTATTAAATTATTAATTACTATTAATTAATATTTATATTAATTTAATAAAAAAATTAAATGGTTTTATAATTTATAATAATAATTTCCTTTAAATTTATAACATTTTTTATAATTAATTTACAATTAAATAATGTGATAATAAAATAAATAAATGTTTAAATAATTATAATAATTTAATTTATAATTATAAAATATATTATAAATATTAAAATATTTTTATTATTTAAATATTTATAATTAATTTATTTAATAATAAAATTATAATTATTTTTTATATAATATAATTTTAATTAATATTATAAAATAAAAAGAAAAATAATTATTTTATAAATAAATTTTTACATTTTTTAAAAGTTTAAATAATATTTAAAAAATTGTAAATAACTTTAATTAAATAATATTATAAAGTTTTAATAAATGGAATAAATTTTATTTAAAGTAAATAATATTAAAATTAATATATTATTTTTAAATATTATATTATATATTTATTAATTTAATTTTTAATATTTAAAGTGAGTAATATTTATTAATTAGTTTTAAATAATATTAAATGTTAAATATAATTGGATAAAAATATTAAAAAAATTTTTATTTTTATATAAATTAATAAAATTTAAATATAATTTTTTATTTAATATTAATTTTATTATAATTTTACATTTTTTTTATATAATTATAATTTAGTAATAATAATATTTATTATTTATAATGTTATAATAAAGGTTTATTTTATTTTTATTATAAATGATATAATATTAATATAATATATTTATTATAAGATTTTAATATTTTAATATTTTTTATTATAATAATAAATTTTTAATAATGTAATTTATAAACGTATAAATAAAAATGGGTTTTTTATTAATTATTAATTTTATTTTACGGTTAAAGTTTAATATGTGAAATAAAGCTTTAAAAACTTTTGTAATATTAGAGTTATATGGGTTTAAAGTTAAGAGATAAATGTTTAATTTATATGATTTTAGTTTTTTAAAGAAAAATTTAACAATGAAATATATTTTAATTAATAAATAATATATATTTTTATATAATTTAAAGGTATTTATAAATATTTAAAAAGGTAATAAAAGTATATTTTTTTTTATAAAGTTTTTTATTAAATAATTTTTTTTATATATCTTAAATTTAAGTTTTTTTTATAATGGTAAAATAAATTTAATTATTTAAAATTATTAATAATTTTAATTATATATTAATTATATATTATAAATTAAAGTAAAAAAAAATGGGTAATTTTTACTTTTTAAATTATAATAATAATTTATTTATATATTAAAAATTTACTTAATTATTTATTCGGGTAAAATTAAAGATTTTAAATCTTTTATTATAATGAATTTTATATAATTTTAAGTAAAAAATGGGAAAGGATTTATATTAAAGATATTAATTATATTATAAAATAATATATTATAATAATAAATTATTTATATTTATAATAAGGGTTTTTTAAAATTATTAACCATTAATTTATTATTTTTTTAAAAATCTTTATTGGATTATTAAATATAATTTAAATGTATTTTATAAGATTTAAAAGTATGTTTTTATTATATAAAATTTAAAGGGAAAATTAAAGTATTATTTAAATAATAATAATATTAATTAAATATAATTTAAATAAATTTTTTTTATTAATTTATATTTTATAAATTATTTATAAAATTATTAATAAATTAAGTTATTTTTTAATATATTTAATTTAATATTAATAAAAAGGATATAATAATGGTAATAAAATTATTTATATTAAAAATAAAGAAATTTTTAATAAATTTAATTTTAATTAATAAAATTTTATAATTTAATTTTATAATTATTTTTTAAAATTTATATAATAAAAAATATTTTATTATATTATTAAATATAATTTTTTTTTTTAAAAATTAATTTAATATTTTTAAAATTTATTATAAGTTAAAAAATTTTAATTAATTATATATATATATTCTTTAAAATATTATATTTATTTTTTTATATTAATAATATAAAATAGAAAATTAATATATTTAATTATTTAAAAATATATATAATTTTTTTAATATTATTTTTTATATTTAAATTATTAACTTAAAGTATATATAATATTATATTAATAATAAAAATATTTTTATTTTTAAATTTAATATTTATAATATTTACATTATATATAGTTTTAATTATTTATATAATATATTCTTTAATAATTATATTATTATTTATTAACTTTAATTAATTATTATTAACTTTTTACGTTATAATATTACAAATTATTACCAAAATATTCTTTTTATTAAAGATATTATTATTTACTTTAATATTAATTAACGCATTTTTATATATTATATTTTAAATATTTTAATTTAAAAGGATATTATTAACATTAAAATTAATTTTATTTAACCATATATTTACTTTATTTTTAATTATAATAAACATAAGTTATTAACTAGTATTACTTAATTATAATGTTTTAATAAAATTATAATTAATTTCATTAAAAAATGTTAAAAAATTAAATGTTATTAAATTAATAACTTATTATTTTTTTTATTTTTTTAAAAAAAAGCCTTTATATAAAGGGTTTATTTTAATAAATAAATATAATATATTTAATTTCTTTTATTTTTTAATTTAATAATTTATATTAAATTAATTAATAAAGTATATTATAAATTAATTACCTTTAAAAACCATTATATTTAAACTTAAAACTTAAATAAATTTTTTTATTATATTATATTTTTTTAATTATTTTAACTTTCATTAAAATATTAAATAAAAATTATAACCCTTTAATTTTATAATTAAAGGTAACTTTAAAATTATATTAAATTAATAAAATAATTTTTAATATTTATATTATTATTATTTTATATAAATAAATACCATAATTTAATATATTTAATAAATACTTATATTTAATAAAATTAAAATAAAATAAAATAAAATTATGATTTTTTAATTTTAAATTTATTTATAATATTAACTAATTTTTATTATTTTTTACTTTTTAATAATTAAAAGCTTAATTCCTTTAATAATAATATTTAAATTATATTAATTAATTTTTAACCTTTACCTAATAAAAACGCGGTAAATTTTACTAAAAAAACGTAAATTTATTTTATAATAAATAAATTTAATATTTTAATTTTTTATAAAATTTTATAAGATATGGTGTATAAGCATGTCACCTAATTAAGAACTATTATATTATTCCATAATATTAGTAAAAAATGGTTATATAGTATTATAATCATTAATAATTTTATTAAAAAATACTTTAACCATGTTTAATTATTAAATAAAATTACCTTTAAGCTTTAATTTAATTAAATTTTAATTTTATTTATAATATCGATTATATTTAATGATTTTATAAGTTTATTAAATTTAAAGAATTAAAGAAAAATAAAAATAATTAAATAATTAAAATAAAATTTTATAATTTAAAAATATTAAAACATTAATAAATTAAAAGTATTATAATGAAATATTTCTCTTTTTATAATTTATTAATAATATTTAAATATATATTTATAATATTATTTAAATTAATTTAATTATTTATATTAATAAATTTAAAGATATTAATAT
>MU284074.1:0-17230 GCA_022478815.1 Daldinia bambusicola
CACGTAAGAATTACATGTATTCGGAAGTACTTCGGATCGAATCCCTAATCTTGCCCGTTTCCTTAATTAAAGCGCAGCACCCCTTTGGGGTGCGTCGTCGAGTTTACGCAGACAGCACTAGTAGTAGATGGAAACCTTTGGGCAACGGCAAGGGAGGGGTATCTCTACCTATGCATACTAGTATAAACTTTATAGAGGCCCACAAATATCCGCCGACTAATTGCCAATGAGTTCAGGTCTATTACACAGAAGCGCGCTGCCAAAATATCTTAGCTCCGAACTATATTGATACCTTTTAGGGACAGGTCCTTATACCTACCTAGATAATAAGGTAATATGCAGGTATAAACTTAATATTCGTGATCATTTTTCAGTATAGCAACTATACGCGGTTATATGATCTCTCATGATGCCTGCGCTTGGAATGTGCTTGAAATATAATGCGGCTCATTAAAGTACCCAGCACTATCTCATTGCAACCCACCCCAGTCAAGAGTATCAATAATATTCTATGTACCAACAGCAAATGACTGAGGCCGCAGACCTCCCGGGGCCGTGGGCGTACGGCTTTATCTTGCAGAATCAAGTTTGGGCTAGGTCTGAAAACTTTGTGCGATTCTAAGGGAGAACACTTGGCTTACAGCGAACATGAAGCAGGAATGAGATGTGACAATTGTTTATTTGACCTTATTAACTTCTGCTTTCCAACCGCATGAAACACAACGATTTCTGTATCGGCAATTCATCTCGATACCTAGGCTTTTTCTTTTTTTTTTTTTTTTTTCCTCCTTTCTGAGCAGACCATTTCCTCCGTAGCTCGAGCAGCTAACCTTACGTAGTATAATCGTTTCCTCCCAGGATATACATTTACCAGGCCCCTGACAAAGAAAATCCTCCGTTGATACACGACTGCCGGTCCTAAATCAGAGTTGGGTTCTGAGACACCATGCTCAAATTCTCTTATATCCTCCCTTTTGCCACAGCCTATCCCTTCTAGGCGCATGCCCTGTTTTCCTATTCCACCTTCTCCTATTTCCCCTTCAGAGTACTTTCCTTCTTCGTAACGCGGTGCAGCATGAGCTTCGTCTCGATCTCTTGCTTGTTCGCCGCACACCCTCTGCTCCAATCATACCCGAGCGCGTACGCGAACAGGGTGCCGTCGCGGTTGAACCGGGTCGTAGTGACGGAGTTGCCGATTGATGGATAAGTGTGGAGCTTGCAGTGAGAGGGGCGGTCCCAAAAGTAAATCGCGCCGTCGGAGCCGGCTGTGGTAAAGATTCCGTGCTGGACAGGGTGGAACTGTACGTCGTTGATGCTGTAAATCTTGGTGATTCTCGTCTTCGGGTCCTGCGGCGCACGGTGGCAGCGGAATGTGAAGTCGATGTTTCTATGCGAGCTCAAGGTCAGCATACATGCGCGTGTTACAATAGACAAAACCCGGGTTCGCAATACTTTTGTTCAAGCTTGTCTACGGCGTTCATAGCAACCCGTCCCTCAATGCTCCCCGTGGCCCAGCCTGTGCCGTCAGGGAACGCAGTGACGACCTTGGTCTGGTGTTTGAGCGGGGAGTCTAGGGATTGGGAAAAGACGGTGGGGTTCCGAAGGTCGACGAGATGAATACGACGCTCCGCGGTAGCGACCACCAGTAGAAGAGACTTGGAATCCATCGAGTAGACACGCTCATCGCATGTGAGGGAGGCGACTGGTCCCTGTTGACGAAGGTCCCAAAACTTGACTGTCTTGTCCCAGGACCCGGACGCCACGATGTGGGCGTTCGAGTTCGGGACTTCGACGAAGCGCACGCCACGAATGGGCTTTTCGTGGGAGTTCAGAGTAGCTTGGTGACCCGTCGACAGATGCAAAATATGGAGCGATTTATCAGCTCCTCCAGCAGCGACCATAGTCCCGTCCTGATTTCCCAGATCAATACCGACCGCGATTTCATTTCGGCCAGTGTCACACCATTCCTACTTACCTATTTGGATTCCAATATTGGTTTTCATTTTCAAATTTTTGTTTTATTTTATTTCCACGCTGTAGAGTTAGAAGAAACTGAAAAACTTACCTTGGCCCAGTCGCAGTCGAGAACGGGGCCGGCCGCAGCAAATATAGCTGCTCCTTTTGCGGTTCGGTTGTTGGCAGCGACGTCGTAGATACGCACCTTGCCATCCCACGACGCCGCCGCTAGATGATTAGCGACAGGCGACCATGAGACGGACGAGATAGTATCTTGCGCGTCGGCTGGTAAGCTGGCATCGTCGGCTAGAGAACCCGTATGAAGAGTAGAAAGGGTATTGGTGGACGGCATCTGGAGTAAAGCCAAGGCGATGGTTGTAAATTATATATGAGAATATGAAGATGGAAGAGAAAGAAATAATAAGGCTGCGATGCTTATTCTGAATTTAATATTTTTTATAAGCGTAAGCCTTGTTTGCCTAAAGTGAGGTATTGAGTCACAGAGGAGGTACCCACCTTTACCTAACCTAATAATAACCATATGCAGGAACGGTAACTTTAATAAGACTAAAATCCATGTCACTTTTATCTTAGCTTCCTTAGCTTTGTGGGAATTGGGCCATGCAATATATACTGCGCCTACTTAGGTACATGTCTATGCTGGAAGGATCAAAGTGACTCTAAACCATACAAAGCCATACAAATCAGATAATATGCATGTGTTCGACCTGTCAGAAACCTCATAGTACATGATGGACTAATTGATTTATAGGTATAAATATGCAGACAGCAATAAAAACAATGTCTACCATCTTTACAACTTGACACTCTTGACCAAACCCGGCTTGATACCGGTAAGCTCACCTCCGTATCCGCCCCGGCCTTCGCCACCCCCGTATACGGGTTTCATACTCTTTAACTTCTTCTGCTTCTCTGCATACGCCTTTCTCTTCTTTACTCTTGGGTTCCTCACGTCCTTCTTGCGTCTCGGAGCAAGTCCCTTATTCTTCTGTATCTGATAAGTGATCTTACGCTTGCCATCCTCGCCGATCTCTTCCGTCTCCACCACACGGTCATTCTTGCTGGCTGCTGCAAGAGCTGCTGCTCGGGCCGCCTTCTCTCCCTTCTTCTTGCTCGTTGCCGCAGCGATCATGTCGTAATATTCGTCCTCGTCATCTCGAACAGCAGTAGCAACGCGCTCGTCCTCGTCATCGCTAGCATCTCCAAGCTCAGCGCCCATCTTTGAGCTCTTCTGTCCACGTTTTTCTGCTTCGGCGTTAAGGCGTGCCTGTCTATCCTTGAGACGTTCCCTGTAAGGAATATCCATATCACCACCTGCATCTCTACCTCCTGCCGCTCTGCGGTTGGCTTTCTGTACGATCTGCGAAGTGTAAAACCTAAGACTCTTCTTGCGAGCCGCCTTTTCAGCGGCAGACTTGGCATCAAGAACCTCCTCTTCTCCGAAATCTGAATCACTGTCTCTCGCCGCAATCTCAGCGGCCGACTTCTTCGATTTCTTCTTAGTGGAAACAAGAGCATCAAGATCAGCAAGTGACTCTTCAATAGCCTTCGCTTTCTTGTCCGCCTTAGCTTTGGCCTTGGCGTCTTTGCTTGATTTCTTCGAAGGCTTCGACTCTAATTGGATATCCTCTTCAACTGCTAACGACTCTTCCTCCGGTGGTGAGGGCATGCCGCCGTTGACACGCATGTGGTCCACTGGCTTCAGATGTTCTACTTTCTTCCACGCATCGCGGCACTCCAGTAAGGTTCCCATAACTTCATGGTCGCGTAGTTCTGCAGGGTCAAGAGCTTTTGCAGCTCCGCCGGCGGCATCTCTAGCTGGTGACGATAAGGTGGCAAAGTACATAGCAAGGGTAGCAACGTAGCAACCCAAAATCCGATATTTAACCACCGGCAATGACTTAGGCGGTTGCCCTTCGGCCTCCTTTTGTATGGTTACAAGTAGAGGTTGGAGCTGCTGTAGTTCATCCGCTAAATAATCGAACTCGGGGTATCTTGTCCGTAGAATGCGATATCTTTCCTCGGGGCCCATGTCAGCGGGAATCTCAACGTCCTTCAAGACTTCAGTGACGATCTCATTCTCGTCTGCGTCTTCGGCCTCAGGAGCAAGCCACTCAGCCTCGTCAAAAACGAAATCGCTCTCTGACATCTTCGCCAGCTTTTTCTTCTGCAACCGTCGGGCCTCTTGCTCCTCCTCCAAGGCGTCGGCTTCCGTTTCGAGGTTGTCGGCATTATAATATTCTTTTCTCGACGAACCCCACCAGCCAGAATCTCCTTCCTCTTCTCCAGCTTCAGATCCATCATCAGGTAGTCCCTTGGCCGACTTCGCGGGTTTGCGACTGCGGACGTCTTTGTCGTCATCCTCATCGTCGTCTTCTGAGTCCTCATCATCGTAGGCAAGAGCTTCTTCGTCAGATTGCTCCAAGAATTCTTCTTCCTCTTCCTGTCTCTTCTGCTTCTTGGACTTTCGGTCGTCTTCAAAAAGGATTTGGTCCTTGTTCATAAAATATTCCTCCTCCGAGTCGGCTATGTCTTCGAAGGTGTTTATAGGACCCAATCTCGCATCAGCGGGATTATATTCGCGAGGGCCCTTTGGCTCCGCAGGACCACTGGGTGCCTTTCTCTTCTTTCCCATTGTGATGATATGAAGGTGCGACAATTGATAGATGTAAGTTGGTGCAGGTGGTCGCAAGCTCGGCTACGGACTTTTTGATGTACGCAGTCAGTTAGAACTTTTTTTTTTTTTTTTTTTTTCCCCACGAAAAGTCAGCCAGGCTCAATCTCTTATCGTTATCAATGCTTCAATTCTGTAAGGGCCCACCGTGATGGGCCACTAGCTTCACTAACGTTAGATCGTTATGCACAATAGCGGAGCGCTCGAACGGTCCCTAGGTCTATTTTTAAGTTTATCATCAAAACAATAGCGGTGATAGCTTCAAATGATTTCTCTGCTTCTCTTCCTAACTATACGCATACACGATGCGATAGTTACAACTTACCAATACCCTCATTATATCTACTCTTCCTATGTACCAACAATTGCGTGACGTTTTTCCATCTTTTTCATAGGCTGAATGTTCTGTCTGTTCTTCACAAATTAATACCACTACTATCCCCATCCTATAATTATAATACTTTCCGACCTTCATAATGGGGATTTCTTGGAGCAATCAAATGCCCGTAGACGGCAAGGTACGCCAGATAAAAATGAACCACATAAACTAGCACTCTCTGCGTGTGTATCTCTAATAAATATCTTCCTTACTCATATAGACCGTCCTAATCACAGGCGCCTCAGAGGGAATGGGCAAGAGTGTAGCCCGGCAGCTATCCGCGAAGGGCGCGAGCGTGATCCTCGTGTCGCGGAACGTGAGCAAGCTCGAGGCGGCGATGGCCGAGGCCAAGGCGGCGGCGCGAAACCCCGACACGCAGCGGTTCCACTTCATCTCTGCGGACGTGACGAAGCCCGACTACGCGCCCGCGCTGCTCGCCGAGGCCGTGGCCTGGAACGACGACCGCCCGATCGACGTCGTGTGGTGCGTCGCGGGCATGTCCGCGCCCGACTTCTGGCTCGAGGTGCCCCTGGCCCAGACCCGCAGCCAGATGGACATCAACTTCTGGGGCGCCGCCGAGATGGCCCACGCCGTCCTGCGCCTGTGGTGCGCCCCCGACGCCCCCGTCGTCCCCGAGCCCAAACACCTCATCTTCACCTCCTCTGTGCTGGCCCTGTTCCCCGTTGTCGGGTACGGGCCGTACACACCTGCCAAGAGCGCGCTGCGCGGGCTCGCCGACACCCTGGTCCAGGAGGTCGAGGCGTATCCGCAGAACGTCAAGATCCACGTCGTGTATCCAGCGTCGATCGGCAGCCCGGGGCTCGAGCGCGAAAACAAGACGAAGCCGGGCGTCACGAAGATGATTGAGGAAGGCGACCCGGTGCAGACTCCCGACGCCGTGGCCGCGGGATCGATCCGGGGTCTGGAAAACGGGCAGTACGCCGTAACGACGGCCTTGTTCGGATATATTTTCCGGTGGAGTTCGTTGGGAGGCTCGCCGAGGAATAACTGGCTCGTCGACACGCTTATGGGCTGCCTCATGCCGCTGATATGGATATTTGTACTACCGGACATCTTTTCTAAGATTAGGAAATACCGCAAGACACATGGCCATCCTGCTGATTATCGGGCCAAAGCCATAGAAGATCACAAGGTCTAGGCTTAAGGTTATAGGTGTAATATAGCGATAGTAGTATTAGTTTGCTTGCTACAGAGTTATACCCAGGCCCGAAGACAGAAATGAAATATACACACTCATGGTTTGTTTTCTGCGATGTTGTGATTGCAGTGTGTTTGTTTAGTAAGGACATCAAGACGATATAAGATTTGAACTTCGACTTCAAGAATCAAACGCTAAGTGGAAACATTTAAAGTGTTATAACAACATTCAAGGACGCATCCCAACATAAGGAAGTTATACTGAATAGCCGAGGTCTATATATAAATCAATACGACCAATCAGAATTCTCGAGCGTGTTATCCTCATAAGATTCATTAAGAATCTCGTTGGAGTAATAAAGTTGATTGATTTTCGAGTATTCTTAATATTCATACCTGAGCTGTTTGTTCGTGTTTTGTTCATTTACTACTAAACAGATCACATAGTGAAGGGGCATGGAATACAGTTGACCATAACTTTTTCAATCAGATAAGCTTCACATCAACACATCATACTACAGAATAGGTGTATATCTACAACGTAAAACACCATATCACTTGTTTCACACCGACAAGATGCCTACTTTGACAACTCAGTTATTGTAAATATAATTGTTTTAAGACCTCTTTGAAAACGTTCCGCATTATGCTAGGCCGCGCCTAAGCAGAGAAACCCTTCCTCCTTTTCTGGATATTTTGCAGCGAAGAAAAAACATCGGCGACCTAAAACTCCGTGCGTGCCCATATACTACGTTTCGACTCATGCATAATTAGAACCAACTAGCATGGCAAAAAAATAAAGGAAATGTTCCAAATTCCTCCTATAGACAACTTAGAGTTTGACCAAGAATTTGAAACGAAGAGTTGGCTCCTCCACTTAGAACCCGTCTTGAACATTCTCCTTACTAAGGTGAGGGTCGTCCGAGCGGCGGCACTCCAAGCTGCGGGTCGTATTGAAGGGCTTCGCCCTCATGAGCCTCGCCCTGTACGCTACCGCTTCCCCGGGAATGTCTCGCGTCGTCAATGTGGTGGCCGCTCTACGGTGCCTCTTGCTCGTTCGAGACGGACTGGGGAACCCCTTGAGGAGCGGCCTGAGTACCAGATGGGCCCGGTTGACCGACCTGGTTTTGCTGCTCACGGATAGCCTCCTCATACAAGCAGATCTGATAGGCCAACTGCTTAGACGTTGCATCAATCATCATCATAAGCCTGTTAGTACGATCCGCCCCGCGGACTTGAGCCATTGCTTGTTCTACCGTAAAGCGCACAACTGGATCAGTCGATGCGGAGATAGAAGCAAAGTTGAATTGTGGTATGGTTGGAGCGGGAGCGGGAGCCATAGAGTAGGCAAAGCTATCATTGTTCGGGATCTGAGCTCCGTGAGACTGGGGGTTACGAGTCTCTATATATATAGTTAGCCTACTATTACTTATGTATTTAATGAAATCGATGAAAGTCAATAACATACCGTGGAAGGAGCATCGAGCACCAGAAGCATTAAACCAGCAATTGGCACAGCTACCGCACATTTGGCCGTCGATGACAACACAACTAGTCCAAGGGCCGTGGCCTTTGTGGCAGTTCTTGCAAGGCTGAGGCGCCTCTGCGCCGGCGATATGTGCAAATAGAGCTTCGACATTACTGCGTCGAACCAAGTTGAGTTTCTGGCTGGCACGTCGCTGATGGGCAACACGCATGCCAGGTTCGCGGGCCAGTCTCTTTGCCAAAGCGCTCTCAATGGTGATATTGATATATCCAGACCGGTGAGCAAGCTCCTCTGTAGTTTGGACTCCGCCATTGCCGCTCTCCATGAGATGACCACTAAGATCAGGGTGCTGATCAGCACTGCCTTGCACGCTGCTAGCTAGAATACTCGCTGCAGTGAGCTCCACCTGTTGATGGGTATGTTGATGGTGCTGCTGAGCGGCGGCAGCAGCGGCAGCAACAGCAGCAGCCTCGGAATCGAAAGCAGTGTCATGATCATTTTCAAAATCGTCATCAGTAGTGACGTCGTGTTGCTCAAGATCGGGGTCCTGGTTTGCGAGGCCGTCAGCTGCGCCGATTCGGCGATTGACTTTGGGGCGAGGAGGGCCGGTCGGCTTGGTGACCTTGCTCGGTCGGCCGCCACGGGATGGTTGAATAATGCCTTTCATGGCGGGCCAGGTGATCTAGAAAAAGCCGCCTGCTGGCTGACAGTTGGTAGTCAGATTGATGATGTCTTGTGAGGAAATGATTACTTTCCAGCTGTCGGCAGCTGTGTAAAATTGATGTAAGATAAAGTAAGATAAAGTAATCCCACTTCTCCCACTCTCGGAAATGGCCGTGACTAAAAATTCCTAGCTCCAGGTCGTTGTTTCGCCGGGCGGTGTGCAAGGACATAAGTCTGTACCTTCCTATGTACCTCAAGGAAGGTCCAGTTAGCCAGTCAGCCAGTCTGCCAAAAATGCATGCAGGTACCTTAGGTACGTAAATACCTGTGCGTTACGCTGTCCCCGCACTGGATACGCACGTACCCGAAAAGACAACTGGTAAGTCAACTCCACTACAACTGCCGCAATTGCTCAATTCCACACGTAGATAATACGGTAGGTGATCAATTAGGGAGGCTCGATTCTGAGAAACAACGGAAAACATATCATAAATGACCTGTAGCTACCTCGTAGACACATAAATGTATGTAGGTGGGTACAAACAACGCTAAGATACCCGAAAAGAACTGACATAAGGTAAGAGCGTTGAAAGGTAACAGGTACATAATTGACGGTAACTACGTCTGTGGAAGGTGCAAGCTATGCTAGGAAGGTGATTCATGAATAGGGCAAGTACGACGCCTGGGTACCTACTTAGAGGTAGGGAGTTCCCATCTGTAAGACAATATCTCTGATTACCTTACCTAATGTCAAGTCTAAAAATAAGCTTAGAAATCATCTAAATGCCTAATACCAAAGACTCTCAAGAGTTGTTTTCCGTCTGAGCAAGACAAACCGTCATCCCAACTTGGCATGCCACCCAAATGTCTAGGTACCTAGGTACTCACAACAATTTACTAGTTGACCAGAATCTCAGAAAGTTGCAGTGGTAAGCAAATTCAACATCACGCTCAATACATAATTTTTTTTTTTCAAACATTTATAAAGCCATCACTAATAACATCATAACAAAGTCTTTTTATACTGTACAATTAAATGCCACCTAGTTAACGTGACATGATCTATGGCCACTCAATTCGTCGAACGCCAACTGCTAGACAACAGCTCTCTCAGAGGGTATACAGATTAGAATAATGGGATGGGTTTTTATTGATCTTTATACAGATCCAACCGATTGTTCAGGATCTGCTTTTCCACACTTTCCCCCCCTTATTGGTATAGCTTCATCAGTCATCCTCTCCTTACTGTGTGTAAAGAGGCAACTGCCTACGATCCACCTCCAGGCTGAAATTCAGCCGTCCACTAAGGCTCTCATTACGCCTTAGATTAGAAAAAGAGAAAAATAAAGAAAATGGAAATGAACCGGCGCAACTGCGAATTCGTTATTAAACAAGGTATGTAATCCGCCGTGACTTTAGATTGCAGCAAACGTCCCCCCTTCTGTCACGATTTCCGGATCGTACGATCGACGGTGTCCTGAATATTCGCGCAAGACCGGCAGTGGCCGTACCAAAGAGTATAAAAGGAGTATGTGAGACGAAAACGGGCGCAGAACAAACACATGGAAAGAGATCGTTTGCCAGTTCATGGTGAGGGCGCAGGTCAAGTCGTTAGCCAGATATATAACATTACTGGCAAGCAATCGAGTTATGCGGTGCGGGAGGGGGTATTGGGTGAGCTAGTGCTCTATATCATAGATTTCGTCCTTATGACGGCTTCTTGTTCTCGATCAAATAAGACCGCATAGACGAAGGTTTTCTTGGATAATTATATCTTAAACAGAGTCAGCAAAGATTTCAACGGTTATATAAAATGCTTCACCACATACCATTAACAGCAGCCATGACGAAGCGGATTTGAGTTGTATCTGTCGCACATGTGAAATGTGTGTAGATTTGCTTCGTTTCGTGTTGGTTTAGACTGACAAATCG
Organism: Daldinia bambusicola; assembly: GCA_022478815.1. NCBI lineage: Eukaryota > Fungi > Ascomycota > Sordariomycetes > Xylariales > Hypoxylaceae > Daldinia > Daldinia bambusicola. The sequence goes on from MU284074.1 coordinate 10,270, forward strand.
GTTGAGGATGTAGTCGCAGGCGGCAGCGTAATCATCACCACCCTCATAGTCGGGGAAGTAGTTCTTCATCGGGCTGACAGGAAGCTTCTCCTTGAATCGATCGATCTTGTTCAGGAAGAGAATAATAGAGGTCTTGATGAACCACCGGGAGTTGCAGATTGAGTCGAATAAGGTCAACGCCTCTTGCATACGGTTGACGGTCTCATCTTCGAACAGTAACTGATCGTACTCAGAGATAGCAACTAGGAAAAGGATGGTGGTGACGTTCTCGAAGCAGTGAATCCACTTCTTACGCTCTGATCGCTGACCACCAACATCGAACATTCGGTAGGTTAGATCGCCGATGATGAAGGTTGTCTCAGTGATACCGGTTGTCTTGACACGAGATCGAAGGACATCCTGATCATTAGGCATGTAGTCAGGCGCGGCAATACGCGCAATGTTGTCGAAGTAGCTGCGATGGTTAGATGATCCACAGTCAGGAGGTATGAGAAAAGAGGTACATACTATCTAGCCGAATCGTTCAATTGGTATTCACGCGACCGCTTGAAACAATCTTGGACACCACGATCTTTCCAAAGAGCCTCGATGGCGTTACCAACCTCGGGAGGTAACACGTCACCTTCGATTTGGGCTGGTTGCATGAAGATGGTCTGAACGTGGTACTCCATTCGCTGATCTTCCAATGGAAGTTCTAGCGACTCCATAGCCTCGAGAATGACGCGCATGGATTGAACAGTATTGCTGAAGATGATCTCCTTGAATGATTCTCGCTCGTCGCGCGAGTAACCGCCCTCGTTGATAATCTTCATCTGCTTCAAGATGGTCGACTTTCCAGATTCACCAGCACCTTGGACTGTTAGACGGATTGCCGCAGCTGGAAAGGGAGTCCTTGGTACTCACCCAGAAGAAGCATCTTGATCTCGTTGCGCTGCATCATCTTATCACGCTTGAGCTGATTCTCAATCTCCTCATTGCGGGCCTTGCCCTCCTTCTCCTCCGTGCTCATTCCGCAACCCATCTTGACTGATTAAAGGAGTCTAGGCTAAATGTAATAACGAATGTAAACCCGGCGTCTATCGCGAAAGTACTCTACGTCGAGTGGTGACTATATTAAAAAGAAGTATGTCAGTAAGGGGTAGTCTTATTGAAAGGCTAGAAACGAATAGCCCAAAGCGGCAAAACACCGTCTTTCATTCAAAAGCGCAGAAACGACAAGTCCCGACAAGCGCTTGCTTGCGCCAGTTTAGACGCAGTAGCAAATATGATTGCTTCACGTAGATGGTTTTCTAAAACAAGGGCGTTAAATAGACATGATGACCAACATACCGGGAAAATGCCAATTGAATTGACGAAGAGACACACACGATAGATAAGAAATGGAGATAAATTCGCCGAAGGAAAGGAACGGCGAATGTGATGAGAAAAGCTGACAGTGGAAAGGAAGAGTAAAAAAAGGGTGGTCGCGCGAGAGATTGTGACGGGGCGAGATGGATGACCAAGTGGAGCACCTTTGCCTTTGAAAGTGCAGCTCTGGTTTGTTGCCGGACGCCCCTGTCCTAAAGGAATTGGTTTGAGAAGGGGAAAAACGAAAGGGTGAGAATTAATTCGGAAATGGGGTGGTACATGGTGAAAGTCGCGCCGGGGCTGGCAGCATCAGACTGAGCAACCAGAGGGAACTATGACCGAATATAGTTAGATCAATCACAGATTATGCGAGGAACAAAGCCAACGCTAATCCTGATATCCTCTAGCGGATGGAGGGCCTGTGGGTACCTCCTATTGCCTAGCATCGCAGATGGATTAGGTACGTCGATGCTCAGTGTTTAATATTGAAAATTTTAACTGTCTTATTTACAATTAATCCGTAGTAAAAGCATGTACTCTTTCGACACATTCCCTTCGCCAATATCCTAGGTTAGATGATGCCGTCAAGCAATATTTGAAGCGTTAGGTAGAAGTACCTAGTAGGCTTACGTCTTAAACAAATTACCTAAGTACATACCTAACATGTATAGCATGAAATACTAATTCTCAAGCACCTATATTTTTCATACGTATCTACCTTACCTGCTGTACTTTTTGAAACGTTTACTTACCTAAGGTAATGTAAGGTTCTGATGCAATTTGCCCGCGCCGCTGTAGTACAGAGGTAGTGGACCTGGAATATATTATGTACATGTACCTACATATGCATACATCCACAGGGCGGCCAAAGCATACCTGACTAATGCTCGACCTGGTATAGGCGTTGCATAGGCAGGTCTCGCGTACTGCCCAGTATCGAGATAGCGTCAGCATTAAGTATAATTTGTGTATGTACCTAGCCTACCGGGCACCGTTCATTGGTTTGGTTAGCACGGATTACATCCACAATGATGTATTGATAATTCTAAATGCAGCAACAAAATTACCACAAAATACTACCAGCAGCGGATAAGCATCTCATCAGTACTAGAGACATACTAGAGACATACATAGTACTAGAGACACAACCGGGGGACTGGTAAACGCAAAAGCCATAAAAAATGAAAATACGGGGTGGGAGAAGCACAAATTTACCCAACTTCGAGTTACCAAGATTTCGGATACAGTAGATAGTGTACTGTCTAGAAGAAATATTGCTAATCGAAACGAAAGCAATAACTGAAGCAATATCCAGCCTTGCCAGATGCTTCGGACTTACCGCAACGCACACTCATAAAAGAAAATATAATAACGTCCAATGATAGAGTTGAACGTGATCAGAGGATAGCTTCCTGCCTAACCCGCTAACGAAACGAGAGCAGCACATCAAGTACTATGGTAGTAATATCAATTGCTGAATGGCCAGATTGATTACAATGGGCACATCAGGATGGGCCTCGAATCCCTGTCGCCAACCCTGACTGCAGGTCCGTTTCCACTGCCACCCACACTCGTTGCAGGCCTGCCAGGCTTCGGAGCGAATAGACGGTAACTATCTCGAATTACACATGCAGCTACATATCCGTAGGACAATGTATTGTATGCAGCGCTAATACGCCTTACGTGAGCGCTGGAACAAACGCGCAATGCGATTACTTGCGAAATACCTGCAATGCATTAGGTATGTAACAGAAGACGAGTTCTCGGTCTTCCTACCCGGTTTCGAAACGAAAATGATAAACTGATAGGACCTGCATTAGGTAGCTTAACGCTTCTAGAAGTATACGAGGACAGGACATGACATGACAGGACAGGACAGGATAGGAGTTAAGCCGTTCCGTTTCCCCAGGATTCTCATAGGCAAGCGGGTTGACTCCACCAGATCGTCGGTTGCGTGCAAAAGGAAAAGGATGTAAATAGCAACGTGCATAATATGATCTGACATATGCTACATAGTACTATGTGCATTTATAGGGCAAGCCTCGTCATCTCGACGGGTGATTCATAGGCTGAAACGAGATCAAGTAAGTATACGTAAGAGCTAACTTGGGTTAGATATTCTCATAAATTGCTAGGCTGCTGGGTTCTATCTCTTATTAATTCATACCGTTGTTAAGAAGTTCGTCAGCGGGTCATTTATTAAAACGGGTTAAATAATTAACTGTCAAATCGGCCTTATGCTTTTTGACCTGTCACCCTCACAGTAATGTTTTATATGTAGCTGGAGAGGCTACCCATATTGTACAACAAACGAGGGACAATGAAAGCACACATCTACTTTTACAAGTATATACATAGTAAGGTAAATTAAGAAGCGCTGGTAAACCACATACATAGTATGGATTAATAGTAAAATATACCCAAGATCACCTCCACGATAATACATAATACTACTACATATAGAAGGGGCATATATGTAATGCGCTTAGGCCCCCTCTAAACGGTAGGATGATTTTAAGTTTCAAAATGCATCACATCCTTGATTTCGACCTACTGAAAGACCTTCTGAAACTTCGAGCAGCGATATTGTTACCTTACATATATTACATACTACAACATATCCAGCATGACAAAAACCAACCTGGCGATATGAACCATGCCGACCACGCGAGAAAGTCGATCCATCTGATCAGACAGGTAATAACCCACCCCCCTGACACCAGTCCACATTCGTCCATGGTCCGGCCATGCTGGAAAATTTCCTTAATTCGCATCAACGAGAGTTATCACTTCTTAGGTAGTTAACACTAAGCTGCATATGGATGACATATCGGAGCAATGGGGCCCGTATGGGCAATTCGCGCGATAGGAAGTTTTGTCCTTCCATTACACAGTACCTTTATTAATCGTATAACTAGGTGATCGTGTAGGTTAAAACCCACCGCGTATACAGTCTATTAGGTGGTTGTTTCTCTCTAAACTGTAAGGAGTTCGGTGTAGGTATTGTACGGTGTAGGTATTGTACCTACCATGTAGGCTGACAAGGTGTAATAGGTAATATTTACCTCTCTCATTTATTGGTATCACACACCGATGTCATTGTCATTCCCAGCCCCTAGGGAACTACATACTCGGGACAATTTCCCCTATTCTCTATTAATCTTGGATGAAGCCCGGGCCAGTCAGCCCAAACCCAGTCCTACTCCATTGCCACGAGGTCGCTAGGTTATAACTTTGCGCCATTGCGGCTAGATGACGCTATTCTAGTTCAGCAGTATTTGTTTTTTTTTCTTAATTTTTTTTTCTTTCGTGTTCAATCGGAGTCTAGGCCGAGACGGAGAATTTTGGCCTCATTTTCTTGTACAAGTATATCCTTGCAAGAGAAACGCAAAGCTTTGTTTTAGATCAGCTCAGCTTGCTTTGGTGTATAAACAGGAACTCCATCTGGCCGCCGAAAGCGACCAACGACATGTGTGCCTGTGCAAAATTCTACACTACGGATAATCATAAGCCATCTACGCAGATCCACACGGTATGTATACTCATAGAACTGCCTCAGCTGAACTTGATTTAGCTGTCTACCTAGGTTAGGTAGTTGGGGACATATAGCAGCATACTTCCGCGTTTCAACCAGTTTCAGTACATATTACAAGCTGTTCTGGTCCCCCAGATTGAGAAGGATCATGCTTAAATGCATGAACAAAGAAGTCTTCTGGAAGCCAACGTCGTCTCGACTTCTAGGTTAAGTACACTTCTTCTAAGTACCTTAAGGTTGTGTTTCCCTCCGAGCTGAGCCACCCCATGCTGCCCAAGGACATGCTGGTCTGCCGGATTGACACATACGGAGTGCCGGAACCAACCCATCTTACAGCCATCCTGCAGGAAGTTTAAGCAGTAGATTAAAAGAGCCTAATCTGGCGAACGCCCGTCTTCTGCATGTAGTTTTCCCCGCGTAAAGAGAGCCTATGGGCCAGCTTTTGAAAGTACGAAGAGTTACTAAAACATTTAGTTTATGCATCAGGTAGATAGATGTCTTTGTATGTAGGTAGGTTAGGAAAAGGTATGTGGTTATGTACAAGTCATTATTTTTCCTCTATTGGCGCCCGGTTTTTATGAGTCCCACGAATCAGGTCTCAGGTGAATTTTTAGCTACGCTGTGCGCAGAACAAAAAAGCAACCAGCTTTTTTTTTTTTTTTTTCTTTTTTTCCAGCCACCGACGGCAACGTTAGCCCAGCCAGCTTTAAGAGCGGATGAGCTGCAGATCGTTTACGCCCTGCTTCGCCTCGCTAGCTCAATCAAGCTGCTGTCTCCCCAAAGTAAATTAGTCTATTATTGCCTGTTACTATTATTATTTTTATTATTACCTATCATTATCCCCTTTTTCTTTTCTCCTTAGGAGATTTGAGGCTCCAGCGCCGTTGCCGATACGTACAGGTTACTCAAAGCTTTTAGACCGCCTGGACGGATTACGCACCGAGCTTTTTTAACTCCTAATTGCATCACTCTTTTTCCGGCACACCGCGGTCTACACACATCCAATTTAGCATAATGGCTATTCCCCTGACACGGCTAGGAGGCGGAGGTACGTATGCATTGCATAGCTACTACTGCTACGTGAACATGTCTGCAGTCCCAAGTGACGCAACACACCCCACGTCAGGCTTCAATCATCATCATCATCATCATCACTATCACCATATATCCCCGAACCTAGTTCAATCGTAGTAGATCCATCCACTAGCTTACATACGATTGACAATGCCGTTGCAGCCTTCAACCATAGTCCGAGTAATGATGCCGAAGCCGAATATGACCGGCTCCGGGACCTAGCGCGGGCGGAAGCCGCGAAGCGGAATAGCTGTTTCGACCGAGTATGTACCTTCTCTATATACGTATATCTACTTATATCTATATCTACCGAACCTAGTGTACCCTACCTCGTATACCCTACCTTATATGCTTCTTTTAGCCCTATATTCTCACCTACCCTCCCATCCATCCCTTTCCCCCCTCCATTACCTAACCCTCTCACCTTCCATAGTGTATCTCCTCACCTACACACCGACACACTTACACACCTAGCATACCTCATACATAAGCATCCTTCCTCCCTCCCTCGCTCCCTCGTTCCCCTCCCTGCCTCTCTCCACCGAGATGCGACCGAAGACGAGAATCCTTCGCGCGCCACACCAGGTGTCCTAGAAACCTAACCTAAACCAAACCAACAATCTAACCCGTGGGGGGGAAAAATGCGCAGGCGCACCAAGCCTACGAGCGCGGCGACGGCGCGGAGGCCAAGGAGCTGAGCAACGAGGGGAAGCGGCACGCGGCGAAGATGGAGGAGTACAACCGGCAGGCGAGCGAGTACATCTTCCGGGAGAACAACGCGCCGGGCCGCGTCGCCGACGACACTATCGACCTCCACGGCCAGTTCGTCGAGGAGGCCGAGGACATCCTCGAGCGCAGGATCCGGTACGCCCAGGAGCACGGGCAGACCCATCTTCACGTGTACGTCGTGTTACTTACCTACCTACCTTATCGGGGGGGGGGGGGGGGGGGGGGGCGGGCGGGGGGGGGGGGGGGGGGGGGGGGGGGGGGGGGGGGGGGGGGCGG
>MU284074.1:17240-29934 GCA_022478815.1 Daldinia bambusicola
GCCCTGGACATCCTCGCGGGCCGGTTCCGGTACGCCCAGGTGCACGGGCCTACCCATCTTCCCGTTTACTTCGTTTTAATTACCTACCAAACTTATCCACCCCCCCCCCCCCCCCCCCCCCTTTCTTTCCTTTTTTTTTTTTTTGCCCTTTTTCCCCTTGGCGCAGGACACTGCTGTAAAGGGGAAGAAGAAAAAAAAAGGGGTAGAACTCAAAAGCTAAAGCCAATCCCGTCGGGACACAGCATCGTCGGCAAGGGCAACCACAGCACCGACCACGTGCAGAAGCTGAAGCCCCGCGTCGAGCAGGTGTGCCGGGAGCTCGGCCTGCAGTACGCGACGGAGGATAACGCGGGCCGGATCTACGGTACGTAAATGTCGCCACTCATTGTCCGAAAAGTAACTCTCAACACGGTCTTTTTTAACTCACATAATCCGTCATCTATATGTAGTCAATCTCCAAGGCGGCGAGGCCGTAATCCCACCGCTCCCCCCGCAGCCCCCCGCCCAGCACGGCGGGTACGGGCACGGGCGGCCGCAGCACCACCACCAGCAGGAGCAGGAGGAAGAGCCCGACGAGCTGGAGAAGCTGGTGTCGAAGTTTTTCAGGAAGCTGGGGGACTGCTGTGTGGTTATGTGAGGGGTTTGGCAAGCCGAGTTTTCTCGGACCGTCAGGTGGTCAAGAGCTTGGAATTTATGATGGCACTTGGGGTATTGTGATCTGGATGGTCGGGGCTAGAGATTCCAAGGAGAAAAGTGATATCTTTTCAGAGTCGGTAAAGGAAGAGAGATTTTTTATGGTTTCTATGAGGCTTGGGTTAGGGATGTTTGCACGCTTATGAGTTTATTCGGGCCCGATTTATGATTGTAGGGAGCACCTTAGGTTGAAATATTGGCAGGAAGTAAAATTGAACGAGGGAAATGCGGATTTACATGCTATTCTAAGCGTAATTATCCCTAAACAAGTACTTTGCTTATATCTGGGACGCCTCATTATTCAAGATTCGTATTATTACACCCAAGTAGCTTATTTCTTGTCATTCATCTCCCAATTCGCCATATTCTCCCTGTACTCCGTCATCTCCCTCCACTTACGCGCGAAATCCCGCATGCCCCCCTCCCCAGCCAAACTCGCGTCCACAACGTCTTTCGGCAGCTTATGCGCCGAGTACTGCGGCGAGCTGAAGTTGAACGCGGCCGGGTCTTCCCTCTCAATAAGGCGCAGCTCCGGCACAAAGTCGTCATCTTCGTCTTCGTCTTCATCCTCGTCCTCATCTCCGGACGTCTCATCCGTGTTGTCCGCCGCCCCGACTACGCCCAGCATCGGACTGGGCACCTCCATATCCAGCAGCTCCTTCCAGTCGAAGAGCAGGCTGTCGGTGTGCGGCGCCCATGCGTTGATGTCGATGAGCCGGGCTCTGCTGAGCGGCTCGTCCTCGCCCTCGGGGATGTACACGTCGAACGTGAAGTTGCCGTCGGGAAACGTGTATCGCAGCTTGTGGTTGAACAGCTGGCTGATGCGCCCGACGATGTCCGAGCGCAGCGACTTCAGGAACTCGTAGTAGTTCAGGTCCCGCTGGGAGATGGCTATCAGGTTCCGGTGCTTCACGAAGCAGCGGAACTCCATGGCCGTGTGAGGGTTGAAGTACGAGCGCAGCACGAGCACGGGCTTGAAAGACGGCGCGGTGCCGGTGGAAGAGGAGTTGCTGGTGGGAGTGCAGTCATCGAAAGCATGCTCCAAGTCATACGTGATGAAATTGGAACTCTTTAATAGCAGATATATGTCATTAGGGGTTGTACACTTGATGGTGTTCTGGTGTGGCGATATCCAAGCCGCATCTTTCGGTGCGGTCCAGTTCAATTTGGGTGCTACAGCGCCGCCCAGTTCCGCGATCTTGTCTTTGATCGCCTGGTGCAGCTCGGGAAATCTCTGGTTTGGCGGTAATTTCGGTTCCTCATCCTCGTCTTCATCACTATCGGAATCAGAGTCAACTTCTTCGACGGGTGGCCGGAAACTTGACGGGGCTGATTCCCATTCATCATCTTCGGGCTCAACCGCGTCGTCATCGGCGAGTATAATGCCGTCCTCGCGAATGTATTCAATAAACTCTGGTGATAGTGGTATTATACGTGATTTGATGCATGACATGCGATATCTATTAGTTTGTAAGTTACACATTCTAAGTAATTATAAGATATGACTTGATATCACGATTTTACGCACTTAGGAAACCAAGAGTCATATGAGCAGTTGAGTATATGATCTCTTGTAATTGGAGGAAAAGATAGCACTGGGTTTGCTGTCCCGGAAGACTGCGTCGTAGTTGGTGCAGGCATGGCGTATCTGGTTGAAATAAAAAGCTCTTCAACAAAACGTTTCCGTGGAATAAGAATAACTAAGACTTAAGGAATACACGGTAAGACTTAGGTAAGTATAAATATAAAAAATAATCCTAAAATTGTCTATTTGGGTTTGTACCTAAGTATTTATATTGTCTTATCGTCTTAAAGTTCTGCTTGACAGGGCAGTTCCATTCATGCTTCGCCGACTCATAACTTAGGTAGACTCATACTTTGATGGCGGGGCAGCGGGGCAAAAGTTTCGACCTTCAGGGTACTTTGAGGTACGTACCGAAGTTTAAACTTTAACATAGTAGATCCGTAAAATGAACTCCACCACACTATTTCTGCCTCTCTTCACCGTCTCCTTCTTTTAGTCCTACCAAGCTTGAGGTACCTACTATGTAGGTAGCTACATGTACCTCTTATCCTACCTATTCCTCATTCAATCATCTCTGTCTACCGTATTCTTGAGTCTCAACACAACCGACGGAATCATGTCTGATAATGTTGGTCTTTCGACACCACGAGGAAGTGGTACTTCCGGCTATGTCCAACGAAACCTAGCGCACCTACGTCCGCGCGACCGAGCCGCTCCCTACAGCACCAAAGACCTCGATAGCTTGAAGCACAGGCAACGGCAGCCGGACAAGGAGATCCTCGAGCACGATCGCAAGCGCGAAGTCGAAGTCAAGGTCTTCGAACTGCGCGATCAGCTTGAAGATGAAGGGTATGTCTTGATCAATTACGCATCTAGTTCTCTTGTTTTTTTCAACCTCATTCCCCGACTAATGCCGTATAATGCAGAGTTGACGAAGACGAGATCGACAAACGCTGCGACGCCTTGAGAAAAGAACTTCAAGCAAAGATGAACAAGGGCGATAGGAGTGCCGTGCCGAAGAAACCGCTCAAGGCCCACCAAGTTCACGAACTAGCCGATGCGAAGATAAAGGAGAGCGAGCGGTTACGAAATGCGCTGAAGATAAGTAAGGATTATGAAGAGGGTAGTCACTGGAAGCGGCAAGAGGAAAGGCTGAGGAAAGCCGCAGAGAGAGACTCCGCTGCTCAGAACGACGGGGATTAGAATTTATGAACATGTGGAAACTGCATTACTCTATTATTCATTGGGTTGCGCAAAGGCGTTTACGGCGGCTGGATCTGATTAATAGGCCCTGGGAGTTTATAACCTTCATGCACTTTCGTATAAAATCAACACTTGCGGTGTACATAATTGTGTACATAATTCGCGACAAGAGGTCTAGAAGTTCATGTTGCTTTTGTTACCGCCAACTATCCCTACGGGTATCAAGGTTTAATTCGCTGCCAGAATTTCGGCTGCGTCGAAAGGGGGAGCATGATCTTCCCTTCCTAGACTATTCTTAAGTCTCTCAGCATGCCGAGCCTTTTCTTCTGCTTCCCTTTGCCTCTCGTGTTTCACGTACGTCGCGTAACGGAGAGTTCCGAGAGTGAGTACCGCCATGAAAATTATACCTAAAACCGAACGACGAATGAGCACCCAGCGTAACCCTTCGATATCCGACCTCGAGTCGCTGTTGAGAGTCACGCTGATTTTCAGGTTGAGCTGTTGAATCTTTACAAAACGATTAGCGGATGTAGCAGCAAGCTCTAGACATCGGGGTACAAACAGCGCTCTCCATCGTCCTCTGTTCTTCTCTCACGTTCATTCGGCGGTCGTTGAACATGCCCTTAACGTCGTCTTTTAGTGTCATGAGATCCTGAGTCATTCGTTGGGTCAAGATATCGACTTCGTGTTGTAACTGAGTACGCTGCTGTCGCGTCGTCTCGTCAGCGGCTCTCCTGTTGTTTGTGACCTCGGCGCTAAGTTCCGAGCATGCAGCACGGAATAAATACGTCTCCTGGTCAGAATGTATTAGCCATCGATATGTATAAGATACCTAGGGTTGTTCATTTGGCCTACGTTGTCGACGTCACTTTTGCTCACTAGTCCATCTTGAGCGAAGTCTAGATTCTTTGCTAGTAGTCCTCTAATAGCTTTCATAACCGTAGTAGCCTGGGCCTTGCTATATCCACCCTCCACCAGCTGCTTTACGAGGGTATAAGTGTCGAAATGATGAACATAAGGCGGCATTGATAGATGGGGGTGGTGGAATTCTTCGGGCGGTGGCATGTGCAAGACTGCTTCCATCGGACCGCTTTCTTGCATCTTAGCCTCCGTGGCAGCTTGCTGAGGACTAGAAGACGCAGGGCCGGAGGTTGCAGACACCCCTGGGGGAGTAGGCTTGGTCTTTTCTGGTTCTTTTGCTTCTTTCGCTATTTTCTCCGCTGGAGCTTGAGGCTCTTGTGTCGGTTGTTTCCCCTTATTTGCATCTGCCTTACCAGCTGACTGCGCGCTCGGGAAACTCGACGGCTTGGTGGGGTCCGCACCTGGTGCCGGAAGGTTGACGACATCAGGCGTAACAGGTAATGGCTCTACAGCCTTACCATGCCTCTCGAAGACGGCTTGTCTCGATGGTGTGGATGATGAAAATGCCACCATGCGTGGGTTTTTGTTCGGAGACTTGCGACATCGGATCTTCGCTCCGTGAGCTGCAGACTCACCGATGCGGGCTGCCCGGAATAAATGCGGATAAAGGAACGGTAACCGAACCGTCGACATGGTTTCCTTAGCTATGGTAAAGCTATGGACAGACAGTTGAGAAATATTTGTGCGAAAGAAACATGTTGTCGGCGGGTTAAAGGAGGGTTAAGGAGAACAATCGGGAGTGACACAAATGGAGCTTTCGAACAAGAAGGTTAGGTTCGGTTCCACGTGGGACCTGTAAACTGGTGATCTGGATTGGATCTTGTCGGGTACCTGGTCCCAAGGTTGGGCCGAAGCTGAGCGGGCTGGCGGATTGGCGGATTGGCGTAGTGGGCCTTTCTATAACTGTGAAACGGTGATCTTAGGTGGGGATAGGTATATGCCTCTTTAGGTACCTAAGGTAATCTAACCTATAATCTAACCTATAATCTAACCTATCTTGAATCGATATCGGACATTTTTATATAAGCTTCAGATGTACTGCTACCTTATTACATAGAGGTACGCATATTGTATGTAATCGAGAACATGCCGTCGCACCTCTCTGGTTTGACCCCCTTTCCCAATTAAGCATTGCGCGGCCGGCAACCGCAGTCAGCTCTACCTAATATGTACCTAGGCCTTTCGATATATTCTTAACTTCCTAACTTCTTGCCTTTTTTTCCCTTTCTCGGAGGTTTAACCACAATAATTTTTATGCTTGTCAATGGCTGCAGGAACCTTACCTCTAACTACCTTTTTCACTATTATTTGCGTTCCGATTCAATCGAACCGTATTACTGTCACAATGCTTCAAGTCAGGAGCCGTGTCAAAGGATTGGCTGAGAACTCGCATGAAAGCAGGCACAACCAACAGCCCAGAGCCGTTTGTCATTGTGATGTTGCGATACCTTGCCTTGTCAAACAACGACAAACCACTCCACTCCATCATATATAAGGGCGTCTTTTGCTTCCCTTGACACAATCCCACTCTTTCCTGTAGACCCTGTAATTCTTCCTGCCAAGGTATCTTTCTTGACAGGATAATTCCAACGGCTTCACTCTATATCTCGATTTGGGCATGGCATCCAACGTTCAAGCTGTCGGTAACTCGGGCGAACAGGCCCAGCTCTTGATTGAGGCCGGTCTTGGCAGCCAAATCCTAACACCCAAGGACCCCGAATACAATGCCCGCATCGAGTCCTACTGGTGCAACAGCGCCAAATTACGGCCCGCATGCATCGTCCGGCCGCGATCCGCGACCGAGGTGTCCCAAGCCGTCAAGGCCCTGATCGGCGCCCGGCAGCAGTTCGCCGTGCGCGGCGGCGGCCACAACAACTGGGCCGGCAGCAACAACATCGCCGGCGGGGTCACCGTTGATCTGGGCCGTCTCGCCGCCGAGCTGCACGGCTAGCTTGCGAAAGAACTGGAGAGTAAGGTCGCCGACCACGACTTCACCTCCCACGTTGCCTTCCAGCCGCTGTCTCGAGTGTTCGTGCAGCAGTCCGAAGCCATGAGCGGAGGCGGCAACGTCCTGGGTTTGGAGCAGAATCCGGGTGACGCCCTCCTCGTCCAAGCGGATATCAGCGTCCGCACGCAGCAGCTAGCCGAGTGGGCCAGTCCCAAGCTTGCTGCCCTGCTACAAGGCATCAGGGATTTTGCCGAGGCCATTGACGGCGGTGTGCTCCCCTGGTTGTACCTCAACTACGCGCACCCGAGCCAGAAAGTCCTGGAGAGCTACGGGCCCGAGAACGTCCAGAGGACGCGCGAGGCGGCATCTAGATACGATCCCTAGGCTGTCTTCCAGCACCTGTGCCCTGGCGGCTTCAAGCTCTCGGTAGTAGCATGATACGCTGTTGGAACCTACTCTAACATTTCTCAACAAAAGCAGCATATCATACGGTAAGAAAACATCAGATCCTTGCTCACCAGCGCTTTCCACACCTAAAGCCACACTTCTCCTTTTCTAGTATGCCGAGAATCAGCAGCTGATCTAGAAGACAGACTACTGAATTGAGCAGTTTGGCACCCTCCTGGAAGCGTATACAGCAATGTTTCCATACAATAACAAAACCGAGTACAATATAGGAGGCCGACTTATTCCGAAATCATTGGTCGAGACTGAGGCTTCGGCGGCGGCCCTGATGGACGCCATTCGTTATATCAACGGCCAAGGGGGGGTCGTCTCTGGATCCGCGATTGACGTCTCCAAATTCCCGACTGGTGGGGTGCAAAACTCGGTAAATCCTGTTTGGAGAAGTAGTATCATGAGCATGGTTATTGGCCTGTGAGTGGGTTTCATTATATTCTTGCTTGCTTATCCGGCGCACCATCCCTTTTGGAAAGATGGGATTGTTGCAACCCGGAGGGCACGAACATTTGGCTCTCCTGACACTTTCGGTTGTTACTCATAGTGCGTACGACGCCTTCGATTTCGAGAGGAACGCGGCGAGCCAGGACAAAATGACCGATAACATGATGCCGAGGCTCGAGGTACTGACGCCGGGCGGAGGCGCGTACAACAACGAAGGGGACTTTCGACAAGTGGATTGGCAAAGCGTCTTCTATGGCAGAAACTACCGAGCACTGGTGAAAATCAAGGACAAATACGACCCCGATGGGCTGTTCTATGGCTTGACGGCAGTGGGAAGTGAGCGATGGGCTGTCCAAGAAGATGGGCGGCTTTGCAGGGTGAAGTAGAGCTTATAGGGTTATAGGGTTATTCCATCTGTACACGTGTACTACCGACCTGAAAAGAGGCCTTGAAGCTTTCTGGAAGTGAGCTTTACAGTACAGACTCATTGAAGACTCTCCTTTCCCTCCAACAGGTTATGCATTGGCTTGCCTATTATAATTTAGAAAACCCTTATCACCTTGGAAATGGGAGCTAGCTTCCACTGCCATGATGTCAACTATAACGACTTCCATTACATGTTGGACGTGAAAGCTTTATGCCACTGCCGTTAGAACCATAAGGCAAGTTACTGTAGCTGTCACGGAGTCATTGCAATTATTGTTGATGTTGTAAAAATTACGATACATGGTTCCACTAGTAGGAGAAGTACTATATAAGGTACGAATGCTGTCATGTGACAGTGGCCAAGCGTATTCGCTGCCTGGTGTGGCAGGGCAAGGTAATCGTTAGGTTGTGGGTCCACGAGCTCTTAACTGTTACCGTTACCAAACAGTCCAGAGTGGGGTAGTAAGCTCGTCACCCCGCAACCCGACGGTGAAAACAACGCAGGCTCCAGCTGAAGGCGGGAGCTTCCCCGAATCCCTGCCAGCAAATAATTTGCATAGTTCATCTGCAGTGCCATGTCACAGAAGCCATCCAACCTCGCAAGATGTCTCTTTCCATGACTAGTTTTTCCATTTGCGAAGATCGAGTTTTTTGTTTTTTCCCTTTCCCTTCAAATATTTTGGCTTGAAGTGCCTTTCTGGCCTTCGAGACAATTTAGGGGAAGGATAAAACTTATTTTAGTTATTCGCATACCGCTGGAACTCACCGCTTCATACCTATACCCAAATTCGAACATATCCATTCTAGCATAGTGGATAGTTTGTCCCTCTACGGTTTACATTCCGAACTTTTATAGAAACCTATTATCCCGCATTCCAATCGATTTCTTCTCGTAACCCCTCCAAGTCCGTTCACCGAATTGCTCGTCGACGGCCATATCCGCCGTCATGGCGTCGGCCGATACGCTATCGGCGCCCGGGTCGGCGACCTATGCGTCGGACACGATGGTGGTCGGAGACGGGACTTGGGACTTCACTAAGAATACTTTCCTCCTGCCGAACTTGGCCGGGCTTAACTTCGAAACCATGCGATTCAATGGTAAGTCAGCGCTCGCCGTCTACATAAAAATTCCGAACCTAACTTTCTTCTAGGCATGGGCAACCGCTTTGCAACGGTAGAACAGTATCACCAATTGGTAACGGGTCATGGTGTTCTTGCCGTCATAACATTTCTCTTCATCGTACCGGCTGCCGTTATGTACGCGCGATTTCGACCGTATGGCTCGCTTATTCGTCTGCACGCATACTTAAACATTCTCGCTGTCGGTCTCAGTACGGTAGTATTTGTGCTCGGATGGTTTGCCGTGGGCCCTAATCGAAGTTTAACGAACCCTCATCATGGGATTGGGCTTGCTATATATGTCATGATTCTAGTCCAAATTATTGGGGGCCGCATAGTGAAGAATATCCGAAGAAAGTCGTTTAGACTCATGCTTCATCGTTGGCTAGGTCGAACTATAGCGATCTTGGGCATCATTCAAATCCCCCTTGGACTTACTCTCTATGGGTCTCCCTTGTTCACCTTCGTTTTATATGCCGTGTGGATGGCATTCCTATTGCTCGTATACTTCGTCCTTAGTTGGCGCCATGAAAGCGACCGTGACCGAGATGACTTGACGAGTTATGTTGGGCGCTCCGAAACTGGATTTACAGAGTCAGAACGCAAATCCGGACGGGGAACAGGATGGTTAGGTCCACTCGTCGCAGGAGCTGGGCTCTGGGCGCTTTTACGAGGGAGAAAACACCGCGAAATGGACGAGGAACGAAGCACCAGTGTATCGCAGCCACGAAGTCGTCAACCAGAGGTGATACCGTCTCAGAGAGGCTCTGCAAGCTATTTTGAGGACGAAAAGATCTCGGAAAGGACCGATCGCCGTGAAGGAGGCGTATCGAATTGGGTTGTTGCCTTGGCTGGCTTCTTCGGAGCTAGGTCGCTAATTAAAGGTACCCGGGATAAAAGAGAAAAGCGAAGATATAATGACGAGGAATACTCGGCTGTCGCGACCGACACCCCTAGCCGGTTTAGCCGCCCCAGCCGGGTCCGAAAGAGTGCTACTGATGGGTATACCGAGAGTGAGTTTAGTGAGGATCGGACAGAGCTCCACGCCCGCCCAAGACCGCATACTCCACTACTACCGGGTCCTGGCCATCCTCCTGCTACAACAATCTTAAGTGCTAGCACTGAGCCTGTGACGCCGCGCGCATCTCATCCCCGACCACCGATTACAGAGAGTAGTTACATTTCGGATTATTCATCGTATGTGAGCCCATCAAGGCGGCCTATTGACGACGAGGAGAGCAAAGCAGGAAAAGGCATTCTTGCTGCTATCGGACTGGGCTGGTTGGCCAAGAAGATGAGAGGAGATGACCACACGGAAGAGGAACGCCGTAAAGTGGAGGACGAAAGGCGAGACGGACGTCATGGGTCAAAATACACGGGTGACGGATACAATACACCAACCAAACCAGGACGACGCCGTGTACCACCGACCGCTCCAACAGCCACAACTTTGACATACGAAACGGAGTCGTCAATGCTTGAAGATCGTCCTCCAGGAACAAGTACTATCGGTCCACCAATGCCACCCCTTGGTGCGCGGGGGGGTGCACCTCCAGTACCAGTACAAGTTTCTGCTCCTGGCTCTCGTTCAAATTCGCACCCGCGTTCACAGCCCTACTCACAGCCCCATTCACAACCCCATTCACATTCGCGCTCGCACTCGCGGTCAAGGTCGAGATCTAAGAGTGTTATCACTGATCCTGTTTCTATGCCCTCTATGCCACCAGACCCTCACGGAGTTCTCCACCACCTACGTCCAGGATCTGGCACCGAGTCTTACTCATCTGCTGGAAATGGGACATATAGGCCAGAGGATTCCCGCCGTCGCAGAGATGCAGAAGAAGCAGCTATGGCAGCCGCCGTTAGCGCAGCGGGTCTGGCTGCAGAGGAAGAGGAACGTCGTCACAGGGATCGTAGCCAAGTGTCCAGCCAGCCGGTAGGCGTGAAAGTGAAATACCACGATGACCGAGATAGGAACATCACATTGCGCCGTATTACACAAGAAGAAGCGGCGGCAGAGAACCGACATAGGGGTAGATCTGATTCTATTAGCACTTTCTCCGAGAGCGAAGCACCACCTAGCCGTCAACGATACCGACGCGACTCAAGCTCGCACAGAACTGCAGATGAAGACGCAGCGGAGGGATTAGTTTCCGAATCGATGTCTCCACCGACGCCTGTTATGACTGGAAGACGTGGGGGTAAGGATTCGGCCTATTACTCTGGCCAGCCAGGACCTTCTGGAGGACCATTGGGCGCACCAACCGTTTCCAGTTTAGAGACTCCGGCGCCGAGTCGTGCAACATGGAGTGCGATAACTCCCTCGCCTGCAGGCCCAGCGGATTCGATAGCTCCATCAGCTGCGGATCGAAGACGAAGAAGACGCCAGGAACGAAGAGATCAGAGACCTACGGATACCGTCGAATTCGATTAAAGTCTTGGAGATTCTTAATGGTCTCTTCTTACACTCATTGTTCGGAGTTTCGGCGTCTACTTTGATTTATGGGGTCGATGAAAATGTATGTATTTCAAGGGATAGGATATATTGGCAGGTTCCTACCCTCGAAAGATAATGACGATTGGAGAGAGTTGGAGCTCATGGTAATGTGGGAGATGTTTTGCATGATATCCCACGATATCGAATTCATTGTTTCTATTTCATTTCTATGTGTTAGTGTTGTACTGTACTGTGTGGATGAACATCACAGAATGATAATATGCACGACCCCGAATAGACTAAATGGACTCCCGTCATTTATGACCCCCTTTCAAGGGAATGAAAAGAGCAAAAAGGAAAAATAAGAAAAGACAAATAAATGTAGATAGGCTTAAAAATTAAAATCCTTGATGGAGATTATCAGGTACTACCTGTGTATTGCAGCAAAAGTGATTTCTTATGTAAGACTACGCTACGTATTCCGTACAGTGATTTAAGCTGTCAGAAATTCAGTGTGGTTGTTTTCCGTCCTTACACGTGCGGTCGCAACGTATCGATAAGCTCCCGCGACCTAAAATCGCGGTTCACAGGTGGAATTGCGCGTATCTAATCGGTATCCCATATCTTACCTATTCTATTATTATCATATATTCATCAGTGATTTCCATGTGATCGAATTCCCACTCTCTCAATCGACGTCAGAGTCTTAAAGACCAATCATATACCTACCTACCCACTTACATAGGTAGGTACCAGTTCTCGCCTCGCGTCTACATATCTTTCTCTCTCCGCATGGGATACAAAACAACCAATCAATCAATCAACACCACACACACACACACACACGCACGCACACGCACGCACACATAATGGCAGCAGTAGCAGAAGCAGGCGGCAATAGTAGTGCTGCGCAGACGGCGACGGCGACGGCGACGGCGACGGCATCCCCGCCGCTGCCGGCGCGACACACGGCCCTGACGCCCGGCCCGCGCGCGTCGCGCTTCCAGCAGGTCCTCGACTCCAGCCTGTCGCATACCCTCGCCAAGATCAGCTGGGACAACTTCGCCGCCTGCTACCCGACCATCGCCGCGCAGGCGCCCGCCGTGCTGCGCGCCGTCCAGAAGCAGATGGTGGACCGGCTCGGGGCGCTGTGTAAGGTGAGTTTTTATTTTATTTATTTATTTATCTTATTTTTATCTTATTTTTATTTTTTTTATTTCATCTTTAAATTTTTTCTTATCTTTTTTCTTAGAGTCCTTTGTGGTTTTGTGATTAGTGCGTTTTTGTTTATTATTTACTATCTGTTTTGCGCGGGGGACGAGAAAAACATTAAGTATTGCGGAGGTGGAATAGGAGAAAAAGGGGGGAGAAAAGGGGAAAAAAAAAAAAAAAAAAAAAAAAAAAAAAAAAAAAAAAAAAAGGGGGGGGGAATAAAATTTGGTGGGGGGTTTGGACAATAAAGATGAATGTACCCCCCGAAGGAGGAACAAAGGGCCCCGGGGTTGTTGGGGGCGATGTA
>MU284074.1:29944-256291 GCA_022478815.1 Daldinia bambusicola
TCTTTCTTTATTTTTTTTATTTAATTTTTTAATCTGTTTTTTTTTTTTTTTTTTTTTTTTATTTCCTACCCTGAAAAACAAAAAAAAAAAAAAAATCTAAAAAAAAAAAAAAAAAAAAAAAAAAAAAAAAAAAAAAAAAAAAGGTCGTGCGAATAAAATGCTTATGATATCTTGACAGAAAGAATTCGATTCCGTGCTGCAGAGCCGCAACGTGGTGGCCAAGCTTAACGAGCTCGAGAGCCTGGTGAGCGAGGCCGAGCGCAGAAGGGACGAAGCTGGCGTTGGGTCAGAAGCGCCTATTCCGTAAGTTTTTATTTTTTATTTTTGGATCTGCCCCTAACTATGATTTGATTTGTTTTGATTTCTGTCGTTGTTTGTGCATATATAACTCGCAATTGCAGTTGTGTCTATCACGTACGACCATAGGATGTGGAAAGCTCGGGATCCCGTCCGTTCTCCCATAGATAAGCCGCATACCGCCGGACTAGTAGTTGGGTCGGTGACGACCAGCGAATCCCCGGTGTTGTACGTTTCCTTTTTTTTTCTCTTTTTTCTCTTTTTACCGTGTATTCTCTTTTCACGTTTGATTTCCGTTTTACTTATCTTTTCTTTTTTTCTCCTCTTAATTTCTTTTTTCTTTTAAATTTCCATTGGCTGGTTATCTGGTATACGATTTATTACATGCGCTAAAGAATAAATGTTTCAAGACCGCATATGCTGCCCCCTGACCAGGTCTTGGCAGCGCACCTCGCGCCGCACCTCGCGCAGCAGCAGTCCCAGCTCAACGCGAAGCTGCAAACGGTACAGGCGCACAACGCGAAGCTGTTCGGTGACATCCAGAAGCAGCGCGCGGAGATGCAGTCCCTCATGGCGCTTCTGCAGAAGGTCTTCGAGGACATCGACGGTGCTAATAGCCAGATGGACGATGTCGTAGATGATCTTGCTAAGGAGACAAGGACGGTGGAAGCTGAGATGGCCGAGCTATGAGAGAAGACTGCTACTTCCTAGTATAATTCTATCAAATCTTACCTATTCTGATGGAGTCTTGCATTATTAGGAGGTAGTCTACGAGTTCTAGAGGATGGGAACATGATGCATGGGTCTGGCGTTCTGGTGTACATGGAAGGCGACTGAGTCGAGCTGACCAGCTGTTTGAGTTTTTGATGTATAACAGCTAAGCTCTCTTTATGTACATAAAATAACATTGTTTAATCATCAACAAGAAATTTATTACGCTGTTATGAACGTGGTCCTATTTACTGTATTAACCAGATCTTACTTCTTGTGAGTTTATACGAGGTAGGTATAAGTGTTTCATGGTTTATACGAATTTTGTATATCTATCATAAAACATTGGCTGGCTCGCCCTATAAAGAGACATGGGTAGGTAAATTAAGATATAATAGGTAAACTCTCCGAGTCAAACGGGACCTTGTAATACACGACAGATCCCAAACCCCTCTCACCGGGATTCTCGACAAAGCCGCCTAACCTTACTACAATGTCGAGACACGCAGGCCCAGTCTTTGCCGCCCCTGCGGAGATAGAGTAGCGTCCCGATATGACGAAATGGGCTGCAGAGCCGGGACGCGTCCTATTAAACACGCGCTCGAGGGAATCAAAGGAGGGTCGGGCCCAGACGGATTGCGCATCTGCGTAATTTCGGCAACACGCAGGTTGCCGTATGCAACGAAGCGAGGAGGGTGTCAGGTAAAAAAAAAGAAAACCAAAAAAACCAAAAAAACCAAAAAAAAAAAAAAAAACCATAAGTACCTTCTAACCTACTATTACAACGCGATCTATCTGGTTGATCTAGATCTCACATTCCCCTTGGGGATTATCCGCCTATCGCGTTTTGTGGGAGTTAGGTATCCCGTTAACTCGGCCACTGTCACACCACCCTCGACCTAGGTCTCATGTCTTTGCCCGAGGCACCTAATTTCAAACTCGAGTATTGATACTAAATCAAGTCGGGTCCTTGTTTACTAATGTTTTTCTAAGCAAGCAAGCATCACACCCTAATCCGTTCAAATACTCGACTTTAAATATGCCCCTGACGCCGACAGGTAACTTCGTGGGTACAAGATTCAGAGTTATTAACACCAGTCGTTCAGTCGTAGCATTACACTAGGTAGTACACATAACATAGTCTTTAAAAAAAAAAAAAAGTTATTTTCACTTTGCCCCTATTGTACAACTGTACAAGTCTGGCCCTTTGAATTTCCCAATATCACCCATTCACTCCTCCCATGCAGATGAATGCCAACTTTTCCAGCCGTCCTTCAATGTACAAACCCCCTCTCCAAGCAGAAGAGAGGCCCCATTAGCTAAAGGGATGACCGTGCAATGATATATGCGTGCTCAAATTAAACCCGACTCGAAGACACCCCCCCTGAGAGATGTCCGCATAGACTCTGGTACGAGTCATAAACCACTCCATCTCTAAACTCCAAAATCCTGCATCTAACGCTTTTCTGAGGCATGGCAGTGACAGATTCCTGCTCCCTAGGAGTTCCGAATCCGCATACATGCCATACCTACTTCACTTCGTGAGACCTCGTACCGTAACTAAAATATTCATGCGTTCGTAGCTTGAGAGGGACCTCGGCCTCGAGGCGCACCACCACCACCTCGACCACGACCCTGTCCTCCAAAGTTACCTCGTCCACCCTGGCTACCAGATCGGCCCTCGAATCCTCCGCGGCCTCCTGGGCGGTTCTGTAGATTTCCCCGCCCTGAGTTGTAGTTGCTACCACCATAAGCACCTGCCTTGGGACGGCGGGGCTCCACAACGATACTCTCTCCATTAACCACGTGAGGGTTCGCGGCTACGGCAGCCTGGTACCCAGCGTGAGTGGCGAACTCGACAAAAGCACAGTTCTGTAAAATGTCAGATTGCGTAACATAATTAAAACCGTGATCATGACTTACCTTTTGACGGTTAATATCAAAGTAGACCAACTCGCCGTGCTGAGCTAGTGCTGCCCTCAATTCGTCCTTGTCTACCTTCTCTGTGACGTATTTCACATATCCCATAGTACCATCCTTGTCGGTTTGGGGTCCAGAAATCGACTGAGGTCTGTTTTGTCGCTTCGAGTCACCGCCGGCTGTCTGCCACTCCGTAGATGTCTCTTTAGCAGGTGTAGCGGGTGCTGCGGCCTCGGAGCTTTGGGTTGGGGCGGGTGCTTGGGATGCTACTGGCTGTGCGGAAGCGGCCGGGCGCGATTGCGGCGCTGTTGCAGGAGTTGCGGGAGTTGCAGGGGTTGCGGCCTTCGGAAGAGGTACCACGGGTCGGGGACCAGCACCGGCAGCTACTCGGCTCGCCCATGTCATGGGCTTAGCTGGTTGGGCCGGAGCTGGAGCAGCAGGAGCAGCAGTAGTGTTTGCTTGAGGCTGACGTGCCTGCACGGGTGTTGGGCTTGGGTCGGCGGGCTTCTCTGGCTCCTTGGCATCTTCTTCTGCTATCTCCTGAGCTGTTTCTTCAGCATTGGGGGCAGCTTTAGATTCGGGCTCTTTCGCAGGCTCTGGAGCTGCGGGGGTTTCACTGGCGGCTGCCTCAGCCGGTGCATCCCCGTTGGTCGGAGCGCTCTCTTCGGGAGCCACGCTCACTTCCTCTAATTTCTTATCGACAACGCCGGCATCAAATGATGCAGGCTTCTCCACGGGTGCTGCGGGTTGTGTCTCTGGCTCCTCCTTGGCTGCCGGGATAGCCTGGGTCGCAGATTCTGCTTGCTCCTCCTGGGTAACTTCAGCCGGCTCTTCGTCACCTTCCTCATCTATGTATCGAAGAATGTCGTTCAAGACGAAGTACCCTGATGGCTGGGCGGCAAGAACAAAAGTCTGAACAAACTTCTTCGGATCTCCAGCTTTGTTGGAAGTCTCGCCAATAACTTGGATGACGATATTGTCGTACGAGGCCTGCGAATCGACATTGGAGACACGAACCTTGCAGTCTTGGAAATCTAGCTGCTTGATACGCTCTTGGATGTTCTACACAACGCATTAGTACAGAACTGAAAATAATAGCCATAGTGAAATTATTAGTAAAACATACCTGTCTGCCGACGGAAACATTGGCGACCTCCGCCTCAAGACCATAGACGAACTGAGAGCGCTTTCCGTAGAATAACTAGACGGTGAATTAGTCAATGTTTTCCTGCCATATATTGCATATGCTTGAGACTTACGTGAAGCTTCTCCGGGTTTTTGCTGAGGGTGGTGTAGTACTGCTCGACGAAAAACCAAGCGACCTCATCCTTTCCAAGGTTGTTGGCGGAGCTAGTGGTAGTCGTTTGGTCGGCAGGAGGAGCAGGGTTTCCGGAAGCTGTAGTAGCAGGGGCTGCTGAGAATTGGTCGGTATGGGTGACGTTGCCGTTTGTCGCCATGGTTGCGCTGGGTTGTGAAGAAATTTGCGCGCCTGATTAGGTAGAAGCGATCTTATCGACAAGGTCAAGAAGAGGGGTGCTTGATAACGAAAAAAAAGCTACCCTCTTGATAGAGATGGTAATGATTTCACAAACGAAATTATACGGTTGAGCGAAACCCAGACTCTGAGTCGGCTTCAGTGGCGTGTTAGAAAATATCGGGACAAAACGTTGCGTCTCACGAGGGATAAAGCAAGAAACTGTCCGGATTAGGTGGGAGGGAGGAATCGAACTCAGTCGGTGATAGTGTTAGGTGAAGGTAGAGGGGAGATGGGAAAGGCGATTTTTGGTTTTAGATGTGGATGGCAGGGGATGGGAAATGTTCCGTCAGGAAGAGATTTGTAGAATTGTATGTAAAAGTAGAAGTGGGTGATGGATAAAATGGAGGAAGGTTTATTAGAGTTGTGGTGGAGAAACGCTGGTTGCGATTGTGATTTGGAGATTTTGTTTAGACGGGTTCGGAGAAGGTAGGTACGAAGTGGGCAAGCGGGCAGTGGGCAACGCCTGCAATACCATAAGGTAGGTAGTGAGTGTATGTATTGTATTGTACTGCGGTACTACAATAACAATATGGCAGGTACCTGTATTAGGATGTACTATTATAGGTCTAGGTACATACCTTGAATTACCTAGGTAGGTACTTCTACGGTAACCTCAGCGGTAACAGTGGTAACTTCCAATCAGTAAGACGCGGCGCACGCTAACGTAATCGGGTATCAAGGCGGGACTAAGACGGACGGGGAGAAAGATCCAGGTCCGAGCTGGGAAAGGACGAGGGACGACGAAGGATGATATAATAGGAAGGAACAACAATGACGAATATGACGAGGCAATTGAGGATAGGTAGTGCAGGGGGATTTTATAAGAAACTTGGGTGGCGATGGAATAATTTCTGTGAAAATTTAAAAACAGCCGGGTGTCGTGCCTATGTGTATGAGTCTTTAGGCCAAACGACTAGACTGGACCGGACGGACTGGCCAGTTTTTTTTTTAGTTTTTTAGCTTTTTTTTTCTTTGCCGTGAGTTGCGTGCGTGGGGAGGCAGGTAAGTCTTCACAGTTCGTGAGAGACCATCGGCTCCATCTAATTGGGAAACTGCCAAACAATTGGAGGTTACAATACCGTGCCGGATATTTATCGGTCTTTTTTCTTTTCCTTTTTTTTTTTGTCCCTCCCCCTCCTTTCACAGGTAATATCCTCATTTGGTTAGATGTTTAGTCTAAACCCCACAGAGCTTTAAGTTTTCCATCTGAGATCGAAGCTTAGGCCATACCAGAACCGTACCACAACGATTTCTTCTACCTTAGTAATCATTACATATCTTTCAACGCCCAAATTCCTTTATCGATAAAGAAATGCCTATATATGAAATACTTCACTGAATGCTTCGTGATCCTATGATAAAAAACGAAGATATGGTCATAAACGTAGTGTACATATATTTAGTACCTCAAGTGCATTCCACTTAAGTCAGCTAGCTAGATTGTGGTTGTCTATTCTATCAGTAATAAAATGGCAGACATGCGAGGATTCCTAACTATTTAGGTATGTAGAGACAGGCAAAAGGTAGGTGTATGAAAACCACACAATATGAAGTTCAGGTATGGAAGAGCCATCAAAGGACCCATATGCTCATAAGTCCAAGATCAGATTTTTTTTTTTCCTTTAAAAAAAAGAAAAGAAAAGAAAAGAAAAAGAGCTAAATACTATGTGATTTACACAAAACTTAGGTCAGGTACCTGACCTACCTAAGATGGGCAATTAAGGTCCATGCTCTGCAAGTTTGCTAGGTTGAGGACCGTTGTGATAACAAAACATACCCTAGCTTGGCAGTCTACCAGAATATCATCAATTCTGCCGTCTTTAATTGGAGGCATTTGGAAAAAACAAACTTGCGCACCGAGGAAGATTTAAGCTAGCACTGTCATCCTAATTTGTACATCTCACTTGGCACCTAATGCGTGGCCCTTCACTTGGCCGATAGCCAGCAAAATCTCTGTACAAATCTCTCAAACCTTCTCTTGATTTTCACCTTGTGAATGTGTGTTTTGTGAACTCATTCTAGGCACCAGCTGATTATTTCCAAACTAAAGAAAACCTACCTCCTACTCAGATACCTTACTCAGATTTCCTACTCAGATAATAGTAGCAAACAAAACAGCCAGGATGGACGTCGGAGGTATTCATTACAATCATTGCGACCCGCCTGCTCCTCAGATATTTTACTGTAGTTCAGACACCAAATGTATCGTCCTCGCGGCCAACACTACGGTTCTATGTTGTCCAAACACAAGCGAGGAAGACTGTATCAATATTGACCCCATCGCTTGCGACTTGAATCAACAGACCTCCCTCGCCAGTATCCAGACGACAGTTCGAGAAGGAAAGCTGTATACTTGCGGAACGGGTTGTTGTCCATGGGGATATCATTGTGGTGACGATAACACTTGTTACAGGGACGCAGATCAGAGCAAACCGCCACTGCCACTGCGAGTCACGACCAACTTGATAATCGATCATACGTCTACCAGTTCATCCGTATTGCAGTCTAGCCTGCCGCAGTCCGTGTTGACGACTTTCGATACGTCATTTATTCCATATTCGTCAGGGGTACCAAGCATCAGTATCGCACCCATCGCTGGTCCAACTCCAGAAACCGACCAGACAGCTGAACCATCCGATTCAACCCTAAGTAAAGGAGCAATCGCGGGAATAAGCGTAGCAAGTTTCTGCGCTGTTGTGCTGGCAGGTTTAGGTGTTTGGTTTCTTCGTCGCATGAGAAAATCTACAAAGGATTCCAGCAACGATGAGAAGAATCAGAATAGCACGTCACTAGACAGTAAGGAGTCGGCAAAGCTGCCTGATACCTACGGAGAGCTTCACGGCACTCCTGTCTTCGAATTGTCTGGTTAGGGAATCGGATAACTCTACTATCCGGATTACACAAAACTCGAATAAAACTCGAATAGCCAAATAAGTTTTGGTCTTTTAGTATGTTGACATTGATGGCGAAAGTACCTACCTCACAGCTGCTAACAGAACATAGGCATACACTCTCAAATACTTTTGCATATACCCGTCGATATTATCTAGTACTTGTGGCAGGCCCAGTGCTCAGACTAGGCCTAAGACTTTATTGTTCAGGGCTCCTGAAAGGGACGCTTCAGTGTCGTATACTTAAAACTCGACTCAAAACATACGACCAAGCCAGATAGGAGAAATCCGCGAAGCGTTGTTGATTAAAAGAGGCATCTACCCGTAGGTACATATCATATTGGTTTTCAACGCTGTACGGTTTTAATCTGATCCCGATAGCCACCGATGTACTCTAAATAAGCTCGATGGATCTTGTTTATAGCTCTCGCTTAATTAGCTAGATACCGTGTCAAATATTGCCAGCAGCAAAGCACATATATAGGCTAGCTAAGTGCCAAACACGAGAAATTTAAAACGTTGGTCGAATGACGATACCATAGCGTTTTTAATTATATAATTTTAAGCAGTGCCACAAGCGCATCGGAAACCTTTTGGCATTAACGTTCTATTAGATATCAGAATGATTTCATGTAAATAGTAGACACCGTATTATCCATCAAACCTCGAAGAGACAAGCTAATCCTGGTGTCACATCGCAGAGCATGAGGTAGGAAAACACCTTCGTTATTCCCAAGGAGTCTCAAGTGAGACTCCTGCCCTCTGGCTAGTAAAGCGGCTACAAGCACCCCTCATCCAAACAGAATAGATCACCTTAAATCTACCAGCCCAAATATAAGATACCTCTATCATATATGCAATCATCTCTGAACATCATCTGAACTCGTGCGTCTTCGCTTTTTCCTGGCAAATCCTGCAGTTACCAGTTCCAGCCCATTCTCCTTCGGCTCGTGTCCACGTAGAAGAATACCAATCTCACTGGGATGGGACCAATTCATCCAAACCATCGCTGCTAGGATCAACACGGCGTCGAAGATGTACAAGTATACCTCGGATCTGGACAGGGATCCATCGTTGCCTTGAAGATATTCGATCACTCGAAATAAACTTCGTACCCAGATCATAACACCTGCCACGTATAGCGTAACTAGGTAGTGCTGCCAGCGGATCTGAGGTTGGCTTGCTTGGAAAGTAGGTGCTCCACGCATCCGTCGATGGAACATGCCCGTGAGAATAACGAAGGCACCGAAGAAAGCGAGCTGCACGAAGAGACCTATGACTATCATATTTTCGCCCACGTTGAAAGAATCACCACCCACAGCCATCAGACCACCTCCTAAGATAGGTAATGCAGTTAGCGGACGAAATATTCTAAGTATAGGTAAGTAGCGATCTCATACCGGATGATTGGAAGAGCAGTGATACAATATCCCCGGAGACGAAAAGTTTGGTAAGCCATCGCCGCGGGATGGGGGCAAATGAATCCCCACCCGTCAACTCGATTATGCGGCCGAGAATCATATAGATCGAAGCGGCCATGAACGTCGGTCCGATAAGAATGAGGATGCTCTGTATGATGTAAGGGCCGAGCGTCCAGCATCCGGGGTCTTCTTGGCTACTTGTAATTCGGCCAACGTAACCAACGCATTCGCCTGTGACTAGTATATTAACAGAGATATATTAACACTAGGCGTTCGAGAGAAGTGTGTACATGCACAGCCGATAACGAGCGCGAGGAGATACCAGGTTCTCGTTATAGACATCTGGACAGTATGGATGACAAAAGTAATGCCGAAGAGTACGGCGAAAATAGCCGCTGCCGTCGTAGAAGGCTCGTATCGATACAACGACCACAGCGCATCCTGCCAGTTGGGGTCGCAAGTAGCCATATTGACCTGGAGCGTAAGAAAATGAAGTAACAAGCTCAATATAGAGACAAAATGCGACTAGGTAAAGGCAGAATAAACGACTGTTTTTTACTGCTATGTGAAAGAAAGACTGAAGCTCATTGCTAGAACTATAGAATATATTTGCAAGTGTTCGTCTATATATATTTCCCGTTGCTATGTCCATCTTCCTCTCGTATTATCTCGGGTTTCATTTCGTACAACTACCTTAATTAGGTAGTAGTTTAATAGGTTCGTACCTGAGTTCTCTGCTTTAGACATTAGATATACACTTGTATATAATTAGTCCAGTAGACAAACCAGAAGACCGTACCTGCATAAGGATCCACTGCTGCTGTAAGATGAGCCGGGGCCCGGGGGTTACAGCTCGGACTTCTCGGGTGTCACATAAATAGTGTCCAATGAGGAAAGAGGCTTTTTGAGATTCAACCAATCAGAGATCGGTTTTCAAGTCGGGTTCGGTATACTCGTATTCTGACGAAAGTGTATTGCGAGTTACATTTTCTCTCCTTTTCCCTTTTTTTTTCTGGATTACCCTTACCCCCGTAACTGCACTAATTTTCGTGCTTGATTTTTCAACCCAACATGGCTTCTAGACGAAGCCACCCGAAGTCCCGAAATGGGTGTATCATCTGCAAGCAAAGGAAAATCAAGGTACATCTATCAACCCAATAGCCATGTATACGCATTAACGATCTACCTAGTGCGACGAGTCGCGTCCAACTTGTGCAAATTGTATACGATATGGCGTTAGCTGCACCTTTCCGCCCCCTAGGATTGGTCCTGCTCGCCTGCCTATCGAAGCTTTAGTCTCTCAATCATTAGACGATGCTAGCTCTCAAGGCACGGACTCGCAGACAACTTTTACTAATCTCGGTATATTAGCTAAGGCCAATTCCACAGTATCAACTCCGTCGGGAATCGACCAATGTCGGGAGTTTGAACTATTGCACCACTATTGCACCTCTACAGCTGATTCGATATCTCACCGTCTAGATAAATGCCAGGTTTGGAAAGTGGTCCTGCCTCAAGTCGGTTATCAGTATGAGTTTGTCAGACATGGTATACTCGCGCTCTCAGCCGTACATAAAGCCTACCTAAGCCCGAGCCAGCGGCAGGTTTACTTGGACCTTGCGGCTCGCTACCAATCTCAGGGATTAAGCGGGTTCAGAGCCGTGCTACCCCGCATCACGTACAATAACTGGAGAGCTGTCTTCTGCTTTGCTATGATGGTGGTGGTTTATGTCTACTCACTCCCGTTAAGAGCGGATGATATGAGACTTGAGGATCCCATCTACAACTTACTAGAGCTATTTACGGTTGTTAGGGGGCTACGTGTTACTCTCGAACCGTTTCTCCCTCTGATATCAAAAACCGAATTTGCACCGGTACTCAATGGCATATGGCTTTCCGAGGCGGAAGAGAAAAGGTAATTCCATATCATTCTTTCCTTAGCGGCTTCAACGTACATTAACCTGTCATAGCATCCCATCTCTTGAGCATTCGTTACTTCCTCCAGACACATTTCATGTTTTGTCTTCTCTGCGATTACTATTTCAAGGAGAATTGCCCTTATCTAAGACGAAACACTATGATCGTGCTATCGATGGGCTGGAAATTTGCACCAAACTTATTGCATATGCTGGATCGTCTGTTGAGCCTGGGATGGCAATTTGGTGGTCGTGCACGCTCGACGAAACGATTATCAAAGATATAGAATCCTTTGACCCGCACGCTCTAATCCTCCTAGCACATTTTTTGGTATTCATGAGCATCGCCGAGAGAATTAACTGGGCCGTGAAAGGGTGGGGAAAACCGGTGCTTGATGATATTGAGAGACATTTACAAGGCCAGCCCGGATGTATAACTCATTTTGATTGGCCAAAGAGGCATATATATCCATAAACCTTTCATAAACGAAGGTTGATAATATCCTCTATTTGTGTTAGTTGAGGGAATCCAATTACTTGGCTCATTGCCCCCCCAAAGCCGAGAAATACGATTGGTACGAAAAGGGATCCAGTGAACTTCAATTATCGTTTCCGAACTCATGACTCGGATGTGTCAGATTTATCTTTTAAAGCGTCTTGTTCAGCTTTGAATTTCCGCTCAATCTTGCGAATGATTTTAGCAGGGTTTCCCGCCACGCAATGATAAGCGGGAACATCCTACAAGTAAATAATTATTAACGATGAGATAGTCTGTAAGTTAGGGGTGGAAGACTCACCTTGGTCACAACGCTTCCCGCTCCAATCGTACATCCATCACCCACCGTCACACCGGGGAGTATGATTACGTTCCCGGCTATCCAGCAATCGCTACCGATGGTAATTGGCTTCCCGAGTTCCGGCCCGTTGGTACCGTTGCGCAGGTCTGGATCTAAGGGGTGCGTCCCGCTAAAAAAGGATACGTTCGGGCCGACGAGAGTACGCGAACCGATGAATACCTTACAGGTATCTATGATAGTACAGTTGAAATTTATGAATACATTGCTTCCGACTCGAACATTGTACCCATAGTCCATCCTGATGGGCCGTTCAACCCAGGGATACTCGTGAAGGACTGCATCCTCTTCTTCGTCTGTTGCCGCGGGAGGTGGCAGAGGGCGATCATCCTTGGTTAATCTGCACGAAAAGTCAACACGATACCCCGGTTAAGTACCTAATGAGGGGTTTGAACACCTCTCACTCTTTCCAGTACTCAGCAATCTCGCGGCGGGTTAAATCACCGGCGTTGTTAAGTCGGCCGAGGATACGCGAGCATCGTTGGCGCGCAGCTATTAATTGCGGAGTGAAGGCATAATACAGCTCCCCGCGTTCCATGCGAGCGAGGTTCTCGCCTTCGTCGAGCTTTGGCACCATGGTTAAAAAAAATCAAAAGAAGTAGTCGAAAAAAATAGCAGAGAGGAATAGAGAAGTGCAATGTTGAGATAGAACTATCAGTTTCGGGATACTGGCCACTATATGAGTGGCTATACCGTTTAAACTTGGACCCACTCAGATTGTGACTACGTACATGTACCTTAGGTATTCCCCGGTATGTGGGGCCGAGAGGTCAGCCGCAGACCGGGGACCGGGGACCGGGGATACTTCAAGTATCGCAAAGCGGTAATACAATTAAGACGGGAGGAAGAACTTAAAGTTAACGCTTACAATTACGAGACGAGCTCACCGCATCCGGACTCTTACCTACACCCTAGCTTGTATTCAATATGAAAGGTAATCATTACAATGCATCTCTCAACTCAATCTTGGGTGGGGTACATTGGATATCTCTCCAAGGTAACAATTAAACTGAATACGTTGAAAGGACAAACGACCTGTTAAAACTTCCTTTATATAGTTATATCTTATAGTTTGTCAGTTTTCTCTAGGAATCTTAGCGTAAAACACGGCTATGTTATTACTCACACCCAATTTCATTATCTTTTAACTTGTATAACTTGAAGAGCATCCGAACTTAGTACCCCAAACTTCCCATCTCGGTATCAGGTCATATTCATGACAAAATAGAAATAGACGCGCACCAACTCGCGAGACTATGGGGTTAGCAATCACAACAAGCATTGAGCGTTCATCAACTTTTACTATCGAACCCACGTCAAACCATACCCACAGTTTCATTCTTCTCCACGGACTAGGGTCCAATGGACGTGAATTCGGGAAAGAGCTTATCGAGACGGGCCTCACCTCCGACGGCAGGAAGCTCACGGAAATCTTCCCCGGCGCGCGCTTTATATTTCCTACGGCGCGTCGTCGCCACCTCCCGCGGAATAGTAGTAGTATCAGTATGGTAAAGCAAGAGAACTCCAAAGCGTGGTTCAATATAGCCTCTGCACATGACCTTTTCTACCGGCCTTATTCCCAAGTCAAGGGGCTTGTAGAATCGCACGGTGAAATAACCCATCTGATCAAGGACGAATGTCAGAAGGTCTCTTACGAAAACGTCATCTTGGGTGGTTCTGGCCAGGGCTGTGCGACGGCGCTGTTTTGCCTTCTCACATCCTGGTTTCCGTTAGGGGGGTTCGTGGGGATGGGCGGATGGCTCCCGTTCCAGCCTGACATTGACATCCTGATCGGAAGCGAGAGCGAGACGCTCACGCTTGACGGGGATATTGGCTCTATCGACGAATGTACTTTCGCCTCGACCAAAGAGCATGTTCATGTAAAAAGAAACCGAATCGCCCCGGTCGTCGAGTTCTTCGACGATTTACTAGATCCAAATGGCATTCCCCATATTGCCGATAGAGGGACCTCATTGGCTACGCCGGTATTCCTCGGACACGGCGCGGAAGATGAGAAGGTAAAGCTGTGTGATGGGGAGGCTGCACGGAGAGTCCTTAAGGCGGCAGGATTCGACGTTTCGTGGAACATCTATATGAGATCGGATCATTGGTATACAGTTCCAGACGAGATAGATGACATAGTTGATTTCATCCGGGAAAAGTGTAATGTTATAATATGAGCTTACTCCACTGAATGCGAGTCTACCTAAGTACTAGGTAAGAATTTTGTAATAATGATTTGTGAGACACGGGCCGAGCCCTTGAGGTCATCATGTTGTCCTTAATGGTTTACACAAGGGCTAGTTACTGATGATTTGATAGTAGAAAAAGGAGACGCAAGCTCCCGTCCTGGACATACACTAACTCTAACTATTACTCAACACCCTTTGAACCCTGGGTTTTTATAAAGCGTATAGAAAAATAAAACTATACATTAAAAATTGTCCATAGGTAGTGGTTAAGGAGGGCAACCTAATTAACTAGGATATCGAATAACTCTATTGAGAACATTATTCTTATCTCCGAAAACAGGATGTATTATCGAACACCAGCATGCAGAATTACTTGCTTTCATTAGTTTCGTTAACTTGTTGCTCTTCACTCTTTATTTCCGTTGTTTCCTCCTGTTCGACCGTTTGAGGTTCCGTACCATTAAGAGCTTCACACTTGCCTTTCTTCATAGAGCCCCACCGAATCTCCAAAGCCCCTATAACAGATACACAACTCAAAGCTAGTGAAATGTAAAGCGTCAGTATGAGAGTGGCTGTAAGCCTCAATTGCTGCCTCCCGACTATCCGGCGGCAGCGAAGATATTAAGTCGCCAGCACCTGAGTTTAGGAGCGAGGAGACGTCCAAGTCAGGAATTACAGATTGAAGGCGGGAGCGCAGCTCGCCTTGTAAGATGCTTTGTGCCACAGCCACACAGATCGATGAGCTGAGATTTTGGGTCAGTGTGATAAACGTCACACCCGCAGGTACGTCGGTGCTTGGCAGCAGGGTTTGGACTACGTAGCTGGGCTGCCCGAAGCCAAAGCCGACGCCAAATCCATATAACAGCTGATACCCGACAACTCGAGCTGTGGAAGAGTTGAGATCTATCGTCGTTAGAAGTGCGACCCCGGTTATTGCCAATGTAGTGCCTGCGATCATCCCTGGATTATAGTACCCAACCATGCTGGTAACTGCACCCGCAATGATGGAGCACACAACATATCCGGCAATCAGAAGAGAGAGTAACGCCCCTGTCAGGAGTCTCGCCTCAGACTCCTTGAGAACAAAGGAACTGTTTGTATATAGCTTTGGCTTCAAAGCTATCCTAGTTAGAGTTCCTTGCGGAACAACGAAGTTGTTTCCTCGCCTCATGGTCTGCGACGTGACAGTACCGGAGTCTCTGCAAAATAGTGTCTCGTTTCAAGAGAAGCTCCACAGTTTTCTGAAGATCGCGCAAAAGCTTTTTCATATCATAGGAGTTCATGGAAACTTGACTTTGAAGCTTTAGTACCTGTTCTCTCAACTCTGATACTCCTGTTTGAGACATTGGCGTAGTACTAAGCATATTTTCTAGCTTCTGTGCTAAGTCTGAGTTATGATTGAATAAGAATTCAGAATGAATAGGCAAGGGCAGGGAGGCATACCTTAGGTAGACATTGTGTCCATTTGCATCTGTACCTAGTTGTTTCTTGTACCTAGTTGTCCAGACCTGCTTGGAGTTGATCCCGCTCACTCTTCTTTCTCATGTTCGTTAGAGCCGTCAATATGGTGGCGAGTTTGCTTCCAAGCCTCTTGATTTTCAGAGATTCAAGGAAGGCCAAAAGCCTATTGGAAAGCTCACCGGACTGTTGTGCAAGCCTACATAGGGCTTCTTCGTCTCCAGTTAGATTATATGCTGGTAAGTCTTTCGTCAATCCGAGGCTGAGTTCACGCATCTCCCTTGCCACAAATTCGATGTTTTTATTAGATTCGATTGTATCTTGGCCCGTTCCGTGTAAATCTTTCGCCGTCACAACAGCTTTACAACCGCATTCGATAAGCTGGAGTATATTGCATGCCGGCCCTAAGGCTCCTAGAGCTTCCATTATCTTGTGGATGGAGATTGGAGGCACGGAAAGCGTTGATATGGTCGCCGTCTAAGGCAAATCCTCTTACCTAGTATTCACAATCAAAGGTGAACTGAACCTAGCCTATATTATCCAGGTACCTCGTATGTTCGTATTGGTGTCTTCTGTTATTTTCTAGGCTGAACTATACACTTAACTAAGTGTAAGGCTGCGATCTGACTCAACGAAGCTGGGTGGGGATGAGGGTGTTACATGCCCTCGCCAATTTGTGGCGGAAAAAGCTGCGAATCAGAGGTTCAGAAAATTGCACAGCCACTTGACTCCTTCTACTAGTTAAAGAAATATCCTTATAATCAGAAGACGGAGATTTCATGATTGGGCTGAAGATCATAGGTGTTTCTTAGGCCTTCGTTATTGAAGATTTCTAATCCAGGGGTAAGGTAGATAGTGAGCAGCACAAGCTGCTTTGAGGCCTGTCAGGGGTATACCTATAGGAGACCGAGGATATGTGGACATCACAAGGATATGCTAGCTCAAATAGGGGCTTACTAGTTCTAGTTATGCAAAATGTAGCCGAGATTAGAGCAAATAAGTTGCAAGTATAACTCTGACACTCACTCTGTAGGTATAACATCCCCCAAGGACATAAACATCCCCGCATAGAACAAGGTACCTAGTATGGATTGGGATTCACCAGATAACAGTACAAGGGGCGCGTAGGGCCCTAGTAAGAGAGTAGGAAGACAAGCGTTAGTTAAAGGATCACTTCTACATCACAGGCACTCTCTGAAAGGTTCTACCGAAATTTATCTCGACTTCTGCTTACCTAGATACCTCTAAGAAGCATGGATCTGATATTTAACATCTGAGCAGCACGGAATTAGAAATTTCGACCTATTAGAGACAGGAGGGCATTAAGAGTAAGTATTACGGTACCGCCCGTGAAGCCCTTATAGGTAGAAATAGCAACGCTAATTCCTCGAGTTAACATCGTTCTACCTTTTAACAATATAACAGTTTAATAACTATCTTCCGAACCCTTATAGTAAAGCTTTGGATATTGGTACTAAAACGTCCAATAATACGTAGAAACTTTGCATGGTAGAATTGTATTCAGGATTTCAGGTGCCTGATATTTATCTACGATATGTCAACTCGTTCGATCATCCCCCTTATAGACGCTAGAAGGATTCTATGGTTAATAAGCGATATGTAAATGAGAATTTAATAATACATAAGATACAGAGAAGTTCTGGTTCAGATATTTTTTACTTTAATCGAGAACTTAGCATCAAGCTTCCTTAGCCCTTGTACCTAGCATCTCTCTCTTTGTTGCTACTCCTAACAATGCGTAAGACCCCTTGCAATTACCTACAGAATGTTATGAACTTTACTAATCATGACATATGACAATTAAGGAATATAATATGATATTTAAGAAAGCAACTATGGATGATGTCGTATGGCTATAGGGGGTGCTTTGCACACCCGAATCGCGACCTTTCAACGAACACTATAGAATAAGAAACAACATCTCCGTTAATCTCTGGGGTCGAGATATACTTATACATCATCTTGACATACCATCACCCAGAAAAGTCTGGGGAATGAGCTTTTATCTAGACCTAGCTAAGACACTTAACAGCCCGTTGGCCCCCGATAATAGGTAGATGTTCATTTTTATGTTGGAAGCCTAAATGTCTATATAAGGTTGCTTGTCAATCATAAGCGGAAAGTTCTCCAAATCGCTTGGTGGAGTTTCCATTGGAGTTTGTTATGCCAGGTACCCGCTTGGGTACGCTTACATAGCGCGGCCTTCTTACATGAGTGATCGTATACCTTGCTAGCGGAGATCGGTAACCTCCGACTGTATACTTATCGTCGCTTAATCTAGGGTAAACATCTTGTAGATCCCACCGCTTTAGCGGTATCCATAATCTATCCACCGAGTCCTTACGAGTACATAAGATACTCACTGCCGGCCATCTAATTATATTATGACAACTGGATGTCAATGATAGTTGGTATCATTCTAGCTTAGGTCAGAAACTTGCTCAAGGCACATATCCGAATCTAATAGACGGTGTCCGTGAACTCATGGACAGTGAAGGGCGTTTCCCCGCTTAGCAGCTTCTACCTATAGACTCAGACGGTGGCGGAACGGGCCGATCGTAAACGCAATATAAGCTACGCTGCGACCATCGACGTGGCTAAACCCTTCCACTGAAAGATAAAAAAGCAGTTCTGGGCCTAATATCAACAAGGCTTCCAGCCACGTTCGGCACGAACCGAGACGGGCTTTCCCATCAAGCGTCGACATCTGCGACGCTGATAGGCCGCCACCGAAATAAATTGCATGACGCCCGCGTTTTTTTTGTCTCGTGCAACGCCGAGACGGGTGCATGCTGGATCGACTTGACTAGTACGTAAATCTTCCGGAATGTGGTTATGCAGAGAATGAGCCGCTTTACGCTTCCGTAGAAGCTGCACGGAAATAGCCGGATAGAATTAGAAGTGTTTTGGGACGAAGACGTCCGGAGGCGCTTGCTACCGTAGCATTCAGAGCGCCGAAAGTTGCATGGAACTATGAAGAAATGAAGTCTACCCGAATTACCTACCTAAAGGAAAGATGGTCTTCTGTGATATCCTATATCACATGCCCATTATTTCCCGGTTGACAGATAGATGCCATTTTAAGTGCGAGTGAAAGCGATTTTGACCCATGAGGTGACTTGCCTTATTAGTCCCAGCACATGCCCCTTTTTGGAATCATCGGCAAGGTGCCACGTGCTTGAGTTACCAAAAGAGGTAGCTTGCCATCTTGTATAACTTGATGTATCTCTGCTACAATATAATCGTGGCTGCTTACCTGTGAAACCAGTGGTGATTCATTATTGTTGTTCTGTCCAATGAGATCGTGGGTATTTCTCCTGAGTTGAGGTTGAAACCCCCTTACATATCAGCAATTTAGGAGGTCCCTAGGAATCTCAATAGATGGCTTCTGGTATTGGCGAGTAGTTCTCGGAGTTAAAGCTATGCAACCTTCTCATTTGTAGTACCCAACTAAGATCTGTGTAATCCCTAGCTCATGGCCTAGTCGAGGTCGGATCTCGCATTGCCGAGACGGATCGTTACCTCTCGCAGTCGGTATCTCGAATGTTCAATGCCAGATTTACATATAAAAACCGAATATGCGCGCTTCCTAGTTGATCGAGAGTCCATGCTACGTTGTTTTAGTTCGTACGGCAGACTGCATCAAGCACTCGTCTTTACGCTTGGTGGAGATATTGATGTATGGAATCACTAGAACATGCTCTAGTTTGTTTAGTGGCATCTTACCCGCTTGAGATCTGCCAGCCACTGTCTCATACCGTCCACTCAAAGCTCCTTCTCGTTTTGCACTTGTTTATTGGCTCCGAGCTCGTATCCGATACCAACAAGCCCTAAATACAGTCCGTCAGTATGCTAGCTTACTGTGCGCACTTAAGAGATCGTCCTATTATGGAATCCTCTTCCCAGATTGGCCTTTGAGGAAGCTAACATAATCGCCGTCTCCTGAGATCTACTGTTGAGAGTTGGCCGTGCATCAATAGAGTTTATAGAGGCTATACGCTAGGTATCATTACCATTATGATTAGATATTACCTACGTGAGGAATCATACGGTTGCGATTCTGGGCGGGCTGTTAACCTTAGCTTTATTTTCTAATGTCATCTCAACAACTCCGAATGTATACACGCAACCAACAGCTTACCCGAGATAATCATTGCAGGCTGGGAGCCGATTTTGTCTAGTAGAAATCGGACTGTTTGATTCCAAGTAAACAAAATCTACCTAGGCACCTTAGATAGTAAAATATCTCAGCTATATCCAACTCTTCAAAGAAAGGGGCCTATCAGGAATTCTACACAGAAAGTAAGAGCGATCAACAGAATACTTCCATCATCGCCGCCAAGAAGATGTTTGTATTTCGTGGTATGTTTGGGGGATATCAAGTGGCTTCTAGATATGTACCTGGTACCTACCAACCTAATTATGTTAATTATGTTGGGATAGGTCTTCATATAGGTATCGTGATTTCTATTTCTGTTGAACTATACAATCCATATCTCTCTTGAGGTCGGTTTGAAACGTAGTGTTTTATTGCTTTATCGTACGAAGAGTTCTACCTACTTCGCCTAAGCCCCACGACTCGTCTAGAAACAGTCTTTTATCGAACATTAAGTCAATGGCCCCGACGGCCCTGTCTCATTTGCGTTTTTCTAACACTAATATTGCAGACTATACTACGCCTAATGGTTTGGACGGCATTGTTGAATGCATCCTAACGTAATCGTACTGAAATAACGATACCCGGTATTCCAGATTTTGGGAGGAAGAGGGATACAGGATGACCCCTGCTCCGGGTGGGCGCCTCATCCTTATAGCCTAGTCCAGCTAGGGATTTCTGAAGGACGCTACAGGAGCTGCAAGTAATAGCTCGACAGGTTATTAACTGACTGCAGCTTCTGTAACGCCTCGATGGAACTATGGAGCGACTTCTCCACCTCGTCGACCTCGTTCTTTTCCAGGTCGCATTTTCGGACCTCAAGGTGCGTCCGAAGTCTCAGCGCACCGAGATAGATGGTCAGAGGCATAAACGTATGTGCCCGGAAATAGCCAAGGTATTCATGCTCTTTCGCCATCCTGGAGATTTCCTGGGCCGCCCAGAGCCCTCGATCTTGGTATTCCCACACGAGAGATTGATTTTGGTCGGTTATTGACAACGTCTCCATGATACGGCACAGGTATATGATAGCAGAGCACGCAACCATATACGAATAAATGATCATGGGGCTTTCGGCCACTGTCAACGTGGGATAGTTGACTTGCAGATTATTGAGCCGGCGAGTGAGCATACCGTCCAACCAATCGTGTCGAGAAGAGAAGTCAAGCGGGATGTTGCTGTACAGCGCTTCTATCGTGTAGATTTGCTTTTGGGAAAGAGCTCTGCTGCATATGGTGACGAGGATCACGCATTCTGCCAGTGGTGCGTATGATCTCAGGTCGGCAGATGTCATAGTCTCTGCCAGGAAGGGTTCTTGTGGCACAAGTCCTCTCTGGAAATCGTCATCTGAACATGGAAGACGTGTGAATACCTGCAAATATTGGGAATAAGCTTGCATCCCAACAGGGCCAGTGGGTAGACCACGTTTTTTTTTTTTTTTTTTTTTTTGTCTGGGGCTGGGGGAAAGCTCACCACTTCTTCGTTTAACGTCATAGGTGTACCTTCGCTGATACTAATAAACCGGTCAAGGCAGTACGCTACCCAGAACGTGCGCCTTTTTTCCTCCAACGTAATTGCATTGTCATCGTTATCTGCCCCTAGAGGTCTGGCACCATCTAGTTCGTAGAGTTTTAAGAATTGAACCAAACGGAAGACTCGCCCAGCACTGAGCCATCCACGGCGGTAATTGGTCTTAGCGAACTCGTAGAATGTAATTAGAATCCACGCTTGCAAGTGCTCGATGTGACATATGGGGGAATCACTGCCGTTCAGATCCAGCTGATCGAGCATGAACCGAGTCCTGGCGTAAATAGATTCCTGAATACCGCTAAACTGGCTTGAGAAAGCCGTAGCGGATGTCAACATAGCATACTGCAGACATTGTTGAGGTTCGGTGATAGTATTTCCATCGCCCATCCATCTAAACGCTTTTGACTTGTTAAGGATGGGAGCAATGGGGTGAACACGGTCAAAATAAAGCTGTATTCTTTAAACATTGTAAGCCACCTTGGAAATATCATCCTGGGGATCTTGAAAACCCACAGATCTGCTTTTGTAAGGTCTGGGACGAAAACATCACTAACTGAGACCGGGCTCTGCTTCGGTGACGGATATGATGTTGCTATGGTGGGTATGACTGGGAGCTCAGAGAAGAGCAGCGGTGAGTGAGGTGCAGTCGCTGGCGGACCCCAAGCCAGAGGAATCGAACCATTGAGAGGTTGGTCTTGTTGAGATACGTCCCAATCAGGCACTACAAGGAAAGTGGTTACTACTTTCGCCCTAAAGCTGGACACAGTTGTTGAAGATGTCTCGGATACGTCGGATATGAAATGCCATCCTACAGGAATAATAGGAAAAAGCAAAACGCATGTTTGTGGTACATACAGGAGAATTGTGTCGAAATGCCTTCTTTAGTCGGCGACTCTGCTGCCAATCCAAGCTCGTGGCCATTCGTAGTTGCGCTGTCCTCGGATTGGGACGTGGAGAGACGGCGCTCTAGTGCCACTACATTGATGTTCAGTATCGGTCCCAGTTTAGGTATTTTATCTTGAATATGGCATACCAATGCGACTCCGAAGTGCTCCTATGCTTCCTTTCTTTGGACCGCGAGGTACACGACGATCGTTGACTTCGCATTGGATCTGGGCATTGGCACACGCACCGCATTGCGGACGCTGCCTGTCACAGCGAAGCTTTTTTTTACGGCATTCTTTTTTTCAAGCTCATCCAGTTAGTAGCGAGTCCAAAATGAGATATCTTTGTAGAAGTCCGATCGTCAAATTCGAATCGTCGTTTTCCCTTTTCCCAATCGACGGGCAATGCCGAGTTCCTACTTGTGCTTCCAAGGGCTGAGACTTCAAAACGTACCTTCACAAGCATAGCCGGGCTGTTGGCGTGGCTCCGCCCGTCCGTACATAGCGCTCTCTGATTGCTTCACAAGACGTCGAGTGTCTTGAATAAGCTCGAAGCGACCGTTGAGAGTATGGGAATGGTAAGCTTATTTCATAGTCCTATCTGGCAAGTGACGATCAGGTCTCTAGTCACAGAAATATCATAAAGAAGGCGTCGGATTGCCGATCAACAATACTATGTCGAGAGAAAGGTCTAGAATTAAAACAGGGACCTATTCCACGCCAAGGCGGTGGTCGATGCTTATTTGCGCCACCCGGAGCATATGCCGTGAGGCTTATTAGGTATCTTTACAGAGATTCAGTGGAAGACTTGATGGAGAATCACAACACAATTTACGCGTCGGGGCCATTCATTCTCATTGTGCCGTCGTCAGCTCATAACTTCTTACACTATTACCTAAGTTGGAACTTCACATTAGGTTCTATACAGATAGATTGCCCGGTTGTGGTTCATGACCAGTCTGATCTGTGCAAGGGTCAACCCTTGGAACGGTAAACGGCATGCGCCGCATGGCGCTCTGTACAATGGCGATCTAATCACTCGCCTTGCTGCAGATTTACACATCTCTCTGACTTGTTACTGATCACATCCCCCCACATCTATGACCTATTGTGCATCTGAGATTCTATGTCATAGATGTGGGTTCATTGATCCGAGATCTAACACAGGGGTAGCACCAACTATCCCCAGTAATGAGAAGACGAGAGGGCGGCTGCATTCAGAGCACTGCACCTTGATCCGACTACCGACATGAATCTCATTTGACCAGATTTACTCGGTAGCCTATTGTTAAATCGGCCACACTGTTTCCGACCCCCGTTGCGCAAAGCCGTGGTGGTGTATGGAGAGGTAGGGGAGGACCGCCGGGTTTTGGGGAATTACCAAATTCTCTTTCTAAACCGTTCTATTGGATCCGGGATATTTAAGGAGGGAGGTCAGGTATCTGCCATAATATCGTGATAACCAACCAAACACGAGAGGCTGCCGTCATACTAACTGTAGATATATTCATTCGTGGGGGTCCGCCCGTTTCAATACTTGTCTTGATGATTTGCATTATAACGGTTTGACAAGAGAGACATACAGTCCGAAGACAAGGCAACAACCTTGAAGGATCTCTAATATGTCACGCCGACTGTGTCTTCCCAAGAGATATGTCTTAGATCGGGGGATCCTATAACCCCTATTCCGTTACGTATATACTCCTCTCGTATTCCTTTGTGGGCGCCTTGAATGACCCGTGTTAAAATAATCTCGGTACACCACGCTAAATAACTCTTGAATAACCATAGAATACGAAATTGTTATGTATAATTTCTATTACGATATGATATCGACTTCCAAGCAACGGTTCGAGGCCTTCAGAATCTCGATGATGATTACAGTACCTCTATCTAC
Organism: Daldinia bambusicola; assembly: GCA_022478815.1. Classification (NCBI taxonomy): domain Eukaryota; kingdom Fungi; phylum Ascomycota; class Sordariomycetes; order Xylariales; family Hypoxylaceae; genus Daldinia; species Daldinia bambusicola. The sequence continues at coordinate 53,627 of MU284074.1, forward strand.
CTAACCTAATAACATCCGTAAAAGGGGTACATGTTTTGTTCTACCATAATAATTGCCTAGATAGATTTCATTTATAACAGAGTTAAACCTCCTTGTCCTGGATGATTGGGTTAAAATACCGGAAGCGATTGTAAGGATCGTACTTGGCTTTAAGGTTACGAAGCCTTTCTAGCCGCCATGGCTCGTGTCCGTATACCTGTTCTAGGGGCTCGAAGCCGTTGGCATAATTGACATAAGCATGAATGGGTCGCCCTGGCTGGCCTTCGTTCCACTGATCCCTGACCTCAGTCGCCCATTCTTGGACATCCTTTGCCAAGCTTGGATCATCGTCGGGGACGATCGATTGGAAAAGCATTAACAAATGGTCAGAGCGGAATGGAAAGGCAGAGTCATCGGGGTCGTGAGCTAAGACAGCCTTGTCCGAGTAGGCTTCGTGAAGGATATTGCCACCTGCTGCAAGTGCGGGATTGCTGGCGGCGCGGCGTTTGAAGCCATCAAATATAAGGCGTTCGGCCGTTACATTATATACTTCAAGACCGGTGGTGGCAGGGATTCGATATATATCGTCCTGGCAGAGGGTACTGTCTTCATTGGTGCCCTGGGCATAGGAAATCCTTGGATATGGTACATCGTCAGATTCTTCATAGACTGCACCGATCGCGTTGAACGGAGCCAAATGCCCCTCGGCCTCTTCCGCGGACCCACGATAGGCAAAAGTCCAGAAGATGATGGGTTCCTCGTCACTTATCGTTGTGTTCATCTGAAAGTTTCCGAAATTGAAAGCCATGCCAACCGGTGTCGAGCCATTGCCATGGAAAACATTGAGAGCGTTGAAAATATCTTCAAGCTTGTCACCCTTCCAGATGTAGTTATGGTAATGCCATGTGTCTGGACCCCGAGGCCAGAGGGGCATCTCAAAGCTCGTAACGATACCAAAGTTATGACCTGCGCCCTTCATGGCCCATAGGAGATCGCTATGGCTATCTTTATTGACACGAATGGTAGAACCGTCAGCTAAAACAAGATTTAGCTGGAGGATGTTGTCGCTGATCATGCCATGCAAGCCTTGGTGTCGGTTATAGCCACCGCCGAGACCAGGACCCATCATACCTACGCAATCGCAAGACCCTGTCGTAGTAACGTAGCCTCGATCCCAGAGGTAGTTCATGACTGGCCCATCATAAACGCCACCTTCAAACCAGGCAGATTCCCCACCGGGTTGGATATCAATGTTCCTAAGGTTTTTTAGATTGATCTGGATACCATTGAAAGTCCCCAGACTTTTAGAAGCTCCATGGGCACGGTTTACGGCCAGGAATTCGAGACTGTTTTCATTGCAGTATTTAACCTGATTCCACTGTTAACTAAATGAACTCAAGTAGTAGCGCTTATAAGACCTACTATAGTTAAGACATCAGATTCCTCGCCGGGCTCAACAACTATCTGAATTTTTGGCACAGCGAAGGTATTCCACCTTGTAGTAGCCTCAGGATAGCGATCATCATCGGGCCCATATATTGAAGTGGTATTTGAGAGTTGACTACCGAGCTCTTGTTGAACCTGTGTAGGATCCAATTGTCGTCGAGTAAAGGCCGATGGCTGAAAATATCTGGGAATGTTGGCGCTGGCTGCTAGAGTCCCAAAGAGGGCAAGGTTGCAAACGAGCGAGATAGAATTCTTCATGTTGAAGGTCATGAGAATGTCTACTAAGCTTGAGATACGGGTATAACAAGGTAGATCCAAATCCAGCGAGGGGATTCGGCCAATATATATCCAAATACCGCCTCAGCCCCAAAGCCCTATTTGCGCAACATGATACCAATACTATGTATACTACCCATGCAGCCAAATATCAACTGGTAAGCGCCATGCAAACCCGAGTATCCCGTGATCTAGCTCAAAGCAGCCATATCACATCAGCGGCTTATATCCATGGCTTTAAGGATTGGTTTAGCTGTGGACATCGAATCATCAGATAAGCAACGATCCTATTTTCAGGGGCCCATGCTTTCATCAGGCAGCTTTCTTGAGCGCATGAGATCAGTCTTTGCATAACAGCATCTCCGCGGCTGAAATGTATATAATTAAACTTCTCGTCAATCAGCCTTAAGAGATCGCACGGGCCAATACTGTACCCTATTAAATGATCAAAACCTTGAAGTGGCTGAACGCAGGGTCTAAGGTATGTATATAATATGATTGGAGGCTACATGCAGCCCCATAACGGAATAGATTGCCACGACGCCAAGCAACGTAATTTCTATAAGTGTTCTCTTAAGGTCTTTGCAGATATATTGTTGGTAAATGGACAACTTGAAAAAGCTCAACGAACGGTAAAATAGCCGGTCTCTAGTTTTATCAAAGCTACTGCTTACAATATCCCCGGGTCTCGCCAGTCCTTCAAGACTAGGTATAAACAGGTTAATTGGTGAAATTTACATAGGATTTGCCACCAAGTCAAGAGAGTAAGCATCCGCTTACTAGCTCTATCGGGCGTCGGCTTCAAGGGCCGCTAGCCAGACGGTAGGTAGATTGGCTTAGGTAGACCATTAAGGATGACAGGTACCTACCTAGGTAAACATTCCTGGCTAATACTTCATCCATCAATACTCCGCTTACACACGCAAGAACAGAATTAACGCGACAGCTTACTTGTGTAAGCCTAAAGGTTATATACGCTTACTCGAGTAAGAGTAGTATCTAGTTAACAAAACTGTTTACCTACGTCCGAAATACGGAATACCTGGAGCTGTTTCTCTTTATCCTAGTACGGCAACTTGGCAATCTGACCACTTAGGTCAACAAAATATATGAACCTCTCTTTTGTATTCTTTTGGCTCTAACTCCGACTCGTAGTATCTATGGCCAACAATGAATACCTACCTATATTAGGGCTCATCACGCTATTTGGAGTCCGATACTTTGAAGTTGAACGTACAAGCCTGAACGATGCTAAGTCTAACTTGGCTTTTATAGTGCCATTTGAGCCTATAAGAGATGATAACTGGCTGCTTTCCTTCAAATACTAACTAGAAATGCTCGCGAAAGATTACAGGTAATGGAGGATACGGCATAAGCTATAGTTGACCTTTGCATTGAGTCTCTAGGACTAACTAAGTCTATTGCTATAGCTGTATACGCATTGCTCGAAGTCTACACCAACTACCCTTACCCAATCTAGTCTTTGTATGACTACCTAAGTAGGTACTGCTTATCGCCTAACCCCTATCTTATCCCCTGTCAGAGGATGACCATACTTCCGAGTCAGACAATATGTAAGAATTAAGTTCCGAATTTAGGCCACACACTCATTGCTTATATCAACGCCGGGTTAAGGTCTATACCATAGCTTGCTTGACAATAATCATGTCTACCTACCAAGTGCGCAGCTCGTCCTTGGCTACTTAGCCCAGGCTCATGACTTTGAAACGATGATAATATCATCAAGTAATAGTTTGTCAAGCTCCCCTTGTCTGCCTATCCCAGAGGTGAATGACTTGAATACCGTTAGCGGCTATCGTCAGCCAAGTACAAGGCATTAACCAGGAAGTGAAGGATACGAGGAATGTTTGGGTGATATACGGGTTAATTGACAGGAACGTAATACGAGACAGGAAATTACCTATGTCTCGATATTTATGATAAGAAACATCAAATTGTCCTTCCCTATTACTCAAAGGACTACAAGTACCAAAGCCACCGGTTTAACGAGCATACTCGGTAAGCACTCCCTATACTTCATCCTCCCTTAAGCCTCCTAAGTCCCTCTCACCTAGGCATACTAGCACAGGCAAATATCGGGACTGTCTTCCGGGGGTAAATCCTACGTGATCCCACCCAAGGGAAGCAGCATAGGCCGCCTCACCAGGTGTGGGTTTGCCTGAATGCCAAAGCTGAAAGAGCCAACACCCAGTTGAGCGATAGACGAGGACCCAACGCCAAGAGCCGGGTTAAGGCCACTGTTGTTCACCAGCGCCCCCTTATCAGCAGCGCTAGCTACAAAGGTAGCATAGCTGCACACCGCCTACTCATTGGCCGGCTGATTGGGGTTAGCTCCATGGCGAGATAATATTATAAACCGACAACGGGCAACGTCAATTCCGGCAGTGCCAAAACCCGGTACAAGAATTGGGTGATGTCCCAATGAATCATTTGCCCTCATGTAGCCAGGCGGGATAGTCTGCAGCATCACGGACGCCGATAACTCGTGAGAATTTGGACATGGCTGCCTGATCCACATCACCTTTGGCGACGCGCATAGCGCATTGTCACCAAAACCCCCAATTCTTCTTTCACCGTCGCGGTTGTCTTGATCTTAGGCACGGGGTCCTCCAGAGGCTTTAGAGGCCGGTCCATTTTTAGGAGGCGAAGTTGGGAACGTTGATGGTGGCGCAGGCGTAGGCGTGAACGCTGGTATCAGGAGACGCGAATGATCTGTTCGCCGAGCCAGAAAACTGCATTATAAAAAGCTTGGTCAATCGCATCCTTCAGAGTCCTGGAGCACCTCGGAACTCGAGGGGGGAATGGCAAAGGCATGAGCGTATGTCCTGAGCTGGCAGAACTGGCCGACGGCGTCTTAGAAGCGATTTGGCGAATTTTTTTGATTGTCTATCACCCCGACCCTAAAGCTGATTGCGGCAGTATTGGTCCAAACTGCTTAGTGAGCGTACATTTAAAGTCTCATCAATAAAGGTAAAGATACCTACTTTAACACATTCAGGGACGGATTTCATTCACATCTAAATATATTATTATTTTAATACCCTCCCGTGTTAAAGGGTACCCATTAATCTGCTAACTACCTTGGCATCGTTCGATTCAATTAACTGGCATAAGAAAATAATAACTCCGGAGTCTATCTTTACAGCTACCTAGGGAGGTAGGAACGAGGTTATTACGACACCAGAAATATTTCAAGGTGAGTTTATATGAAGGAAAAGACTTTCTCAGTCATTTGTGTGGTCCGAATGTGAGTGGAGGTCGTTCCCCTGAGGAGGAATATCACGAGCCACATACGTGATTGGTCCTTTAGACCTTACGAGTTTGAAAAATCGCACCATTATATATCGTGATGTCAAATACCTATAAGGAATTTACGGATGTGGGTAATATATAGAAAGTATGGTTGATTGGGACCTTTTCCTACGCGTGCTTTGGAATACCCACGGGTTAATTAAGTTCGGATATCAATCATGAAGTATCGACTCTTATAAATACCTAAGCCTTAGTGATTTGGAGTGTATCCAGTCCTATAGTATTCTTAGGCAGCTTTGCTATGCTGAACGAAACATTTGCTTGCACAACGAACTTTTTTGCAGCCGCGGACGGCGGCTAAAATGTCGATAAAGGCCTCAAGTAGCGCCTTGCCAATAGCGAATGCACCAGCACATACCCCCCTTTTCTTTTCTTTTTTTTTTTTTCTCTTTCTTTTCATTGTTCATGTTTAACAGTTTACCTCCTGTTAAAAGCTTAAACAAGTAGACGACAGTGCCTCACTATAGTCGCTAAGATGCTTCTATAACGTTCGTTTCGTGGACAACGGGAGAAACCTTACATGCCAAAGGCAAAATGTGGCAAGACCGGGGAAGTGACTGGGACTTAGGTCCTCCCCTAGGATGGATTAGGCACCTAGCAAGGTCTTACTTAAGTGGCCAGCAGCTGGTTTTCATTTACCTAGTATTTTCCCTACGGGTGCGTACATCTTTGAGTGAGAAGACAGGAATAATAGACAGCGGATTGGGCTGGCGGAGGTACGGCACATCATCACCTTATGTGACTACTAGGTTAAGGAGTTGTATGTCTTAGTCGGACTACTGGAGTAACTCGGATTCGTTAGATTTTAGCCCCTTATGTATGTGCATTAGATCCTAACTCCGTGCCTAGTTAAGGTGAGGTAAACCGGAGCTAAGAATTAATATAAACAAAGACATCAACTCGGACCTCTATTAATAATGTTTCCAAAATCAGTATTACCCCGGACGGATGATGCCTAGTATCGGGTAGTTTTCAAGCCCCCTACGTGTATTTCGGATGGAGATATCGCCTGCCAAAGTTGATCTCTACTACTCGACTAAGCTTTAGAAGGTGTTCGGAAGCCACTTAACTGCCAAACTACCGGGCGACCTATCATATAAGACAGCTTGTATGCCTACTTAGAGGTATTTCCACTACTGCTTGTAGTTGCTTTATGAAGGGTTATGCCGTGTTGAGACACTATACGTTATTGCGTGAGTTATCGCCACCAACCGAGTAGTATGAGAGACTGAGTGTATTGCTATGTAGAAACAAGAAGACGTTTTTTTTTTATTTTTTTTTTGTTTTTTTTTTTTACAATCACTCATGCTCAAAAGAGCCAAGGAGCCATGCGGCTTATGAGTGGGTTACACTCACAAGTACCTCCCGCTAGATTTATTGTGCGGAGGCAGCTCGACCCCGACGCCGTCCAACTTGCGAAAGCGGTGTATAATAGGAGCACTGAAAAGAAAAAAGAAAAAAGAGGCAAGCTGCCTTATACACGAGGCCAGGTACCATACACATAACTTAACCTAAATTATGCGCTTAACATCTTACTTCTAGGCCCAACCAGCCTTTACAAAGGGGTGTATGAGGTATATGGTATCCGGACCCCTGCGCAAGTTGTTCCAAGTTCTTTTGCATTCCCTCGAACGCCACGCTTGAGATTTTGCGAAGAGGTGAATAGAGTTTCGGAAAAGAGGATAAAAAAAAAAAACCCTCCTTTCTCCCATAACCTCTCTACAGCATGTACTAGAACACGATCCTATCCATTTATATTTTTCTGTGCCGTTGCACAGGTAGGTTAGGTTAAGGCAACGTAGATCCGACAGTCAATTCGCTCCGTTCAGCCTGGTATTCTTTTATTCAAGTACTCACTCACTCACTCACTTCACTCACTACGACGGCTTAAAAGTCGTAACACAATCATTATTCAACACAGCCCCATCGTCTACCTAAGGTAGAATAGTCCGCCATCGTCTTTCTCTCTCTCTCCAACGTTACAAACATTCCTTCCACAAGTCGGCTGTATATCGTACATCTACTGGAAAGTGCCCCTGATTTTGGCGTAAAGTTCCGTGTCGAAGAAGTTGTAGTCCGCGTCGAGCTCGCAGAACTCGTGCTGTCTTAGCAGGCGTTCTGCCGTGGGTCGGTCCCTGGGATCACTGTCTCCTTGTAAGTATACCATCGGGGAAGTATGTAGACCAAAAAAAAAAAAAAAAAGCACATACACTGTAAAACAGTCCAACATGAAGCCCAGGGCATAGGGACTAATCGCTTCGCGCACATCATCTGCAATTGGCGGTATTTCGCCATTTGCAATTTTGTAAATCGCGCCCACGGCTTCTTCCTTGCTCCAGGGCCTTCTGCCAGCAAACATTTCCAGCACCACACAACCCAAGCTCCAAATGTCGACCTTGGCACTATATCCCTCGCCTTGGGATCGGATCACTTCGGGCGCCATCCAGAACACAGACCCCTGCATCGAGTTGGTCTTGTCGTTGCCGTAGATATTATCCGTCTTCTTGCTGATTCCGAAATCGGAAATCTTGCATGTTCCATCCACGTCCAGTAGAATGTTGTCCGCCTTCAGATCTCGGTGTAGGATACCTTCTCGGTGTAGATATGCCAGACCTGAGAGTGCCTGCCGCGTTAAGGAGCTCACTACTGGCTCCTCGAATTTCCCGTGCTTACGCAGACAGGATCCAATGCTACCACCGGAAATATACTCCAGGAAAATGCTGATACTCGTTTCTTTCCTCTCGCACCCAAGATATTGTACAATATTCACATGGTCCAAATTCTGCATCGTGTCGATTTCCTGGTCTAAGGCCTTCAGTAACTCTTTCATCTTGTTTTTATCTCCGCCCGCGGCTTTTGGGTTGACTTCAACCTCTTTGACAGCCAAGAATTCACCAGTCGTTGCGTTCATACCCAGATATACACGTCCATACGTTCCTTTACCAATTAGTTCACCCTTGAACCATCGGAAAGTAGTCTGCCGCTTCGGCAGGACGTCTTGAGGGATCTGTGGTACAATCATCGAGCCGCGTTCAGGACGGATTTGCACGACGTTAGCGCCAAACATTTTTGTACTCTTGCGTCGCTGGATCATAGACGATGCCCCGGCACCAGCGCCGGATGAAGTTGTTGTATAACGCTTGTTCGCTTCATGAGCACCACGCGCCACCTCTCGAATAGATTTCATTCTGCCAAGCCCGCTAGAGCGTTGCACATTGCGGGTTGCGACCGAAGCAATTGAAGGAGGTCGCTCGAGTGCCTTCAAAGTAGATTCGTCAGAGCCTAAAGTATCACTCTCATTATATACCGATGATTTTGTTGTACCGGTTCCAGTAGCAGGTGTAAGAGGGGCTACGTCCAATGTGGATGCGCCAGCTTTACTAACACCACCAGGAAATTCCTCGTGCTCGGGTATAGGCGACACGGGAAGTTCGTTCTCATCGAGTACGGGTTGATCAAGGTCAAGCTCAGGGAAGAAAGCGTCAAGGTTGCTGAGCAAAGCCTCAGGGGGTGGACGATTGGCCCAGACACCGCGATCGACGAATGATTTCCGGCGGTTGAGCTTATTGTCGTCAGACTGCCATTGCTCCGAACCAGGCGTAGCGGGCGTACGGCGATGGGAGTCCCGTCCGCTTCGAATACTACCCTCATCATCTTCTAGATCAGGCGTGTTAGAAGTACCTGGTGAATTAAACGATACCGAAAGACTTTTCTTAGATCTCGAAGTCTTAACCCTCAAGTTTGGCTTCTTGCTATCACTCGACTCGGAATCACTATCAAGTACACTTGTTTCATTACGGCTCGGTTGCTTGCGCACTGCTTTCTTCGAAGGTTGCCTTCCTCTCATCGGAATGGCAAACAGACCATCATCGGAGTCATCACCTGAATCATCATCCGGCGGCTTGGTAGACACGGAGGGGGCCGAGAACTGTACGTCCGTATCGGTAAAGTCCACATTGGGTCCGTAGGATTTGGGTCGGTTGTTCGTGGTACTTCCTGGCCCGGGGGTGGCTCCTGGAGCGGGATGGGCCGTACTCGGGCTTAAGTCGCCGGGGGATGGAGCTCGATGTGCTATGTCACGCATTTTAGTAATCGGATCAAGCTGAGATTTGCCCCGGTTGCCAAATAATGGGGTACCGCCAGGCGAGTAATCCGGGACGACGAATGGTATATCACCACGGCTCCACGTTAAGGAGCCGGGTGAACCAGACCTCGACCGAGAGTTACTGCGACCTGAACCGCTCATGCCAAAATCAACGCTTGCCATTGCTCCCTTACCTCTTTGTTCTACCAAGTCCGTCCCAGCTGCAGGTGCAGAAGTATTCCGAGGGGGTGAAACCGGGCGCTGTTGTAGTGGTATTGTGGACGGTCGAGCCAATCGGCCCCAGGCACTTCCCATGTTAATCAAGGCACCGAGAGCTGATCCTGCTGGCGGAGAAGGGGGCCCTGGGGAAGGAGGTCCTCCGGTCGACGGTCTTTGGGACTGTTCTGTACTCGCCTCGCTCTTCGAAGTAGTAGGCCGCCTGGGACTAGGGTATCCATCTAAACTACCTTGCGACGGTCGCATGTTATGGCCGGATTTCCTGCTTAACGAATTTGCCTTGATTAGTGTGGCTGTCTCCACGCCTGGTGGCGCCGGTGCTTTCCTTTGCGGGAAGAGGTCTGGCTTTTTCTCCTCAAACGGCGAGACGCGCGGATGGTCAAAGTCCACATTCCTACCGATAATTCCTGTTTGGGGAGAGTTCTCTTGCGGTGACGTTTCCTTCAGAACTTGCCTTCGTTTAGCAAGATATGCGGCTTGCTGTTTTTCGACTTCGGCACGATATTCGCTAGCCTTGGCGGCTAACTCTGAATCGGTTGGCTTGGAACTAGTAGATATCGTATTGGTTCTCGAGGAGGGGGGTGATGAACTAGATCTTGTACGGCCATCGAGGTGAGCGTAAGCGTCTTCGTTAATGTTCGAACCGGGCGTCATTTGACTCGATGGAACCACTTCTGGAATATTACCGTTACCTTCCCCGGCTGTATTGAGCTTAATGAAGAACTTCAGGGAGCCGTTCGCATCGCCCTTATTGCGCTTATGAATCCATAGACTTTGATCTTCCAGTGCTTCGTCATGTGTCTCTCGTCCTAGTTCTGTTAAATAAATTTCGAATCCCTTAGGATCCGAAAGCCCAAGGCTCATACAAATACTGGCACGTAAATCGGCAGCGGTATCACAATCGGTAACGTCGCACAGGCGGTAATTCCACCTATCTAGCGTAAGAAGTACAAATACCCTGGGCCCATTTTTACTGCGCCTGAATGTCGGTGCAGAATCTTGAACTGCTTCAGGTGGAGGAGTTCCGAACTTCGACCGTAGCAGATGTGGACTTGTAGGTGATTCTACATCGTCTGGCGAGGGAAAAGAGCCGTCCTCCTTTGGCTTATTTCTCCGCTTTAAGAAACCTAAAAAGCTCTTATTATCCTTTGCTGAAGATGGTTCGGCTGAGCCAGGCCTGTCAGCAGATTCCGCATGCTTCCCATCAGTATTGTGACGTCGATCATTGCGACTGGCGTGAATCATATCCTCGATTCCACTCATACCATTTCGCCACATATGACCGACCTCGGGGGATACTCCGGAACCATATCTCGCTGCATTCGAAGAAAGAGAGTCGGTACTGTTTCGGGATCTGTGATGAAATCTAGCCGATGGAGATAGGCTCCCCGATGAAGGTTGCTGTGCAAATGAGCTTGATAGTTTGGGGCTCGACCCGGGGCTATCGCTCCGTAGAGATGCCCGATAGTTTCCATCTCCGTGCTCGCTTAAGCCGGGACTTAACTTCCGGCTACTTTCAATATCAATATTCTTTAATATAGAACGATGGTTTGAATCCGAACTCATTGTGTTGTTGAGAGTCGGCATAGTCGTAGATCGCGTTTGTGAAAATCCCCTAGTACTAGAGCCTAACCGAATAGGGGTATTTGGAGAATCTACATCTGTACCAGCACTCTGGGCGTAAGTGCCAGCAAGGGATTCCTTGCTGGCGTGAGAAGGTAAAGATTTGGCGCTGTCGACTGGTTTCCCAGTAACTATGCTCCGTATAAGGCGGCGCATCCGTTTCCCCTCTTCCCTTTCTCGAGGCTGATCCCACGTCGTATTATTATGGACACATTCTTGTGCTAATCTCGGGTACACAAGTTGGTGCATCATTCCGAAATTTCCTCGACCACCTTTCTGACTACCAAGTTCAAGAAACTGCGCTCCGTGGATATTAAGATTTCTAAAAGTTTCCTGCCATTCTCTAGAAAAGTGGTTGGCAGCCAGCCATAATAGTACATGGTCTAATGGCCATTTAGCTATAAGCTCGGGAGAGAGTTCTGAGTGGCTGGCGGTTGCGTTCGAAGTAGTGGACGTCATCCGGTTATGAAATGCATTAGCATATAGTAATCCGCGATTTGTGTCGTCGGTCATAGTAGTACTTAGAGTATTGGTGTTACTTGTTTGGCTGGTTGTGGGCCACGAGTTTTGAATAGTCGTCGATTGTGTCCCCATGTCTTCAGGGAAGAAACCAGGTATACCAACACCTTCTCCGTATGTATCCCCACCAGGAATATATGTCGCAGATACCATCGCTTCAGTATTATCATTTCCGGCTCTATACGTGTTGTTGGACATAAGTTCGACCGGCGCTGGTGGGGGAGGGGGAATCGACAAGGTTCCATTCGAAGCCTGGGAATGTAGCTTCGGGTTATAGGCCGGCACGGGACCACCGGCGGGTGGAGGTGGGATCGCGAAGCCAGCTTGTCCATTGTATGTGCGTCCCCAACTAGCTTGCCATGGTGGTTGAGGTCCTAGGGCGCTGTTGGGCGGAGGGCCGGGAGGTGGTGGAAGCACAACGCCACCAGCCGTCGTCGGGGCACTCGGGTACCTGGGCGGCGGCGGAGGGATATTTAACATAGTATTTAGTTGTCCAGGTTGGCCAGCAACAGGAGGCGACATAGGCGGCGGCGGGGGGACCTGGAATGGCCGCGCCTGGTTCTGCTGTGTGTTTTGATACATGATGAGTACCTAATGCGAGACAGAACAGAACGACGTAAGTCGCCTTAATTAGGCGTATGGCCGCAACAAAGCGGCGGCGAGTTCGTATTGGGAATCGTAGGTGCGGTTTACTGTTGTAGATTTCGAGGGGTATATTTGGTATTGGAAGTTCAAAGGAAATTTTAGCTAAGAGACAGTGACGCCAAGACAAACAGGAGGCTGATGTGACAATGGGGGCTATGGGATAAGATCGTCTAGATACGGGTCGAGGTAGGGTCTGTTGTTTGGTCTGTAGTTCAACATTCGCATTCAATAGGACTCGCCTTCAAAATGCTAAATCGACCGAGAGATATCCCGAACGTCAAACTAATTAATTTATTAATGAACTTCTGTAAGTATAAGTGCCAGTAGGTAAGGTAAGAATATGTGAGAGTTCTGCAAGAAACCCCAGTCACGATCTGGGTAAGATAGCGGTATCGACAGAAGCCAGCATCGTGGGCTAGGCTCGGAATTCAGTTTTCATGATATCAGAATTGAGATTGCGGTTTCGAGTAGCTAATTAGATTCGGTATTGAGGACTGACTGATTGATTGACTGATTGGGTATTCTCGTCGTCGCTGAGGTTCCATGTATAGACGTCTAAAGCCGAGTTGGATTTGACGCTGTAAAATTGTCGTCGCTGTTAGTTTCTTGGGTTCTAAGGTCCTTAGGTCCTTTAGGTCCTTGGGTCCTTGGGTCCTTGGGTCCTTGGGTCCTTAGCGTTGGAAACGAACGTCGGGTTAGGTCGTTTGGTGTCAGGTAGTTGTCAGGGTTGGTTTACTTTGGGGATTATTTTCTACATAGCGCAGTACCGTAGCGCAGTACTTGGTATTGTACGTGAACTACATGGGTCTCTGAGTTCTACGCTAAGTTCTGGGCCGTTAGTTGCCTCCACAGGGCTCCACGTCGTACCTTCGTACAGTAGCGTGTGAAGAGTCGGCGGCTACGCGCTTACCGATGATGAAGGTGGGGACTAGTGCGTGGCCTATTCGGGTTTAGTTCCACTTATAATACATACACGGCACGCTTTAGCTGCATAGAACATATCCCGATGAAACGTAGCCGATATCAGTTCGGATTCTTCACTTTGCGACAGCCGTATTAGCATATTAGTTTAGGTACCTAACATCTGACGGAACAAGGTGGTTGAACATTACGCTAAGCACTTAGTCAAATATATCAGATACTTAGAGGTATTTGATACGAGATGCAGAGATGAGATAACTACTAAGTCATCACTTAAAATCATGGTTTTACCTTATATACAATTACGTAGGTAGGCACCTCTAATTACCTTAGGCAGTAATTGATAAATATGTATTTCTAGAGGATGAGATAGTTTCACAATTGAAAACGCAATAATAGTACATAAATTGTTTTACCAATTGCCAACTTCTAACCAACTTGTATAAGCTTCTTGGCGCTGCAAGGTTTCCGTCTTCCGATATTCCGTGCATTAAATTTCTATGTGCGGTCAACAAGATTGGAAACACCCAAACCTCTCCATTTCTTCCCCTCTCGAAATAAATCTCAGTATTTATTTTCCCCCGCCCCTTTTGGGGGGCTTGCAATAAAACACCAAAGACGCATATCTCAATTCAGCTACAAATTCAGCTTTAGCCTACTATGAAAACGGTATGTGTGCAGCTTCATTTAATACAGACCAGCACAGTGCGAAAATGTATCCTTTAATTTTGCGCATCATTGCGTTGCCCCTTCAGAAGTAAGGAGAAAAAAAAAAGGTTTACGAGAAGCAATTTCGGGATTGTATAGCCGCTCGAAGTTGGCAATCCGTCACGCGAGGTGCAATGCGCATCATTCTATTTGCTTTGGTGTGCTGGGTTCTAGGTGTGCATTGCATTTGTTCACCTCTCGTTGGTCCAATCCAAACACACGCAGCAGAACTTCGCAGCTGATGTGACGATAAGCTGTCGTATTATATTGTACAATACAATGTTCAAACCTTGATACTTGCGTTGATACCTGACAGCTTGCGCGGACAAATGCGTAGGTACCTACCTAGGTACCATATTTGGTACTTATTAATATTAGGAGGTACTGTTTTGTGATACTCACTTATACGCTCTCCTCCTATTTAATAATTTTGTTTAATGAAAGCATTGGAATATATAGTGAACTAGATTATAAGAAATGACGTTCAAGTTTCAAGGTGTAAACTACCTAACCTAGTTACTTTTGCTATTTCGCCATTCTAACCATGGCTAGGCCATCATTAAACCATCGTTCAAATACACCCAAGGTATGTTTCTGAAAAAGTCACCCTGAAACAGAATTGCCTTGTACGGATTTGTGTGTGGGTGGTGTGTAGGCGTGGGTGTTGGTAACGATAGGTTGTCGAAATTCGAAGCAGTCTTCCTTGCATGAGGCTCTCTATTCCTCCTCTACCAGCCTATAGCCACGAATCAGCTATCACTAATCAATATCCTATCGCTGGTTTTCTTTTCTTTTGGCCCCCAAACACACACACACACACATACACATTTACACATACCCATGCCCACCCATGTCTGAAGTGTGCCCTTGGGGGCCCGTTTAATACCCAATCTTGGCTGGTAAAATGAAAGGTACCCGATGTGCCTTGCAGGATCGTCGGTGTTGGTCAAATTAGAAATGTCGAGAGCCATGCATTCGAATGCATCTTGATTAATATTACTCATCTTATCTGCCTGTTATTATAGATCGTGCAACCTACGCTCCTCAACACCCTTGCTGCTATTCTCACGGCTAGACAGCCTACCCAACGTATTTGGCATCAAGGACACCAAATTTTATCAAATCGATCGATATTAGGTATCTTAAAGCATATACACCCTGAAATCCCCTCGAGCGCGGATTACATCACGCTGCAAGAGCTGGTATCAAAACCATAGGATTGTTGGCATTGCTCCAGATATCCAGCCTCCTCGGCCGTTCCAGCCAAAGCATTGTGCGGCCGTATCAAGCCAGTCACTTTGAGACTCTGTTTTCCCTCGCCGTGCCACCACCGTAGTTTTTGGATCCAGGAGCGTTCATCATCATCGGTGCTGATTTCCCATTTACCTGAACTGACCACTACTGTGCATTGTTCTTTAGGAAAATGATACTCAGGCAAAAACACTATCGTAGGGAAATCAGAAGGTGCAGCTTTTCCGTCGATGTTCAACGTAAACTCGCAATTCTTCAAGTCAAACCCGTAGTTTATAATGGGTCCATTGGTAGCTATCGGCGCAGGTCGAACATACGCCTCCGCAGCCCTGTAGCCAGGTGCATTGGTCAATTCGGGGTTTGTACTAGGTGGTGAAGATGACGATATAGACGGATTTGTCAAGGTACGCTTCAGGTTTCCAGGTGTGACAGTAGTCTCATCCTCTACTTCTTTCTTACTACCGGCGGTGGCCGTTTTTAATAGACTTGATGTTGATTGGTTGAAATCAGGTGTTCGAGGTACGGAAGAAACTGGCAGGGTCTGGTCATCAACAGAAAAGATGGATAAATCTTCTCCGTTCCACTGGTCTCCGCGCTGATGGTCGTTCTAGGTAACCATATTAGTAAAAAAAGTAAAATTGAACTTTTGAATAATAAAGGCCTTACCGTAGCACAATATAGCCATAATGTATATCCTTCCATCGCTGCGCCCTCTACGGCAAAGTGGTTCGCATCCATAGCTGCGGATTGGCTAGAATAATCCCCAGTCTTATACGCATATTTGTCATCCATGTCGTATGGAATACCGAACTCGGTCAATATACATGGATGATTACCCATGTAGTCCAAGCCTTCTTTCCTCATAGATGCCAGTTGGTCCTTGAAGCAGTTTCGAATGGCTGTCTCCCCAATCTTGATAGCAAAAGCGGGGTGCCAGTAACGACCACGGAGGATACCCATGACATCAACATTCCACGTCCGATTCCATTTCTTAGTCATAAGAGTAATGCCGTCGTAGTAGTGCGGTGCGTAAACCATTCTCGGGTCGTCATCCACCGTACCTTTAATACTGGGTGGTAATTCTAGGGTCGGAGGTTGACATAGCATAATCGCGTCCTTATGGATTGCTCGGATAGCATCGCGATACTTCCGATAAAACTCCATGAAGTACATGTTAGTAAAGGTATGGTAGTCGAGCTTGTCGCCGCTGGTTGGATGTTTCTCAAAGTAATTTTTTTGCAATAGTAGGTCTTGAGATGGATCCCATACTCCGTGCTGGGCCCAAAGGCATTCGCCTAGTTTCCAGCCAGGATCTCGTTTCCAACCGTATCGGGACTCGTCATAATCTTCCGGTAACCAAGCCATCTCGCCGTGAGGATCGATTAGAGCACGCCCGACCTTGTAGGGACCCAGACCTCCCATATCCCACGTATCAACTTCGCATGCCCGTCCAGAACCCGTCAATATAGCTTGCCAAAACGTGGGGCACGTGCCTTTTTTCAAGTTCTGTTCCTTTGGTATAACACTCAAGTCAACGTGCCCAATTAATCCTCTGTTCGGCTCGTTTAGACTCTCCCATCCAAAGACAATGTCCTTCTCGATATCCCCAGCCTCATGTATGCGCCTCGCAAGATGTTCGCAAGCCCGTATGAAATGACCTTGTAGATAATCTTGAATGTTTATGCCGTCTATTATGCATTTTGGGGCAAAATCTCGACCGGCGAAAAAGAGCGTAAAAATCGTCGCTGCCGCAAGTCGGACATAATTCGTGGACCAGATCATCTTAGGAAAGTTATCGGGCTCGGGATATGTATTATGAACCAACGCGGCCTCAGTAGCAGCGAAGCTTTGGGGATTCAATCCACAGGCATATACTGTCCACATGGGTGCACCAGATCCGCCACAATACCTCGACCACTAATCAATTACACAAGTAAGCATGCTGGCACCTAAGGGCAAGAGAGATTTTGAATGACGTACCACATCCTGGTGGGGATCCATGAATATATAGAAACCGTATTCTTTAGCAGCCCGTAGGACCTCGATTGTGTGCTGAATCCAGACCTCATCATACTTTCCAGGACCAGCTGCCTCGATAGCTTCCCATGTGAATACATAGCGAATGGTGTTATATCCGAAACGCTTGAGTCGGGAAAAGTGTATGTGCGCGTCTTCTTTTCGAAATGGTCGACTGTGGAATTTCACGTTATCGCCGTCGAAGAAATCCTGAGCAACATGAGAAGGTACGTCGGGTTGGCTAGGGAGCTTGGCGTCGCCCGCGACATTGATGCCTCTTAACAAGACGTGTCTTCCGTGTGCATCTTGGAATTGACCATCTTCGATAATCAGACGCAGAGAAGAAGCCATGAAGAGAGAAGAGTCAAGAGAGGGAGGGGAATCTAAGTAAGTCTAGACGAGGCTTCGGAGGAATATAGGTAAGACCAGACTGTTGGTTGTCGAGGATAAAACAGAGCTAGCAAATGCTAATGACGTCTGCGCAGACGTTCAGTATTAAACGATTCGGAGCTTTCGGAGACAACGGACGGAGGGCGTATGACGGTAGATGGGCGAATCTAATAGTACCAAAACTACCTCAGATCCCACAGCCTTACCGAGTTCGATAAGGCAATGTTCAGAATATATAGGGATTATGTTACGGGGCAAGAAAATGTATGAACAGGAGAGAAATATCACCGGAATGGAAAAGTCAGGAAACAGAGAGGGTTTATAATAGCAACGAGCATTTAGATTCCAACCTATTAAACATACATCTACTCAGTGGCTCCTCAGATCAAGATAGTAAAACAAACTGCTGATCTACTTTGTATGAAGAGTTTGGTCGGAGAGGAGAAGACGAGGAAATGATCTGACGGGTTTGTAGACAAGTAGGAAATCGCATCCACAAGCCGTCGGACACACGGGACGAATAAGGCAGTGTGACGTGCTACGTGCTATGTGCTACAGCTGCCAACTTTAACTTTTTGCCCAATCTTAGCGTGTTAGTAAAAGCCTGTTAGTGAAAGCGGTAAAGCACCTGGTAAAGCAGTAAGAGCCCGATGTTTTACCGCCCAGCCTGCTTTCCAAATTTCCAAATTTCCAAACACTTGCACTACCTTAGGTACGTAAGGTTTTACCTGACCCGTAGTTTCGCCGGGACCCACATCGCAGCCCGCTCTCTAATGAAGTAGCTAAGGCCCGAAATCTGAGAAACACAACTATTAAAAACTACGTACTATTAAAACAAAAACGGCCTTGGGCCGATACCAAATAAAATTTCAGAAATAAAAAAAAAATCAATGATGAAATGCCCGAGGCACCTACGTAAATTACATATCCCTCACCACCCCAAGATATGAAACTCACCATTCCCGATACAATCTCTTTAAGATGGCGAGCATCAAGGCCTCACTGAAGGCTATTAACGATGCTATACGCCAACAAAAATGGGACGATGCTATATCGCAAGCTGACAATGTTATTAGCAGAGACGCAAAGTCTTACCAAGCGTACGTAGCTTTTATTCATCCGGGTACCATTTATTCTATTTATCTTGGAGAAACTAACATTCAAGCTAGCCATGTGTTCAGGGCGTTTGCCTTGGATAAGAAGAACCAGCAAGACCTGGCTGAAGAAGCATACAAGACGGCCATTGGTATAAAATCCGATGCTCAAGCTTGGCAAGGCCTGGTCAAAATTTACGAGAAGCAAGGACCCAAGGCTATCCCAAAGTACCAGCAGGCTGCACTCAAGCTTGCCGAAATCTTCAGAGACGCTAATGAAATGTACAAATGTCAAGATGTTGTTGACAAGTTCGTCGACTTTGTACGAACACGTGGTGATCGGGCCCAGCTCGTCCAGGCCCTTCGTCTGATACTTCCTAATAGTCCCATCTATCCCGCTCTCGAGGGCCGTGTTCCCCATCCCGCCAAAACCTACGAGACGATAGCTCAGATTTTAGAGGTCGACGAGAAGAAACGCATCAATACACTCATCGGCGAACGTCGCACGAGATTAGGCGCGAAAATCAGCGAGGTGACTGTCGAAGTCAATCGTGAAGTCCTATGCCAGAGCGAACTGGGCGAGATTTACGAGCAGCTCATCCTATGGACTCAGGACGATGACGTCAGACGTCAATACGAAGAGAAGTTGCTTCAATTTCGATATGATCGCCTTCTGGTTACTCCGGCTCCAAACAAAGCTGCGGAGCTCCAGGTTGTACAGAAGCTTGCAAATGATATGGTTATCATCAAGCACCCTTTCAAGCTTGCCTGGGATATTGCAATCGAGTGGCAGGACCATAAAGAGATTAAGGATTGGGACGTCAATGTGCTCAACGAATACTGTTCCTTTTTTCCTAATAGTGACCTTTATCGTGTCTTGACCGGGTTCATGACAAGCGAGATATCACCTTTCCCGAAAAAGCAGGCAGAGACTCCGGCACCTGTACCTACTCCTGGGACGGATGACGAGAGTGAAGATGATGAGGATGGCGGCGCGCCGACATCGGTGGTCCCCTACACTGATGAAGACAGACTCTTAATGATGACAGAGGGGATTTCAACTACGAATTCTTTGCTCGCTCACAGAGTGATGGGAGAATACTATCAGCACTTGGAAGAACACGAAAGTAACGTCGAGCTCATGAGGAAGGCTATGAAAATTATGGTCGCGGAAACGGAAAAGACCGGAAAAGTCTTTACTAATGCAAACCAATCATTCATGCTTTATTTAGGCACTGCGTTAGTGTTTTATCAATCTCCAAGGAATCATGGCGAGGCAAAGTTCCTTTTCGATAAGGTACTCGAAGTAGATCCCACGTCGACTTCTGCTATGATTGGTGTTGGTCTCATCTACGAAGAGGAGGAAGAATTCGATCGAGCGATTGAATTCTTAGAGCGAGCACTTAAGGGTGATAGTACCAATCTCCGTGTACGTGCAGAGGTTGGATGGCTGTTTTCATTGAAGGGTGATTATGCACGCGGCAAAGTAGAACTTGAATCACTGTTGCCACAGATGATGCGTGCCTCAGTTTCCAAAGATTTGTTAGCCCAGACACAATATCGTTTGGGCAGCTGTATATGGAATCTTGACCCTTCAAAGACTGCCAGGAAGAGTCGAAGTGGTGCGTACGCATACTTCCTAGATGCATTGAAGAGTAACTTCAATTATGCGCCGGCGTACAGCAGCTTAGGTATCTACTATGCGGATTACGCAAAGGATAAAAAGAGGGCTCGCAAATGCTTTCTCAAGGCAGTTGAGCTTTCTTCGACAGAAGTCGAGTCTGCCGAGAGGTTGGCACGGTCGTTTGCTGACGATGGAGACTGGGACCGCGTCGAATTAGTGGCACAACGAGTAGTAGACTCGGGTAGAGTCAGACCGCCTCCTGGATCCAAGAAGAAAGGAATTAGCTGGCCTCTTTCTGCATTAGGAGTGGCGGAACTGAACAAGCAAGATTATACTAAGGCCATTGTTTCATTTCAGCAAGCTTTACGGATAGCTCCCGAAGATTATCATTCATGGGTTGGCCTAGGGGAAAGTTACCATAATTCTGGAAGATACATCGCCGCGACAAAAGCAATTCAGGCCGCACAAAAGCTGGAAGAACAGATGGATCATAGCAAAATTGGCGATACCTGGTTTACTAAGTATATGCTGGCCAACGTCAAACGGGAGCTTGGCGAATTTGATGAAGCTATCTCGCTGTACAACGGGGTCATTTCAACTCGACCGGATGAGGAAGGTGTCGCCATAGCCATGATGCAGACTATGGTTGAAAATGCGTTAGACTGCGTGGAGAAAGGGCTATTCGGCAAATCGATCGAGTTGGCAACAGATGCTTTGTCTTTTGCGCTTATAGTGCCCACGAGGATCACTAGCACGTTCAACTTTTGGAAGGCTGTGGGCGATTCGTGCTCCATTTTTTCTTCTGTTCAGAGTCGCCTACAGGATTTCCCAACTGATAGCCTTCGGAAGCTACTTGACCTTGGTACAGAAGATAAATCCGCATATGCTATACTCGAAGATGTCGATGGTGTAGGCAAAGACCTTATTTTCGCTGAAGGCATTTTTCCAGATGACGAGCAACTTGGAGTAGAACTCACACGATGTTTACATGCCACTATCTTAGCCCACAAGCGAGCAATTCATGAGTCGGCGAACGACATCCACGCTCAGGCTGTTGCATACTATAACTTAGGTTGGGCGGAAAACCGCGCCCACCTTTGCCTCCCTTCGCAACTCCGGCTTCAGTCTAGTAGATATCAAAAAGCCGCTGTGCGAAGCTTCAAGCGGGCCATAGAACTGGAAGCTGGGAATCCAGAATTCTGGAACTCGTTAGGTGTTGTTACAAGCGAAATAAATCCATCTGTGGCACAGCATGCATTTGTCCGAAGCTTGTTTCTCAATGAAAGGAGCGCACACACATGGTCAAACCTCGGTGCCCTGGCCCTTCTTCAGAATGACATTCAACTTGCTAATGAGGCCTTCACGCGAGCACAGTCAAATGACCCCGATTATGCCCACGCTTGGCTGGGTCAAGGCTTTGTCGCACTTCTATATGGGGATTCTAAGGAAGCTCGAGGCCTGTTTACCCACGCAATGGATATCTCAGAATCATCCTCTTTATTGACCAGGCGCCAATACCCAACATCTTTATTCGATTATGTGCTCACGAGTCCATCAGATTTGAATATTTCGTCTCTCATACAACCACTATTTGCGCTCACTCAACTGCGTCGTCTCAATCCTCAAGATCTTACTCATCAACACCTTTCAACGCTATATCAAGAACGGACCGATGATAGTCTTAGAGCAATAGATACTCTCGAAAAGGCATGCGAGCAATTCGAAGCGAGTTATGAAGCTACCGAGTCCGCGGAGTCACTCGCACGTTTTGCCTTAGCTAAGACGGATCTGGCTCGATCGTATCTCTCGGCTGCTCGATACGCAGAAGCTGTGGATTGTGGAGAAATGGCGTTACAATTAAGCAGTGACGAGTCCGCAAACGAACTAACAGCCGAACAACGCAGAAAAGCCAGATTATCAGCACATTTGACGGTCGGTTTGGCGCAATATTTTTCTAAGAACATTAATGCAGCTGTGACATATTTTGAAACCGCACTGAGTGAATCAAACGGCAACCCAGATGCGGTTTGTGTCTTAGCTCAAATACTATGGGCTACCGGTACGGATGAAGCCCGAGAAAGAGCTCGCACTATTCTATTTGATGTGATTGAGAAGGATTCAAGCCACGTGCAGTCTGTACTTCTTCTGGGCATCATAGCACTACTTGATGAAGACGAGGAGTCCTTGGACGCAGTTATCTCAGAGCTTCAAACGCTCCGTACCAGTGATAAAGTTACTGATGCAGAGCATTCCCAAATCGGAGAGGTTTTCCGCGCCGTCGCCGCGCTATCAGAGAACAGCACGGAGGACGATGTCCTTACTCAGCTTCAAAACGACGTCATGCTGTATCCGCATCTCCCGCATGGATGGTCCAGATTAGCTGAGGTTACTGGAGAGGAATATCCAGCCGATATGGCCTTGAATGTGGCACTAAAGGCTATACCGCCGAGGGGAGAATTAGGTGCTGTGGACCTTGCCGAGGCATATGCAGGAACTGGCAAGGTTGCCGACGCACAAACGGCGATCTTTGTCGCTCCTTGGAGCAGCAGTGGCTGGGAGTCTCTATGTAGTGCAATCGCCTCCTGATCATCTGCGCTCATGATTCTCGGTATGTTACAAAATCTCGTTCAACTTCACATTTCTTTCTCTCTTTCCTTTTCTTTTTTTTTCCTCCAGCTGTTATGATGATACCTATGTCAAAAAATATGTTTCAAGACGGGGCTGAGATCTTCATTGATGCATAACTATCCTGTCTGATGCAGCTTACTCTTTTTAACTTGTCCCTACGATCCGCGGTGTCTAATAGGCAATAAGCTAATCGAGTACATTTAGGTCCGTTGCCACGATTCCATTTCCGCTCAGCATAACGACATAAGATCCAGTTGCATGTATAATGGAAGGACGGATTACCAAGATAACATATGGAATGAGAAGAAATGAATCATGATTTCTTGATCTGTGTATCGCCATGAGCAGGCACGTTTTTTATGAGTCGTTAACCCCCCCGTTATGAGCATTAGGGGCAGGCAATAAGGCACGCGTGGAATCTCATGAAGCTTAACACGTACTTAGCTAGCGCTCCTAGCGTGCTACCTCATCTTGCTAAGAGATAATACTGTCCAAGGGAAGGCATGATTATAGGCAGTGGGTTAAGATAGAATAAGAGAATTTTAACGGTTGAAGTTGATGCCATCTGCAGTATATCAATAATAACAGTTTACCTCACATAACACCTACTTTTGAGATTTTTCCGAGAGGCATATATCAGAACACATTAAATTTAAGATTATGTACCTCAGACTATCTCGGTCATGTACGAGGTGGGTACCTCGTAAGGTAAATAAATACCTGTTTACACCACAAATCACAACGTCCATGTGCAACGAAAATGTATCAATTCTACTGAATTTTTCTGCAGCACTTTTGGCACCTATTTAGCCTGTCCAACCGCACCCCTTTTCCACAGAGTGCGTGCTTAGAAATAAGATCAAGGCTACAAGATATAACCACCTGTGGTATCTCAAGAAAAAAAATGAGCGAGAGAAGACCACACACACACACACATCCATACACGCACTATCATAACTCGCGTTACATCAACGCCGTATGCAACAGGTACCCTAGGTAATCTTCTAGGAATATCCCGTGCGTAGACGCACTCGAGTCTTCCGGTTTAAGGAGCCAACACCAACTTTTCAGATCCCTTCTCATTCATCTCTGATAGTAGAGCCATCTCTCATTCGTATGCAGGTGAAATGTGCAAGAAGGCTACGGGCCAAGTCCTACAACCAGGCCCTGCAGCCGAGCCCATTATTTCACACGATTAAGCATAGAAGCATGGCAGCATGAATAAAAAAAGCATGTCCAAATGAAAAGCCCCCCTCCAAAAAAAAATTTGTAGGCTATGCAAATCCATCCAGTACATCCCCACCTTAGCGGTTCATGCTAAAAGCTTTGGGTACGGGGACCGGGGTCTGCTTCGTCGGCTGTACCGCGTACTTGGCCTTATCCTTCTTTGCCTTCTTGTTGCTAGGGGTGCCGTTCGGCGTCGAGCTTATCTGCGCTGTGGCCTGGGACGGGGCGGGCGTCTCCTTAGAATTCGGGGTTTTGGAAGAAGCGGACTTGGAGGTTTTTGGTTTCTTTGCGGGTGTTGGTATAGCTTCCGCCTCGGGCTCCTTTCGCTTGAGCTTTCCATTGGCGGCATTTGGCTTCTTAGATTTCTTTGAATCGGTTGGGGCAGGCACCACTGTCGTAGTCTCATCTTCCGAGGCGCTCTCTGAGTCGCTTTCCGAGTCGGATGAAGAAGTAGCCCGAGATTTAGAGGGTTGTGCTTGTGGGGTAGAGTTGGGGACGCCAATAGGGGTGAAACGTGGTTTTAGACCCTGTGGCTGCTCTCGAATGGCCTTCGGTATCGGTGCGTAATCCTCAGTGGCAGTGGCACTAACAGTGCCACCAGGTCCGAATTTGGCTATGCGGCGGAGGTGTACAGTTGAATCGATTCCACGATTCACTTCTAGTTGTCAATTACTGTCTAAAATCGAGCAATTATAATGCGTGACTTACAAGAAGTATAGTTATCCCCGCCTTGAGAAGGGATAAGCAACTGGATCTGTGTGGTAGTAGCATGAGACTCGAGATCTACGCCGTATTCGTCGCCCTTGTGTTTCAGTAGTGCTTCGCCAGTAGTTGCCTTAGACAGGTCAATCTCCATGTCTTTAAGCACAGTAATCGGTAGTGATGCTGGTGCTGTGAAATACCACACTTGCTTCCCCTCCAAGTTAGCCTTACTGAAAAACTCTGTAACCTCTTTGGCAGGGTTATCAGATGAAGCTTTGCGAAGCACGAAGTTGGAGTTGTTAAGCCATCCAGGTCGAGAACTAGGATAAACACATTAGCTTATACTCTTCCGGGATAAACGCTGCGGCCATATAGTACTCACACTTGAGAAGAAGTATTGCCATTGGCTTTAGAGACACCTGTCTCGGCGCTATCTATCTCCATAGCATTTGCATCCTCACTGTCATCATCAGAACTGCTGTCGCTAGCCTCGTCACTAGAAGATTCGGCCTGGGCAGCCTGTTGTTTCGTAGGTTCTTCATCTTCACTCTCGCTCTCTGATGTGCTCTCTTCCTCGTCTTTATTTTTACTTCCTTCTTTTACAACACCATTCTTAGCCGGGCTTTGGCTAGAATCCGAAGTCTCGGAATCAGACTCGGAATCAGATTCAGAGGATTCGGAATCGTCAGGGCTGGTGGAAGCTGCTGCCTTAACAGGCGTCTTGGAAGATGATGCGCCTGCATTCGGGGTAGTTTTAACAGGCTCCGATTTGGTAGCGTTCGCTTTTGGTTGAGGAGCCTTACGCTTAGTTGCCTGCTTAGCAGTGTACTTGCTCTTCGCGGCCTCGAGATCAGTATCGCTATCGCTTCCACTTCGGTCGCTATCATCGGAGCTGCTGCTGCTGCTGCTACTTTCATCATCGCTACTGGTGTCTTTGGCTAACTTCTGGATTTTTTGTAACTGAGTAGATCCCAGGGGATTAGATTTTGATGCGGTTTTCTTGTCGCGAACAGTTGAAGCCATATCGCTGAGCGATCCCATTGGGATGCGAGGGCGGTGCTTTGCCATTGTGATTATAGGTGCCAGGCGATGGCCAGAAGCTGCGAGTGCAAACGAAGTTAAGCGTAGGATACGATAGACAATTGCAGCTCAAAATATTATTTTGCACGCAAAATGGTAGAAAAGGTTTCAATTCAGCCAATCCTTCTCAGAAGCCCTATTAAGAGATTTTGCGAGGGAAGTGCAAATTGGAGAGGTGGTGAGGTTGGGAATATTAAAAAGGCGAAGTAGTACAAGTAATGAATGAACTAAATCTTCACGTTTCTCTCAGTGTTGAAATTTGATTTTTTTGGAGAGCTTGATCCTAGACGCGGCGCGCTTCCTTATCTGGGCAGTCGCGGGGACCTTGATGTGGGGGTAGTTACAGATAGTACCGGAGTACATTGTACTTACTGGTTCGCACCTGACCTGGGCAGGAGCTGAGGTTGTCGGAGTATCATAGGCCCGGAACTCTTTTCGTTGAAATCTGAGGTTACCTACCTAACCTAGGTACCTACCCCAGAAGTACCTGTAATAACCCAATATATCCTAATGTACAGTACCTGCATAAGCCCCACATTTCCGAAGTGTCAGATGAATCTTTTCATTCACTTGGTGTAACTTCATCTTTTTGCTTTAGATCAACTAATACCGACGCCTCGCCAATTCTTTTTTTTAATAAAACCCTTCATGGATAAAACTTATTATGGCTACAAATAAGAAAAGAAAACTGAACGTATCTGAACCTCCACAAGGTATGTTTGACATCATGTTACTATGAAATGCAATTCTATACGTAGATGAATGCTTATATCTTGATAGTTATGAGTGCCTTTGCTCTTCGCAAAAGATTACTCAATCAGCAAACTACAAATACACTATCTAATATAGATACAACCAACGAGACAACTAATAAGACAACCAATGAGGCCACTTCAACTCCCGAAGTACCATCAGCATCAAGTACTTCGGAAAGTGGCCCTCCTCGAAGCCTCAGGAAGACTAGAAGAAGTCTAAAAGTTCAACAACCGTCGAGTACTGATAATGAGCCCAGTACCAATATAAAAGTCGTATTACCAGAAATTTCATCTCCGCCAAAAGATGACTCTCTTATCTCTAGTCGTCCTGAAGGTTCATCTAGAAGCCCGTCACCCTCTATAAATGGTGATGAGATATTGGTCAAGCCGACTAAGGCATTACCAATCCATCTCTCTAACTTCAAACCATCTAAAATCAACTACCAAAAACGAAGAGATGGGAGGATATTGTTAAAGCTATCTGATGGTGATGTAAGTTTTTTCTTGTTCACTATTTCAAAAACTTGGGCTCACGTATAGCAGCGCTTAGTGATTCTCGGTAGCTATGGCATACGAGTGACGTCTGGTGAAATAACTCTTAATGGTGCGACGTTGAGGAATTCGGAAAGGGTACACTGGGTGGATGCACCGCATTGCCACGCACTACCTGTCCTCAGGTGTCCTGATAATGCCAGCTTGGAATTGCTCCCTCATCCGGTCGCCGCTGGTCTGAGAGGTTTAGGGAGGCTTGCTCCTCAGTTTCGAAAACTTTGGAATGAAATTGATGCGTTGCCAAATAAGAAGACAAGGTCGCCGGACCCAACATTCACGATAGTAAGTATGCTCCGAGTTCTTCAAAGCAGCCGTAGAGCTGACGGTGCCGCTAGCTGTACACCTCAGCGGATGGTCCAAAGAAGACAATGCTACAGGATTTAGTATCTCCGCCGGAATGGAACAGGGAGATCGCCAAATTAGTTGATCTATCTAGTTCGAAGCCCTGCTCGTTTATGATAACAGGACCAAAGTCTTCTGGAAAATCTACATTTGGCAAGTTGCTTGCCAACCGATTTGTTACAGATCAGTCGAATAGCACTAGACGCAGACTTCACCGTGGGGTAGCTGTGCTAGATCTTGACCCAGGGCAACCCGAGTATTGCGTCGCGGGCCAAGTCGCTCTTGTGCTCATAAGCGAGCCTGTGTTCAGTCCCTCGTTCTGTCGTCCTCTTCCCTGTTCGGAAGTACAAATTGTTCGATCTCATGCATTAGCATCCCTATCTCCTGCATCAGATCCCGAACTGTATCTTGAGGCTGCAATGGATCTCATGGCGCATTATCGCAATGTCTTAGGACGTTATCCCCTCATCATAAATACTCCGGGATGGATCCAAGGGACTGGGCTTGACCTTCTCATATCACTCATCACAAATTCACGGCCTACGGAAGTGTTGTATATGTCCGAGTCCGGCCCAACCGAAGTAGTAGAGACGCTCCAGGAATTTTGCAAAACTACTACGTTTACTACACTCCCTTCTCAGGCCTCTCAAATCAGCTCAAGAACATCAGCACATCTTCGTTCAATGCAGACTATGTCATACTTCCACGCCGAGCAACAGGGTTCTACTGCTGATGGATGCTGGATACAGTGGAATAACAAGCCATTGACAACTGTACCTCCTTGGCAAATCAGTTATAGAAGACATGACCGAGGAATATTCGGGATCATGTGTTATGATTACCAAACCCCGGTAGATCTGCTAGCTGATGCCATCAATGGAACCATAGTTGCAATTGTAGCAGTCGAATGTATCCAAGCTTTCAGAAATCTTGAAGAGCATACTGCACTACCTAGCGATATTACCTCCGATACAATGGATATAGATGAGACCGGTGAAGGGCCCCAGAAATCTATCTCGCCGTCTTTTTCAAGCTTGGAAAAAAATACCATCATCAGGACTCCCGAGGGTATTCCGTTTATAGACACCACAAACGGAATCACCCTTGACCCGAAATTTTCCCACTCTCTTGGCCTAGGCCTTGTTCGTGGGATCGATGTCGAAAATGGCGTACTCCAAATTTTGACGCCTTTGGGAGCCGAAAAGATAGAAGAGGTCACATCGAGAGGGGGAGAAGTCGTACTTGTTAGCGGCAAGTTTGATACTCCGAGCTGGGCTTACACCGAGGAGCTATATTATCGGGCTCACGAAGAGGCAGACGACGGAGCAGATGCGGATGAGACGAGGGATACCGAAGATACTACTGGCGGTATCTCCGAGGCTGAAATCAACAACTTGCCAGGATCTACAGATGAAACAGATGAAACTCCGGTACCGTGGATAGAGGTGCTACATGGAAACCAGAAACGTGGCGTTGGGTCAAAAGTTTGGAGAGTAAGACGTGATTTGGGTCGTGCCGGTAATGGCAATTAATACCTAATGCATTGATTTATAAAATTCAACAAATCTGCTTCAGACTATTTATGAGTAGTAATACCAAAATAAGTCAAATAGACAATTATGCTAATAAGAAATACACTTTTGGCTCGGCGGTTTGTTCTTATACTATTTTGAGCTCTCATTACTTGTTCTCAGCCAAAAGCCGCATGCTTGTAATGCCAGCTTATAATGCTGTTTGCTATTATCTCGTACCAAATTTCACTCCGTTCACGATAAACACATAACCCATCAAGAGCAGATTGATATTAAAAAAATTGGTAAGACCGTCTTTAGTCCTAATGAATACAAAGCAGCTAAAATACGGTACTTATTGCAACAACACAAAAATTGTTGGCACGTAAATTACGACATACAATCAAGACAAATAAATCAATCCACCACCCCCGGTGGCAGCACAGCGACGTAATCCAACGGCGCCATCTCCCGCCCATCAGCCCTACCCTCAACGCGCAACACATCGCCCTCCCTAACATCCACCCCTTTAAACGTGATCCTCGTCGCCGAGTGTCCGTCAACACCCCTCGTAACCGTATACCCGAGCCGATCCTCGTGATCCCCGACCCACGAGCCTATTTTCCTATCATTCAGGAATAATTCATACGACGCCCTGCCCTCGTACAGGTCGTAGTACGCGACGGCGATGTCGTACGTCCCGGCTGCGAAATTGAGTTTAGTGGATACGCTTGATGAGCCTCCGGAGCTGACGCTCTGCACGACCCGCTGCCCCGAGGCCACTTCGAACGGGGTCACGGCCGTGACGCGGTACCCGCGGAGGGCCATCGACTCGGCTTCGATACGCCAGGGGTGCGCGCCGACGCGGGCGCGGGCGTCGGCGACCCCGGACAGGTTGTGGTAGAAGTCGTTGATGGCGTCGCGCCAGACGATCGCGTGCCCGGCTTGGTAGGCCAGGCGGAAGGCCGTCTCGTCGAAGCGCTGCTGGTCGATGAGGCCTTGCAGCTGGGCCCATTGTGCCCGGAAGGTGGCAGCTGTTTCGGCGCCGGCGTAGTCTGTGAGGAGGGTTAGCGATTACTTATTTCTCATTTTTTATGTCCCCCCCCCCTTTTCCCCTCTTTTCCCTCTTAAATTCTATTTCTAGGTTGAGACCATAAAAGGAATAATAGAATGGCGGAAAATGGGTCCGAAATGATTCATAGGTTCACTTACGAGCATCGTAGAAGTGTTGAATAACCGTCTTGCCGTTCTTCAGCACATGCGTGTAGGGGACGTGGTGAAACCACAAAAGTAGATCATCCGGTGTTGTTTCAATGTTTTCAAATACGGCGGCGACCTCAGCCGGATACTGGCCCGCGAAGCCCGTGCCGTTCTTAACGGTGCGATCCATCCCGATGCCTTCAGCATCGGCTCGAGTCCACTGTCCCCACGCATTGTTATCCATTGATTGCGGATTTGGTCCATAATGCGGCCCCGTAATATCCGTAAGGGTTTGAATGCCCAAGTTGCCGGTGTAATTCTCATACGCCGGCCAAGATTCCATTGACATGCGTGTGATAGTCTCGCGAACAGTATCGTCCAGGCCAAAGGTGAGCCGTGTCCAGTCCTCCAGAATTTCCACCTCGTTAACCGTCGGGTCCCAAGCTAGCCGGCCATAGCCGTATAAGTTAGACATGGCGAGGTGCGAACCAAGCCACGTGGCGTTCTGGCCGACGTTCACGACGGCCGCGTAGCCCGTAAGGCCCTTCTTGTTAAATCGCTTCCCGGAGAGAATATCGGTTCCGATGACGGATTTCTCACCGTCAACGCGCAGATCGAAGTCGAGGATCGTCTTCCAAAGAGGTGGTAGATAGACCAAGTGGCACTGCTGGCCGAGATATTCTTGAGTTACCTGAAGCTCGATAGCAGAAGCTGTCTGCTTCAAGTGTGCGAAGAGCGGCGACGGCGGCTCCCGGACCTGGAAGTCGATCGGGCCGTACTTGATTTGGACTACAACGCTGTCATCAAATTTGTCGTCAAGGCCTTGGAAAAATTCAACAGCGGCGTTTGCTCTGTCGTCTTTCCAGTTTTTCTCGTTAAGATGCTGGTTATCGTAAACGAAGGCACGGAACATGACGATACCGCCGTGCGGCTTGACGGCCTTCGCAAATAAATTAGCACCGTCGGAGAGTGTGCGGCCATATGTGAGCGGCCCAGGCTGGCCTTCAGAATTAGCTTTAACTAGAAAACCTGCCAGGTCGGGTACGTTGTCATAAAGCTTGTCCGTAATTTTAGTCCACCAGGCAATGACGGATTTATCCAAGGGATCAAAGGTGTTTAAACCGCCAAACGTCTGAGGCGACGCGAAGTTGAGCGAAATACCGACTTTGACGCCCCATGGTCTCATCGCGTCAGCAATTTTAGCGAGTCCCGCAATATTGGCGTCACTTAGGATCTGAGCATTCGCATTGACGTTATTAATAACAATTCCATTAACACGAATTGAAGCTAGTAGGCGAGCATACTGGGCGACCCGCGTCACGTTGGTTACCAGAGCATTGCTCTTAAAGAAGATAGATGGGCCCGCGTAGCCACGCTCGATAGTGCCGTCCATATTGTCCCATTGATTTATCCATCGGATCGCTGCGCTGGGGTTTGTCGCATAAGCGACCTCGGTAAAGTTCGCTTGGGCTAGCATAGACAAGTATTCGAACGCGCCATATAGCGCACCGCGTTCATTCTGACCTACGATATCAACCGTATCGCCCTTGGTGCTAAGCCAGAAGCCATCTTCCTCTAGCTCGGGAGTTCCAATCGAGATGCCAGAGTCGTTAAAGGCAGCGATGGTCCCTACGACCACAGAAGGGCCTTCGTTGGCTCCATGGGTTATGTTGAGCGACTTATCAAGTATTCCCTTTATACCTTTTTGCAGTTCCTGGCCGGCGACGTAAACAGGGCTTGTTTCCGTAGCGTTGAGGGCAACAATGCTGCGGGGGACAACAGCCTGTTTGATGATGTCTTGCGGCAATTGAGCATATCGCAACCACGCGTTGAGCCCGTCCTCTGCAGCCACAAGGCTGAGAGCAGCAAGGAGTAAGAGTCCGCGCATTCTACTTCACCTGGCTCAACTGGCCATGATCTGTATGGGCGCAGAGATGTATATCTGAGACATGGCGGTCCCTATGTTTATACATCGCGTTTACCCAGCACGATGGAACCTCAACTGGGGGGATTATGAACCCCACCCCCCAAGAGCCAGGTTAATGGAGAAGACATTGTCTTTAGGCTAAAACCGTGGGGAATGGGTCAGTAAATATTATTCATAGATAATTGGCTTGATGCTCCAATTTGCAACGGTTTCGGCTTATTTATACACGAAGCCGTGGAGGCGTGTCTCACCTTTTCCCCCGCAAATTGGGAGATGAAAATCCTCCAACCACAAGAAGCCATTCCACGTAAGACGCTTAACGTGGGGGTAAGGTAACCGAGTACCTGGACTGGCCTCGAGAGTTCTTTGGTTATCCGTCTGGTGTGCCCTTCCAACATCGAGCTACCTGGTACATTTTAGGCGTGAAATAACTTGCTCGGCTAGAGGGTCTCTAATATTATATTACTATAAATGTAAAATTACTTAAGGTGCTACAATTCGCAGGAGCTCATACTTTTAGATGATTATTCTAGTTATAAGTGGCTTTGAAGAAAGCTGGCTTAGATCTCGGATGCCAAAGGATGAAAGGATGCTCGAAAAAGGAAAGCTGATTCAAAAAGTACCTAAAAATACCTAACCAGGGTATGTATGAAAGACTGAGTGTATTACTATCTAAAACCAATTTTTTTTTTTTTTTTTACAAACAACATTATCACTCATGCTCAAAAGAGCCAAGGAGCCACGTGGCTCATGAGTGGGTACACTCACAGTACCTGGGCTAAGTAGCTTACGTAATACAACCCCCCCTTTTCCCCCAGAGCCTCAAAAAGGGGTACAAACTCTAAAGGGAGTTGCATCAAACAAGCCGAGACCAATTATTTTCAGCCCAATGTAACCGCAAATTCTTCCACAGGCGTCCCGAACTTTTCCAACTGTGTAAAATATCCCATGAATCCTTCAGCATGGATGATTAAGGAAAAGTATTGCCCAAATATGTATTATGATGATAGCCATCCTTCAAACTGACCCAACTATCTGATAAAAAAAAAAAAAAAAAAAAAAAAAAGGTGTTAGGCGCAGCTCGGTATTATGGTAATGTGGAAGTCTCAACATATGGCTGAAATGAAAAATAAAAGAGACTTGAAACGACAGTGAGTAACGTAAAAAGTAAATAAAAGCTGGAAAGCCTGTGTAACAGGATATTAAGGATAGTAGTAGGTACTTGGGTGCGAGGGAAATATGATGCATCGTGTAGATACATTTAAGCCAGATAAATTTGGCTTTTCGTGTCTTTTCTTTGGTGTGATGTGTCTTAAGTCCTTTTGGAGACTTAAAGTGCTCTTATCTCTTTTGCATCTAAGTACATGTCGGACGTGTGGTTCGCTCCGTCTACACGATGTACTTAGTGAATTTTTTTTTTTTTTTTGGAAATCTGTTCAGCCATTGATAGAACTAGCCTCTCGTTTTCGCCGGCCGGGCTTATGGGGAATCTTCGAATTGAGAACCTACGCATCGGACGTCGTTTTCGATAGAACTATGCCTTCTTGAGGTATTTTGGATAGGAGGTTCTGCTGGTGTCGGAATATTATCATGATTATGTCTGGGAAGAAGACTGTCTACCGAGAGGAAGACCCCCGAGCGGTTTTTTTCGTTCGATACGACGGGTTGCGAGGGGGGCGTCGAGGGCATGAGGCCATTAACAGGCATAGTAGGGTCCGAGATAGACGGAGACCTTGAGCAACGTCGGATTAGTTATATAGTATATCAGCCTCTCGAGGCAAAGCAGTCTTCTTAGGCAAAAGGTTCTGGTGGATGTTTTAAGTAGTACTTACTTGGCCTGTTGCTGCGCTTCTTCTTTGATCTGATCTTTCGCCATGTTTTACAGTGCTGATATTAGAGAGTCTGGAGGTGTATTAAACGGTAAAATATAATGAACTGGGGCTCGGTATGATACAGATCTCGCTCTGCTCTCAAAGAGGGCTTTCTTCGAGTAAACTATGTATGGAATATTGACTTGGGATAGTTGGTTTAGAAAAGAGGAAACCAGAGGTAGAAATTACCGGACTACTTATACACTCCATAATTGCGAATACGGCATTGCGGCTAAGTAATGACGACAGTCCAATATCATTAGAACTCAAGGTTATCTGATGGGAAACTAATTGATACCTTTAGGCTTTGGTGCGGCAGGACAAATCAGGCAAGAGGAGATGGAAGCGAAATAGGGGCTTGACTAGAACTTGTTAAGACGACATGACAAAGACTCCACTCTAAACCATTGATGAAGTACGTGGGAAAGAAA
This sequence comes from Daldinia bambusicola, assembly GCA_022478815.1. NCBI lineage: Eukaryota > Fungi > Ascomycota > Sordariomycetes > Xylariales > Hypoxylaceae > Daldinia > Daldinia bambusicola. The sequence goes on from MU284074.1 coordinate 87,999, forward strand.
GAGGAGGGTTGTCTTGGAAATGGTAAGTTACCTACCTAGGTACCTATAGGCGCTTGTTGTGATGGGTTTTGAGAACCATACGCGACCGTATCTCCCAAATGATCTATGTAGTCGGGCGTCGCGACAGCAAGGGCGAGGGATGCCCAAGTCTCCGGAAAGTTACCTAATCCAAAATGTGAATTGACGACTTGATCTTATAGTCAAAACACTAACTCATTCAGGAAATATATATAATAGAGGTTGTTCAAGTATGATACCCCCCTGACTAGCAGTAAACTACTCCTCATTGCAATTTGGTATAGTGCATAACTATTCGCTGGAAGATAGATGAACCATGAGCACTGCACATAATTGCAAGGACAGGGCATTTTACTGCCAATCAAGGGGATAGACGCGCCACCGATTCTTAACATCTTCTGGGTTGATGCATATTTGGAGGTCTCTGGAGGACCTATACAGACAGATGTATTTTTCCATATGCTGGATGATGCAGGTTTGACGGATTGCCGTTGTACGAAGCATGGGTAGACTCATATAACGCATGCACACCTTATTTCTCTCTGCAACTAAAACGGGTAAGGAAAAGAATGAAGAAGCTATGGAAGTAGGTACAGCAGGCTACGACGTGCAACCCCTTTGAGTCGCATCTGCATCTATATATGATCATCCACATGTCCTACAATAAGCATGCACGCGACAGGTTAATGAGGCGATCAATCCCACGTTGACCAATTGATCTCATTGGCCTCGACCAGTCCGATGGTCTCGAGTGTTAGATGTGCAGCCCTACCAAAACCCATAATATACTTCAGTCACTCAGTAATTCTACAGCCAGAACAATAGTAAATATTGAAAGATGTATATCAAAATAATTGTAGAAATATATAATACCTATTTGATTTCGTTTCCCTTTTTTTCTATTTTCCTGCGAATTCTTATAATTTTTTGAATTCAAATAGTTACTATTGTATGTTCAGGCCGATTGGACCCTTGTCCGCCCCGAGGAAGCCAAGAGCGGGAAGGGGAACTACATACACATATACTGACAGGGATTTTCCTGCTTTAGGAGGTACTTACTCAGAAATGCGTCAAAAAGTATGCCCCATTAACTTAACACAGAGACCAGCTTTTACCACCATAACTTCGATTTACTAATAAATATGACTTGACGAAAAACACTCGAATAAAATTTAAATTGTCTATCATGTTATAATGTTTGTTTCTCTTATTGCTATAACTTGTCTTGTCGCTCCAAATAAAATCATAGTATAGATGCCCTAACGCGGCAATCTATACTATGTAGGCACTACACTACGTACCTAGGTAGGTACCTACGCTACGTAGTGTAGTACCTAATGTATTCTAGGCGCTCCACAAGAAAGGTGGGGGTACGGTGCGGCACCAAAAGCCACTTTCTTCCTGGGCTTCAGAGGTTCAGGCCGACCAACAGCCATAAATATCCCCTTGGCTGCCAACAGATTTACACTGCCTCTCTGTCAAATTCTTTGACAGTAGTAATGAAATGGTGCATTCGGCATTGGATAAACCAATAATATCTTCTATTTGAAAATTCATAGACGAATTGCCAAACGTACCTAGTCTTACCTACGATATTATACTGTCTAACGATGAGCCTGGTGTACTCTACATAATGGGAAGGGGGTTGTAGTCAAACGCAGGTTTAAGGGATATGGAGCTGTTTTTCTTCAGCGTTGGTGCGTCCATAGGTACTCGTCTGCTGCGATTTGTTCGCTGCTGTTGGCTGCTTTTAGGTTGGGATGGGGGGGTCAAAGCTGCCGCATTATATCTTTAACAGAAGCTTTGCAGTTTCTTATGAAATACGTTTATTGAATAAGAGATTTATCCTAAGGCGTACCTAGCAATGATGGGATATGAGCTTAATAGCTTTCATGGGTAAATTTAGCTAGGTACCTGTTATTGAAAATAACTTAGTTATCGTTTCTTTGCGAAGACTGTGCCGCCTTTTCATCTTCAGAACATTCGTCAGTATGTTTTGACGCCGATGTTCTGGAACACGCCCGTATCGCAAGCTAGCCTTTACGCAAGCTCCGCTATTACCGGCGTAGATCGCTTGTGTCATTTTATTACTCTCGAACTTATCTTGATGGAAGCAGGCTGCTACCTGATGCATGGCGCAGGTCCCCACGCGTAAACAATTACCAATCTACCTGGCAATGTGAGACACGAGTATTGTGCACATACAAGTGCCCATGTAGTATTATCATCATCCTGCCGTAGGCTGACGATTCAGTGATATCTCGCTTCTCAAATGTGAGAGCCAATCCTCTACTCATTGGGGGCTAAATACCTAATCTCAGCCTTGAATCTAAAACCGAAGCTCCAAGATTTTACGGGTCTCGGTTTTCCTTGTTCAACTTTCGAATCTGTCGCCATGTCGATTCATCAGCAGAGAAATATTGTTTCACAGCTTTGCTGGCTTATTCGATGCTAGCTTACCCGGTTCGAAGTGCAGCAGCTTGGAGATTTGCTCACTTCGCTTTTGCGTCGTGCAAACCAGACATGTACATATCGCGGATCGAGTTTAAACTAGACCCGTATCTATGTCCAGAAATAGCAGAGCATGCAGAGTATTTTGCATTAGCTTTGGAAAATTTTACTGCATACATCCTAAAGTAATTTGTCGTATGCGTCTTAATATTTCTACCTGTGTTTCACTGGCAACATCGGCTAGCATGGTATCATAACTACGGCGTCATGTCATTTCAATATCAACTTCATGTAGGTACTGTCCATTCTAGAAGAATCCTTTCGAATGAAAAACCCTGGTTCTGTGATCGGCGTGACCTTAGGGTTAATCTTGGTCACGGGATTGAGTTGCAATACCTACTTAGACCAATTAGCGAACTATCAAGCTCCCGATACACAACATATCTGTACCGAATCCAAATGAACTCATTAGACACAAAGTATGGGAATTTTTAGCTGAAACAGGCGAGGTGATGCATATATTAAATATTCTCGGCTGAAGAATGAGAATAGGTGACTTTGAAGCACTTCCTCACGATCTCGTGACAAGGCTGAAGTTAGCACTGAGCCCAAGGGCGTGTCAATACACGGGCCGTCACAAAGTGGCCTTTCCTGGAGGCCAGAATGCTTCGCTATCGTGTTCCCGTGACGGTAAAAATGCGGGAAAGGAACAATGGCGCATCCGGTTTATGATTATCTGCAGGTTGGGCCCTTTGCGGGCTGTTCCTTCTAGATAATTACCTATTACATTTAACACCTAGTGACCCCGGGTCATCCGTGCCTGACAGCTGTACCTGCCAAGGAGAAGACGAAGCTACTCTATGACGTGTGTTAAGGGGCATGCATTGATACGAGCATGATAATGAGAATGGGTTAATGTGCCGGTGGATGCCTTCACACCGCGCCTTTCGGGGCGAGAAATGATAATAGGTAAGGTTAAATGGGAAGGCTCTACTCAAAAAGACCGTCCAAGGATTAGAGAAAATTCTCCGAATGGACGAAAACACAACACACTAAAATCTTCAGGAGGTTTGGTAAAGAGACCAGCTCCATCTCCGCGGCGAAAATTCTTCTCTCCGTCTAATAACCCCTAGATGGAACTAGATAAACGCCTTCGCTGGGTCCTATCGGCTCATGGAAATGAAATTTTACCCAATGTTTGTAAAGATTTGCTTGAGCCATCTCCGAATGAATTTATTACGAAGATGTTAAGAGACAGATACTTACACCTTTTGTGAGTTAGCCGACATCGTAGGCTAGAACGTTCAAAACCAAATGAAAATATTCAAAAGACTATCTAACACACCTGCTAATGGAACTGCTAACGTGTCTACATACATGACAAAGTACAGATCGTAATAATTATCTCTTTTCATTAAACAGGTCTGCGCTCGCTCCGTTCTCGACGTAATGGCTCAATTCTAATTTTAGGATGTTAAAAACTTTTCTGCGTTGAAAACTCTTCTGTGTTGATACTCCGTAGTATGGACGTGGCAAAAACACGCCCTATTTATTAATATAGTATACCTAGATGTCCAATCAGAACACTGAATGGATTTCTACTTGGAGTTTCGGATATTACCTGCGTTTCGTTGGGCATTAATACGACGGTAGGTAATTCTACCCCAACTCGTTTAACAGGGTTGACAATCCTAACGCTACTATTTAACATTCGCGACGTGCCTTATTTTACATTTTAAATCTGCCTCATTTCACACTCACAGCATGCATTATTTAACATGAACTATTGCTTTCGCGATATTTCGCTTCGAGAACAGGTTTCCATTTATAACAACAAGGTAGCTGATAGGTATTAGATAAGAGGGGGATTTCATAAGTCATATATGTAAGTGAGACATATTTGGGGCATATTATACCACGATGTACCTGCATCACCGCATCAGAGCGTTCAAAACATAACCCCAAAGGAAAGCATAACATTTTCCATACCGTAGCCAACCATATCCGACCATCGCCGACCATCGCCAGTAAGCCCAACCCGATGTCATGACAAATTGTAAAAGGGCTCGCTAACCCTTTCATTTCTCAACAGCATCAAACATTTAGGGATGATGTATTACCTAAGCGTCATGATAGGTAGGTAAGGTATTCGTCTTGAAACCTGATCCCAATATAAGAGTTTGATAAGATGGAAGAAAGGAAAAAGATTACATGAAATCAAAAAAAAAAAAAAAAAAAAAAAAAAAAAAAAAAAGTTCGGATTAACAGTATTCTGATAGGTCTGTAACTCAGGGGTATCCAGCCAAGAAAAACATCGAATGAAAAACAAAACGGACTTGGGGAAGGGCCGGTGCGATAAGCAAGCAAGAGCAGGGGATGCTGCGCGGAAGGACAGTCGAGGATATATGATATAACCGCATGTCCTGAGGCATGAGGCAGTTGCCGCTGCAGTGCACATATCGAGTCTTCGTCGAAGACTTAGGTAAGGACACCAATTCCCCTTATACCTACCCAAGGACATGGGTAGCCGGTATAACGTCAATGGAAGGGTGCTCCAGAAGTATGCACGGCTACTAACGGGACAACCTCTACTTCCTCGCCGGCGGTGTCGTCTGGGGGTCATCAAACTGAGCCCCCACACCTCGGAGCATATTTTCGGTGGAATTGCCGGCGGCGGATAGCCTCCCTTGAGGGTTGCCAACAGGAGCTCTCGTCTGTGCTGCTGCTGGCCTGCCAGCTTGGCCTTGTCGGGCGAAAGCATTGTCGACCGCGGAGATTACAGCTGAGTGGTCTCTCTGGCTCGATACGTTGGGCTGCGAGGAGGGCGAGACTAAGGAGACAGTGACCGGTACATCGGTAGACCTTGGGCAGCGTCAGACTAATGACGTAGTAGAGGTGACTCCCTCCCCAACGACGAACCAATAGCCTGAGGCATGAGACAGCACTTACCCGCTCGGCCCCTGAGTTGCTCCGTTTACTTGGCTATTCGCCATGTTGTTTGGTGGCCCTTCTAATAGAAAGTGTGTCTGGTTCCGAAGATAGTAGTTGGAAGGGATTGGACTGGGTATAGGAAATATGGATCTTGATTTCTTGTCGACGGCGCGTTGACTTCAAGTATACTATATATGAAAGTGTCGACTTGGGGATAGCTGGCATGGAAAAGAGAGAATAAGGAGATGGGGAGGCCTGGGCAACTTATACCCTCTTGGAGTTGCTTTCACTTCATACCTAGCTTTTGGGAATTGTACTATGATCGGTGTGGTGTTAGGTATGTATATATCTGCGAGATTTTAGAGATCAAATAGGAAGTCAACTGGCACCTCCGAGGCCCAGTGAGGCACGGGCGGTGAGAATTCTGAAGCAGATGGGGATATGAGCAGTCTTCCCAGTTATTCAAGGAAATTTCCTATTTCCTATCCAAGTAAATTCTATAAATTTTAGGTGATTTACGGAGCCTACCTGGGTAGATTATAGACTTCCCGATTATCAGCTTGCATGCATGTCCGACCCACATCAGCTTACATGCATGTTCGATCTGTATTGCGCCAAGGCAAGCATCGAAAGTATGTGGAGTTACTGGACTGACAACGCTTCAGAAAGGTAGGGGTTATGCATGCACACACATTATACGGAATGAAGAGACTGCATTGTTACCTCTTGATATGCTAGTTAATCAGTTGTGGCTGTCCCGTTTCGAGATTTGTTATACACTACCTAATGAGATCCCTCTCATGAACCGGCCATGCATGCTAGCAGCTATGGGTTAGAAAGTTCTGTATACTCCATAATGGCTTATTATAACTTGATGTATCTGGCAGGGATGCTTCGCAATTCCGGAGATTTCCCGCTAGTGCGGTACGTAAGATGCGTCGGCAGGTAACCGAGAGCTCTTGTACAATACCCGATGTTAGGAGGAGGGATGGTGTGCTGGTCGAGAATAGGTATTTGAAGGATTTAAAGTTTCGAAGGATTGACGAAGGACTCAACAGGCATTGGCTGAGAGGCTGAGCGGCTGAGCGGGGACGAACGATTTGCGTATATCCTCTATGACAACGCATTACTCGTACTAGTGCTGTCTACGTATACTCGACGACGCACCCCAAAGGGGTGCTGCGCTTTAATTAAGGAATCGGGCAGTAATTAAGCTAGCGTACCAGACTTTAAGCACCAGTAAGAAGCTATTCCGACCCTTGTTACATGCTTGAAAAGGAAAACGAATAATGATATCTTATGAAATTTTATAAATGTTAGAAAATACCTCTAAACATGTAAGAATTACATGTTGATTGGTTGTATAATAACATCTCCATCCTTCCGCTTCATCTTGCATCGTCCGCCGACCTAATCACGTACGACCAATTTGTGCATATAGTGGATTCTAACGGTGACATTTTTGCCACTTCTATGAGTGAGAAGTGGATGTGACTTCGGAGATCAGGAATTGAGCTGTGACATTAAGTGTACTTAAACTCCTAACCGACAGATAAATGAAGGCTATTCACACCAAGGTACTTTTACCTATACCTGATATTTAAGACATATGATTAATAGTTTAAGGACGGCTTTTGCAATAATATGTGTACATTTGCTTTGTTAGAAATATTTTAGTTTCGAGTAAATAAATTAAATTACTTAAAAACGTAAGTACCTTTCGAGATTACGATGATTTTTAGTGTTTCTAAGGAAATATACCTAGGTACCTACCTGGTATACTACTTAACCCCATAGCCCCATTTCCCCCCACCCCTCCTCCCCACATTAATATCGCGTTCTGGACAAACAACTGGCTAACTACCTAACCTAATGTAGGCACCTATACATATCTAGGCAGAATGGCGTCAAAAAAGTGCTTATTCCACTACTAAGCAGGTCATTTTGTTATCGGTATAACTTTTTGTGACTGCTTTTCAACCACCCTGGGACCACCACTACTAACTTGCAAGCTATTGTTAACAAATGAAACCTGCATACTATTATCTTATCGATGGAGGAGCGCACGTAATTTTCAGGGGAAATGATTTAACAACTCTCAATTTTAAGCTCTTTCCAGCAACCGGCACTGCCACGAGGTATGGTCAGGCTAGAAAGTAAGCTAAATAAATTGTTGTTCCACGAGGAACCAGAGGTATACATGCAATACATCTCTTTCATGTCAGAAATATGATACTTGACAAACACGTAGTTTGAAATGTTTGACTACCCCTTTGAAGCCCGGCATCGGTAAGACTGCACATACGGGAAACTGTAGGTAGATTCATGGCCCCGGCGAAAAGCATAGCAGGACCGCAACGGAACACTCTGCTGCCAGGGCGCTCCTTACATAGTAGTCTCGGATGTCTTAGCGCGGCGGTAGCCCGGGAGCGGGGTCTCGGCGCGGGATATGCGGGCCGTATGCAGGGAGCGGGAACCCCATATTGGAGAAAGCTAACGTAAAAGCCGAGAGAGTGGGGCATCTGGTTTACGCGATGGACCCTTGACGCACCAACTTTTACGGTCGTGGGTAAGCAATATCGATACGTGGTGCTGAATGGTATAGAATAAAATGTTTATCACTAATCTCATTGGCATGGTTCTAAGCTGTATAATAAAAATATATTGACAACGTCAGTATCTAGGGGGAATTGGGAGAGAATAAGGAACGCCTAAGATCATCACAATAGTTATCAATTCATGGTCCATTGTTCATTTTTCAATCCTATCGTGATGACGGGCTTCGAATAAAACAATGAGTTCGTGACAGCTTGTCTTTACTAAAATGACCGATACAACTGCTTAGACAAAAATTTGTACATAAAACATTGGTTCTCCATCTTCCAATGCCAATCACCAACTCTTTCCCGGATTATTTTCCTAATACGATTTCGAAGCTACAGCGTCGGTAAGCTATCTTCAATTAGCATCTACTTCATTACAAAATAAAACCCGGAAAATTGACCTACCCAACCCTTCCTCAATGATGGCGACAATTCGCTTAACGAGGCCTTCTATCTTCCCATATCAAGTAGAGCTTGACCAGGTCCTCGCAGACTTAAGAGAGTTCAGCCAGCTAAATGAAGTCAAGCAGTTCCGACACCTACAAGTGCATTTAAGAGCCTTGGACTATAGGTTGACCGGAAATATGCTTAATGAAAAGAGACACCAGCTGCTTGAATCTCACGAAATCTTCCTATCGATGAAGCAGGAGGACCAGGTCGGCTACATTTGGCAGTACTGTGACTACATCAAGGGTTGCGGACCTTATCCTCATACTATTCGGAAAAAATTGTTTATGGTACCTTATGTCGCCCAATACATCCGCACAACCCGTTCGGGGTTGTACAATCAGAGAATACATGGTAATTGGTTTGAGTGGCATCAGACTCACCGTGGCAATACGGAGATTAACCTGGACTCTGGGAATGCTGGGGAGCAGAGTGTACGGGAGCACGTGCGCGAGTATCAACAATATGACCAACAACCATTACCATCGCTGGAGCTTCCACCCATGCAAAACCGTGGATATTGGCAGTTGATACAGCAACAGATGGAAGATAGCCGCCATTGGGAAAGCCCTCACGATAGGAGCCACCACAGCGGGAGTAGAGACAATCATAGAAGCCAACAGTATTGGTAATAGGGGAATGTAGGATTGTTTATCCCCTCTAATCTTAGAGTGCTTGGCATTAAGTCCAAGTAGTGGCATGTGTGGCTGGTATCTCCTAACCCGTGTCTCTTTCCAACAGCAAACAAGGCATCTTATTGCACAAATAGCGTATCTAGTCTTTCCCATTAATCCAAACACAATATTGACCTCATATGGTTGTTAGATAGTGGTTGGTGCCCTTGATGGGTGTTATATGCTCACAGAGTGATCGTACACGCAGTGTATTGTAGTGATCTAGTAACACCTGGCCTTATATCATCTTATGAGAGAGCTGACTACCCTTTATATAGATAATAAACTCTTGCTACCTATACCCCCATATCTCTTAGTTATCTACGTAGCCAGCATATTAGGTACATATATACTATGGGACCCTATGACCATGGCACTGACACGTGAGGGGTCCGCTGGATTGTACCATAATAACACATGAGCAGCTATGATAAAGAGTATTTACAAAATGCTGATTTGAAAAGAAGTATCCCAACCGATGCTATTCAAATTAAGCAACCCGTTGCCCATAAAGGGTCGTAGTCATCAAAGGATTAGGTATTTCGTGAATAAAATATTAATTACCCCTTTTCGTTTAAGAGACTATCGTAGCACCTGCTCTAAAACATACCTACTTTACAGCTATTTGATTTCTTTTACAATAATTTGTTACTTAATACCCATATGCTGTGGGTCTAGCCCGACATTGATATCACATCCCATTATCAAAGTGATGCAATTCACTCCGCAGCAGACTAGGTGAGATAGGTAGAGCATGCTGTAATTTTAAATAGATATTTGATTGCTTTTACGCATTTATCTAGGTTAGGCTAGACAGGTACTCTTCTTTCTCGGATCTCTGAAAAGGCCAAGTTCATTAAGTCTTGGATTATACGTAAGTCACTGCAGATCTAGATGGTTTTACGCTTATATATGCACACACTTAATATAATAGATATTCTAACACCAGTCACTGAGGACTTGTATGATAATAACCTAGTAACTTTCGACTACACCGATTCAAAGTTAGCATTGAATAGGTCATGTATCATAATGGCTGAGAAAGAATTTCAGCTCCTTGAACTATGCTTAAAAAATATCTATAAAGCGTTAAAGATCCCCTGAGAACCGCTCACCACTCCCCAATCTACGTCCCATTTCCTACAGCCTCGTTGGACAAAATCTTTGGACATCAACCAACTGTCTTAACTTCAGCAACAGTAGCTTCTCCATCTACACATACCATCCGTAGGAAGATGGCTTTTAATCGCGTACCCAAAACTATCGCCGAGGAGTACCTCCAAATCTTGCTTATCGATCTTCCAGGCTTCGCCAAGGTGGGAAAGTCCACCCAGCAAGAAAGGTTGCGTGAAGTCATAAAGGCGCTTAAGGAGCCGGTGGGAGACATACGGCAGGAGTTAAGTCGGTGTCTAAGCCGACATGCGCATTTCCTGGCGCTGGATAGGAGTTCGCAGCTGCAATACATCAGCCATCTACATTTCTTCTTCTATACCGGGCCAACGCATAATTCCTTGTTATTGTTGAATGTGCTCTTCCAGTTACCCAAGCTTTCGGATTATATCTACACGACCAGGCCTGGTGGCGAGTACAATCCTACTACTAATGGCACCTCGAACTGGTTTCTATGGGATTTGTGGCGCCGTGGGCTCGAACTCCCGTCTCTATCACAGTCAGTTTCACAAGATCACGCGTACTACCGACAAGACGATAGGTGAGCACCACCGCCGCCGTATGGGCCCTAATAGCCTCTACGTTAACTACCAATAATAGCTTTACTATCTCCCAATCTATTGTTACCGCGAGAGCAATGCCTAAAGCCACCATCGTCTGCCAGCGCTACCGTAACCATAACGTCTTATCACACCGGACTAGGTCAGGTAGTCAGCTGCCCAGATGGTCTAACTCTCCATGCATTACTTACAGATTTGGAGTTTTTCTTACAATATCATTTCATTACTAGGTACACGTCCGTATTACTACTTAAATATAAACCTAACCCCCCTTGCAATAATTCATGACCTAGACCGCCTTGTGATTTTAATGAATGAAAAAAGGGTGCTCCATTCGGGATGCGTAAATTGTACATGAGATTCAAAATGAGTTCATCTATCTAAATTATTTCTGATAGAAAATATCTACTAGGTAGTGATACTAAAATTGCAGTATGCCTCCGACTAGAGCTCTTGAATTCCACTATATATGAATAAACTTTCGTTCCAACCTTTCTTAGTGACACCTCTTGTAATACCGACAAATGCATTCATATGCGAGTAGACAATACAGCCTGTAACCAGCCATATAACAGCGTCTTTAAATCGACCTACTCCGAGTTCCCAATGGCAATCGATTTCTCAGCGCTCATACCCCGAGCTTAGCTTTCGCCTCTTCGTCAGAGTCTCGACGTATAGCGATACTCTCTTCCGACCTACCCCCTCGCTATCAGAGCATTCTACCACCGAGTCGGTCGTGATAGGGGTAGGCGAGGGAGAATTCCGAGGAGAAGTAGGCGTCACGAACAGGCCCTCGGAAACCATACTGGTGCTCGGGGAGCGCGCAATGCGTTCCCTGATTTCCGCTAAGCTTTCGAATGTCGGGACCAACAAGTCAGGGGCCGTCGACTCCTCAGCTGTAGGCCTGGACGCCAGCGCATCTGTAGCTGAAGCCGCCAGTCCGGTCTGTGGTAAATGTGGCTCGTCGAAGAGGGTCCCGTACCACGCCTCCCGAACGGCGAGGCCGAGAGCTACGGATACCTGCCGGGAAACGCTGTTGCCGACGATGCGCCACTGAGAAGCCGGCGTGCCGAGAATCAGCTCCTCGTCGCGAAAGCCCTGCGCGCGCCTGATTTCCAGGACAGTCAGCGGGCGGTTCTGCTGCCAGTGGTTGATCGTTCCCATACGGGCGTCCGTCGGGGCGCACCTCGTCGCGACGGTGCCGAGCAAGCCGTTTGGATGGATGCGACCCCAGCCTTTCGACGGTCTCGTGGCTCTCTCCGTGGGTTCAGGAGGGAAGAGATAGCGATCCGACTCGTTCATCACCGGAGGTAACCCCGGCCGACCGTACCAGACCTTGCTGAAGCTCATGCCCCAGGGGTGGATAGGGATAAGAGATAACTGTTTTCTTATCGGGGGCGTGAAGCCTTGAGCTAGTCGATGGTCGGGGAAGCCGACGCAGAAATCCGGTTTGCCGTCTTGGATGTCGGGCAAATCGCCTATGGACTCCCGCGCGGCCACATATTTAAAGGGGGTTGGTAGGAGTTCCCTGCTGTCGAAAGGGCGCCCGCAAGACATCTCGCCAAGCTTCGTTAACTGTGTGCCAGGGGGATGAGAATGCGATAGCGGTGGGGCCTTAGGCATTCGGAAACCAGGAGCGCTGAAGACGAGGAATACTCGACTGCGAGTCTGCGGTGCACCATATGACCATGCGTCCAGAAACATGACTTGAACCTGGTAGCCTAGACCGACAAGTACGCACACTAGCTGAGAGAAAACGCATTTGTCGCGGAGGTTCTTTGTGTTTACTATTTGCTGTACATTCTCCAGCACTCCGTAGTAAGGCCGGTATAGGTCGATATAAGCTGCAAAAGATGCAATAAGCGACTGGTTCTTCCGTTGATCATTTGTGGTCCGATCAGGAGTTAATAAAGAAAACCCCGGACAAGGCGAGCCAGCGGAGATAAATTGGACGTCCCCAGGTCGAGGCACTCTGATGTCAGTCGCCCCCATGGCTCGAAGCAGCAGATCATCAACTGAACCCAAAAAGGGGGTGATGCATGTGTCTGGCTCACAGTTGGCCATATACGTGTGAATGGCCTCACTCCAAATGTCATTAATCCAGCGCATCTCAATGCCACCACCATCTTCCAGACCACGTCCAAAATTTCCGCCACCACAGAATAGATCGAGACCTTGTAGTTTCTGTGACTGATAGTTCCGAGAGGGATCAAACCCCAACCGTAATCTTTGCACTAAATCCATGTTCAGGGGAACGTAAGCCAACTGGCCCTCTCCAGTCTCAATCTCTTGGTGTGTCATAAAGAATAGGTCGCCGGTGCCATTGAAATCATACGGGGTAGGTACAGCTTCCTCGGGTAGGAACGCTCTGACTAGGCAGTGCCGAAATATCCTGTGCGATGAAATCTCCACAATTTGGTCTGTATAAACTACTTCGTTAGGAGGTGAATGAGGTGCGTGTTTATCGATTTCTTTTCTCCGTAGTAGCTTTCTCAACTTAGCGTAGTTTCTCTCTCCTTCATCAAAGAATCCTTCCACGATAAAAGTCTCCAACTGAAGTGCTTTCGGATCGGTTTCAACAAGAACTGTATCTCCAATATTGTAAGATGCCTTTTCGTGGAACCTGTCCTCTTCACACGTAAAGTGTTCCTTTTGTAAAGTGGTCCATTTGCAATCATCAGAGAGATAGGTTTGGCGAACGAAGAACTCCGCTGAAGTAGAGGGATTCCCAAACCACTCAACCTCATGAGTCGAGAGGATCTGGTCTGATTTTACCCGGGCAGTGCCGTGGTGACACGTGCAATTGTTGGATAAGAAGAGTTCGTTACTCCAGGGATACTTCATGATACCGCAAGGGGTATCGACCGGTTGATAGAGCCAGATAACGTCAAAAGAAAACCTCCCTCTGGGCAACCTATGGGTCTTCTGTACAAGACCAAACCATAAGTGTTCTCCTTCATAATGCTTTGACTTTTGTTGTTTCCATTGAGTGTCGGTGTTCTCGTCATCTGGTCTTGTGGATATAACATCTCCCTTCTTGATCGAATTGATGAATGATTCACGATCATGAGCGTCCCTCTTGATCGCCCGCGGACTGGTCTTCGCAGTTGGACGACTGCTTTGAATGAAATCTGCTCGTTTTCTCTCTATTGTAGCTGATGCAATAACTGGTTTGAGAATATTCCCAAAAATCATATGAGAAAACAGATCGTGAACGTAAGGCGTCACGATTGTCGGCGCAACTGGGGCATTTCTTCGTAACTTCGAAGGCCTCCTACGTCTCGTATCTACGCCACTGTTTTTATCGGACACTGCTGTGTTTATCTCGAGATTAGGCCTATATCGGTCGTATGTTTTAATCTCAGCCCAAAATCCATGCCATGAAACAGTTTTACGGTCCAAACCGTGAGCTTCTTTCCAAATGAAGTCAGTGTTGGCAATAAGAGCCCCTCGGAAGTCGTTACTCCCGTGAGCAAGGTGCCATCGTTCAAATGCAGCCGATTTTGAATGTTTCTGCAAGACCCATGTACTAAACTCGGATTTAAAGTCATGGAGAACCACCCTCCGGCCAACCTCCTGTAAGTGGTCGCAATAATCGAGTACATGCTTGGTAAAGTTGGCAATCCAGAGGAACGGTTCATGAAATCTTATATACTCGGGTGAAGGGGACTTCAGCTTATAATAAATTTCATGGCCTCTTTGCTCATTCAATTGCGAGCGTATCCAAATCTGATCGCCGACAGTATGTTCCTCGCTACCATAGTTTCCAATGGGAAGCTCTCGAAAGGGTATCTTCTTAAGGTAAAACTGTTGCCCTTCAAAAACCAGAGTACCGTCAAAATAGAAAACATCAGAAGATTGCCGAGTTGCGAGATGCTGTAAAGGTCTCAGTTCGCAAGGGTAAAGATCGGAGTCGAGGTATATGGAAAAGTCTTGAAGATCGAATTCCAGATAATCCTCTAAAGATTGGTCGACTGTTGATGTTTTAAGTAAGCTTGAGAGGGCATCTGCTTCATTAACTTCCATGAAAGACGGACTGGAACCTCGGAAAAGAGATCTGGGTTGAGTCAAAGTAGACTGGGGGATTTCTACAACAATAGGTCTCTCCCTCGGTGCGTTTTCAATGGGCAAATCTGGGGCTATCTCACGGCCACCGTAAAGACGTGTCTCTGGTCCGCTCCAGGACGTATCTGAGCTTGTGCTACTAGTCCTCGATCGTTCATGCGGATAATTTTTATTGATTCTTCTTGGCCTGTATCCATGATCGCGCGTGTTACATGGGTGGTCCTCCAAGCTATCTTGGTCGTCTTCCTCTATACTTGCGATAACTGCAAGGTGCGAATGTCCAGTTTCAGACTCGGATCCTGTTTGATGATAGTATAGGCAGGGTGTTGGCATGGAACCAGCGGATTTGTCAACAACCGGAGGAGGCTGATAACTAAAAGAATCTTCCTGGGTTATATCCATCCTTAACCCAGCCATATAGCCTACCTCCTACAAACTTATCGACGTACCATAAAAGCATAACCGGTGAGGTTGGAACTTGAACGAGATCCATCTACAATGTTATTATACTGGATGCTAGAGTGGATCAAATTATGATAAAGGGAGAGAGAGGAAACAAACACATTAAAGTTGGAAAACTGGGGGGCGCTCTATATGGAATTGTGTTAGAAATATAGAGAAAGAATAACGAAAGATCCTAGCAGCCGCTGTACATAGTTACCAAGCAAACACTGTGTAGGCGAATAACCTCCAATAAGAGGGGGGACCGTATATGGTAACTATGAAATAAGATATTCTATAATGTGTATCCTATAAGTATGGTATGCTGTTGGGTAAGCAATGGAGACCTCGAAAGCTTAGGACAATTCTTGGCGAGAGCCGCGGGCTCGACTTATGAAAGTAAGTACAGTGAGTTCTATCTGATAATATGTGAAATAGATCAAAAATGATGATAATGAGGGAACCAAGTCAAGATAGCATGGCATGATGTGCTAAACTTGGAGTGGCACAATGGAATGGAGCTGTCTCAAGTACCTCGCCGTTTTCGAAGGAATCGGGAACGAGCGCGACGAAGACTTGAAAGAGAGGAAGCAAAGGTAGAAAACGAAAAAGCTAACCAATTAGGTATAATGAAATCGTATAAGTGGGTCTAAACGCAGCTAGCTCTACTGTTTGCATCAAGCCACAAACAGTCAACGGATCAGCTTAAACTGCAACTTCAATTAGGGGTACCTAGGTAGTTATTAGTCCTATATATTATAAGTTACAGTAATTAGTACGCGTAATTGATCATGGTTTTTGAATCAGAGGGTCTAGTTACCTAGGGTTTACATAACAATTGCGGATGCATTCAACGAAAGCTATTATTATCATCAAAGTTGTTTTGAAGGAGTTGAACTTCAACCAATCATAGGCTATAGCATAGGCATAGTACTTGAAAAAGACATCAGGCAAACCAGAGTCCCAGACCTTTGCATATTATCCAATCTCTCAAACGCCGCAATACCTCCAAACACAATATGCTCCCTCTCTCCCTCCCTTATCTATCTCTAATTAGGCAAACTCACCCAAATCCTCACTTAGCCAACTCCCTCATCACCCTCGCCACATCCCCCACCGCCTGCCCCGCCTCCCCACTCCACGGCGCCATCTGCAAGAACCCATGCGTCAACTCCGGATAATGGCACCAGACCACCTTATTCCCCGCCTTCCTCAGCTTCGCCGCATACTCGACGCCCACGTCCCGCAGCGGATCGAACCCGCACGTGAACACGGCCGCGGGCGGTAACCCCCCGAGCTTCTCGACGGGCTGCATCCCGGGGGACACGTACCGGTGGGACGGCGCCGGCGGCCCATTCGCTCCCTCCGTGTCCGTATCCGGCGCACGCGGCAGGTAGTGGTCCGCGAAGCTGAAGATCCCGTTGCACTCGAGGTAGTACCCGGAGGTATTCTCCTCCGCGGCGGGGGTGTCGAACGGCAACCGTGCTTCCGGGTACAGCAAGATCTGCGCTTTAGGCGGCTTCTTGCCGGCGTCGTGCAGTCGCAGACACAGCGCCGCCGTCATGTTCCTGCCCGCGGAGTCGCCCCCGCCTAGCACGCGGTCCGGGTCGATCCCGAGCCGCGCGCCGGCGGGTCCGCGGGCCCACGCCAGCACGTCCTCGTACTCGTCCAGCTGCGTGGGGAACGCGAATTCCGGCGCCAGCCGGTACTCCACGCCGACGGTGATCATGTGCGCGGCCTCGGCGAGGAGCCGCAGCCCGTTCTCGAATTCGTCCACGCTGCCGACCGTGTACCCGCCGCCGTGGAGGTAGATAAGCGCCGGTAACTTGTTTTTATCATTATTATTATTATTATCGTAACTTTGCGGGTAAAAGAGCCGCACGGGAATCGTGCCGTGACGGCCGCGCACGCCGTCGAAGTGCACGTGCTTTATAGGGGCGCGCTTCGCATCGTCGAGTTTATGGAAGCCGAAGACCTCGAGGTGGTGCCGTCGCTCTGTGTGGAAGTCTTCTCTACCTCCAAGTCGTAGCTGCGGGTTTTGCTCTAAGAAAGACTTGATGGATGAAGCAAGGGTTGCCCTGTTCCCTGTCGTGGGGATTCCTTCTTTATCTGCCATTCTCATCTATTTTCTTTATGGGATATTGCACTGCGCTTGAAACCTCTAGATACAATTTTATGTGTATTGTACGTCGATGAAGTCAAAGTATCTTAAGATCTCAAATAGGTGAGGTAAATCGATGAACTCATCTCAAATTACTGCATGCGTTATTGGCCGGCGATGGAATCAACCCAAATCTACGGCGCTAAGTTCATCATGATGTAAGAGAAACGTGGCGTACATCGACCCCTGAAAAGACTGGGTCGCAAGCTCGATCTACCGATTACGTTCCTCGGATCAATATAGCGCAGTACATGCCTCAGCTAGGGTAATCCCGAAAGTAGAGGTTGTTTAGATTAGGTACGGACCCATATTGCGTCCAGTCAAGCTTCAGCAGCGTTCGTCTCTCCATGAGGGGAGTCTAAAAGTTCATGAACAACTCACGTTATGATGCCGGGCGTCAAGTGCGGTAAATACTTATAGGACTCTAATGGTATGGTTATCATAATTCACTAATCCTTAAAATTTAGGTTTGGCACATTAGTAGGTACGTTTGAACGCCGGCAACGTTGATGCTTCATGCAAAAATCGGCATTAAAATCCCGTTCCGGACGCGGGGCACCACTTTTCTCTTCCGGGTCCAAGGGAACCCACATCTACTGATGTTGCACCGCAAATTCTTCTCCGATGTAGATTGCTTCGTCAATTGTAGTGACAGTAGCATCAATTAATAGCATTGATACATTCATCTAGCTTCATCAAAATGCCAGTAGCTAAGGACGTTCCTCATGAGCCAAATCGAGAAGCACCAGTATTTTCATACCTTTTGGTATCAGCTTCTTGCCCGCCCGTGTCCGTAAACTCCAGTTTTCAATCAAAACCTCCATAGCCTGTAACGCCAGTCTTAAACACAGTCTCCACCCAGATGATAAAATGCATATTCGCGAGTTGAATTGGTTCCAGATATAGTGCATCAATCGAAGTTTGAATGTGTTAAAGCCACTATACGGCACCGCGGGGCTTCGCCTTGGCCTTGGCTTTCTCTTTCTTGTCCTCCTTGAGCTTCTTCTTTTTAGCCTCGTTCTGTTCCTCGAGCTTTCGCTTATGAGCGGCCTTTTCCTCATCTGTTTTGGGGATCACCTTGAAGAAGCCTTCTAACCGAGCCTGTTGCGAACTCTTGGTAGCCTTTTCCAGCCTTGCACCACCAGCACGGACTCTGTCCTCGTTGAAACCTTTGTCAGTCACCAAGAACTTGACCAGACCTTCGATATCCGGCTTGTCCCATTTAAAGTCGCAAAGGGGATCATCCGCCTGGCGAACATCTGGCTCGAAGAACAAAGCTCGTGCGTCCTCGAATGGCCAATCTTCAGGCAGTGTGTACTTGGAATCGCTCTTGATGTATTCAACCACCTTCTCCAGTGTGCCATATTGACGTATCAGCCTTAAAGCAGTGCTAGGCCCGATTTTGGGGATAGGATCGACGTAGTCACATCCAAGTAAAATGCAGAGATCGACGAACTGGTTAAATTAGTGTTGCCCCGCGAGTGGAATGCTGTTTGAGTAAAATTTGACTAACTTGTTTGCGATCCATATTCAACCCTTCGAGGACCTTATCGACATGGATTTCCTGGATCGGCTCCTTTCTCTGCTCACTGAAGGTCAAATGGCGCAGTAAGACTGGGCTATCAAAACATAGCGTGTCCATATCTTCACTGGCTGCGGCGTACACCTTTCCAGCCCTGGCGAGAACAGCGCACTGTGCTTCGGCTTCGGTCGGCGCAATAATGTAGGGTATACCCATCAACTTTAACAACTGCTGGCACTCAGCGTTGTGCTCCTTGGTGACTCGGACAGTTCGGCGGGAGAACTTTTCGACATCTTCGGCCGTACCAGTTTCTTTGGCTTCTTCGAGCCCCTCCTTGGCTTCGGCCTTGCGCTGGAAACGGCGAGCCAGTTCACCGGACTTTAGTTTGGGAGGTGCGCCGTCGAACACGTAGAGAGGCTTGATACCATTATCGACCATTCGTAAAGTGCGATAGAACATGCCCATGAGATGAGAAGTGGTGTCGCCAGATTCGTTCATCAGTTGCTGACCATCGGAGCGGACAGCGATCAGGAAGCTGTAGATACTCATAGAGCTTTATGTGAATTAGTTTCTGCTGTCCGTTTCAAACGGAGATAAGGTCGCACGTACGCATCCTATAGTCCTGAAGTTAGTCTACGATTAAGTAGAAGATTGGTATCTCACGAAAAAACTCACTATAGCAACTTTGCGACCGAACTGACTTTTGATATCACCCTCTTTGATGGCGGCAGGTGCCTCATCTTTAATGATGGGGAAGAGACCTTTAATACCCATGATTAGAGTTTCTCTGAAGCAGCCCTAGACAAGTGACAGTGGAAAATAATTGAAAAACAAGAAAAGAGAAGGGAGTGGCGGTATGTAGGTAGCTAGACAATTTCTCATACGTGGAAGAGGGTGAAGTTGTAAGGTTAAAAAGTGGTAAGAAGATTAAAAGATTAGAGTGGGTGATGTCACGAGAAATGCGAAACCGACGCGCCCTAAATTCAATTAACTGAAGCTTGACGCGCCTTCCCAACGCGAAAAGTGGATACATGATAAGCGATAAGCTATGGTTTGCTCAGGATGACTATAGGTTAGGTACCTACCTAAGGTACCTAAGATGACCGACGCTGTCCGCCTCAGGTACTTCTATTCACATCAAACTTTCTATAAATTACTTCATACTTTTATAAAATGACCGAATATCTAATCAAATAAAATTAACTCTAAGATGACCCTATTTAGAAATAAGCTATCTCCAGGAACCTACCTAGATCTTTGGCAATGGACATTTGGAGGTACTACCGAGCAAAACAAAATACCATGATCTCAAGAGTCTCAATGATTAAGTCACTTATATAAAAGCATCTCATTTCAAGACAAGTAAACCAGACTATATATATTTAAGCCAAAACATCTTAAATAGTGTACTTATATCTCGGACTATCATCTCCGAGCTCCGCGAGCTCATCTTCCGACAAGTTCTCGTGCTCCGGCTTGAGCGGTCCCTCCTCGCGCTTCTTATTTTCTCTCGCAAACCAAAACCACAAGAAGCCATAAAGGCAGGCGGCCATGCCGACTAGAGATAGAGAGACGGCGTTGCCTACGATATAACGCGGTCCATCGGCACTAGGACTGAAAGGGGTATTAGGTTAATCATTGAGTAGCGCCGATATGCCTTAAGGTAATTAGACTTACTATATGAATGATGACATGATACCTGCGGCATTACCCCAAGTGAGTTGCATGCCATTGGCTGTTGTTCGTTTGCCGTACCGGGGAGTATTACTCGGTAGCTAAATTCAACTTGTTAGAAACATGGAGCTACCTAGGTATGATTCGAATCGACACGGAAGACTAACCCAAGCCAGCGGTAAGCCAACAGTGACATAAAGCCCGGTAGCTACTAAGAAGCAACTTAAAGGTTGTTAGCTTTGCTCCCAATACTAGGTCGATAACAAGTCATACCCAAAATAGTGAACGCCCGCTGCCGAGTCTGAAAGGAGCACGCCGTATCCAATGACGCTGATAGCACCAAAAGCAACCGTAAAGAGGCCGCGCATCTGCGTTCGGTCCGAGAGGAATGCGATTCCCATGTAAGTCACAGCGCCAACAAAGTAACACGGAATAGTGAGTAACTGGATTTCCGCAGTCGACCACTGTCCTAAGCCACGAATAATCGTCGGTAAGAATGTAGAGTATCCTAAATGACATGTGTTGGCATATTTCTAATTAAATATTACAAGACCAAGGGACTCACCATATAATAAAGTGTCTACACCGAATTGGGCGGCACAAAACATCCAAACCTTCCAGTCCTTAAACGCAGCTAACATATCGTTCTTGCTGAACTTTGCTGCGCTCGCGGTGAACCCATAGTGGCGGAAGTGACGCTCATTGGCGAGTTTCTTCTCCTCGGGACTCAAGAAGTACGCATGGTCGATATCGTTGGGGAGGAGAAAGAAGGAAACAACTCCTAGCACGATACTCGGGAGTCCCTCGATGATAAAGATCCACCTCCAGCCGTTATACCCAGCGATTCCTTCCATATGACCGATACCGTAAGCCAGCAGACCGCCCAGAGCACCGGCGATAGCGGCGCTAACGAAGAGATAGCCGACACGAAGAGCGAGCTCCTTCTTCGTGTAGAAGAATGTCAAATAGACATTCAGTCCCGGGAAGAGTCCAGCCTCGACAACACCGAGAATCACACGTATAGCGATGAGCGCGCCATAGCTGTGAACAAAGCCCGTACACATTGCGATGATCCCCCAACCGAAAGCGATGAAGGCGATATATCGGGAAGGTGTTAGAGGCTTTAGCACCAAATTTGACGGTACTTCAAAGAGAAGGTCTACGAGCCTCGATAAGTCAGAGATGAACAGACAAGAAGCTATTTGCCCCTCGAAACACTATATAATCGTCGCTTGAAAAGGAATGACTAACACGTGACGAAGAAGATAGAAACAGCAACTTGGAACTGGTTCCCTACCAGCCCAAGGTCTGATTCCATGCGGTAGAGGCGTGCATTACCGATATTCACACTGCAGCCAGTTAGAAGCCAATCCCCAAGCTAAAAAATGATTGGCGGGGCGAATACCGGTCTAAGAAGCTGAATGTGTCTATACAACCTAACATTAGCTATTTACTAATTTCATAAAGACAACTCATACTAATTCATAGCTAGCTTTTAACAGCTTTTCAATAAAAGCATTGGGTATACTACTCACAAAGAAGCATAACTAAAGGTATAATGTGTAAATCAATCTTGCGCAAGAGCTTCTTCTCATCAACGCCGAACGTCGGATCCGACGCGGTTTCGGCCAGGCCGTCCTGGACCTTAATATTCGAGTCGGACATCTTCGGAGTGTCGTTTTCCATCGGGCAATGGAAAAATGGAAGCGGCGATTTCAGGAAGATCGCAAATTCAATTTAAATGGCTTGGGTAACAACACAGCAAAGCCCGAAGCCGGATAAATTGATTGATGTGAGTCTTCGAAGGGGGGAGGTATATCGGATCGGAGTGTGGCGAGATCTTTTTAAGGACCTTTAAAAAAAAAAAAAAAATACCGTCCAAGCTCAAGCTCCACCCCGAATCGCCTCTCTTGCGAACTAGATATGGAGAGAGTTAGTCTTGTTTTACGTCAAAGTTCTTGTCTTACCCACCGCGCTTGAGCTAGAGATAAGCAAGTCCCCTTCGTTATCTCATGCTATTTACTTATGAGTATTTGATGGTGAGTCCACAAAGTTACCTAGGTAGGTAAACAAGAATTATGGAAGCAGAGTAGCACGAAAGGTAACAACGTGAGATGCGTGCTTACAAGCACGTAGGGTAGGCCGGTACAGTATATATTTAAAACCGAACGAGATAAATACCCTTGATTCGGCCCTATCACTGTGCATATTCCCCCCAGCAGTTAGCTGAGCGAGCTGCGTCTCCAAAAAACATCCCAGCCTGCTGATAACTGACGATCCGAAATTATTAAGCACGTAAGCAAACCCGAGCTCAGCTGCACATGGCGTCGGAGAAAGAACCAGGTGCGAGGAAATGCTGGAAATGAACGTTCCATTCAAAGGCCCCAGCTCTCGCGTGGGCCCAAGGGTTCTGTCCGGCTGTTACTACTATAGCTTCTCCTCAACTACTGCTACTATACTATCACTCGCCAAAACTAATTGATAGAGGTAATGGATAGGAGAAACGAAACCCCTTCTACCGACAAGATAGGTGCGTTAGCTTCGTAGACTAGGTATGACATAAGTGGTAGTCCGGACCAGCGGGTCGAGCCGATAGGATTTGTTAGACCCTTGAGCAAAGCTTCATGTATCTCCGGCAAGAGGACCTGGGAGACCAGGGCTTCGAGGCCAGGGCCGGATAAGATAAACCTCAGGAGTGGGGGTTGTGTTGTATTGTACTTATTAATGCTGAAAGCTGGAGCTCAGGATGTATCTGTCACCGAGACCAAGAAAACAAATAGATACTACATAAGTGGAGGCAGCAAACAATGTGCGGGTAAAGATCAGATATGGTTTCTTGGCCAAACGCCAAACTAACCGTCACGATGATGACCAAGATCAAATCTCAAGTATAGCGTCAGATGCGGGATGCGGAGTTTAAGAACTAGTAGATATAGTGACTAGACCGTCCCTTGAGAAACTTTTACCAGTCTAGAGAAGGTCTCGCTAGATGTACTATTTAAGATGAGGGGGCAAGGGGGGGTTGTTCTATCAGGGGTATCCCAATCACCGAATTTCTCGGCGATAACGTCGTGTAAGCAATTTAAATATCTGCTAAGTCCGCGAGACTCCTCCCCCCGTAGGGCTAGCACCGTGGCGCGATTAGGACGCCGTCTGACAGAACCCAAGCTTAGACGCCCTTGGGTATTTAACCAGGCGTTTATCGCCTGAGAATCACGGAATCAAGGTCCGCAAGGGAATTTCGCGCGCGCACCAGTTCATATTCGAGAGCAGAAAAGAGTACGGGAGAGACGGAGCGGACAAGCCGGATTTATTAACGCGTTCGGATCGCGTATTTGAAGAATATATCGATTCAGGACCGCTCGTTGAGGCGGAGAATGGACAAGTGTATCGATGAGTCGCTAGCCGGCAGCGATGTCGTGTGACCGATCTATTTCATCACCGCTTTGAACCACGTCCAAGTCACGGCAAATAGTACTGGGCTCCTCAGACAGGTCGAAAAAAGAGAAGGGTTTCGCAGGTTCAAAAGATCAATCAACATGGCTTCTATTTGGTATATGAGCAGAAGCACGCAACCTATCTGGGACATCTACGAATTATTTTATGGATGGCAATGCGAAGGGTTTTGGGATAAGATAGGCTATCGACGTCCGGTTCGAATTTTACCTTGATTCTATCATTCTGGAGGCCGGGGAATATGTCATTTGGGTTCGTCGTTTCGGTTCGTCGAAGTCAATCACGATTGGTACTGTGTTGTTTTCTAAAAGAGAAGGGGTCGTTTATCGAATTACCCAGGCCTACCTGAGGTACTAGGGGTAGGTAACCATACGATGGATTCCGTTATATATACACCTATATATATACCTATATATTTCCAAAAACCAGGTAGGTATCGCATTGCGGAGATCCGGACGAACTCATAAGAGAGCCAATTGTAAAAGCCCCACCATTACCACTGCCACATCTCCCAATTTGCGGTTTTCCTGACCTACCCAATTGGATAAGGCAATTGACTATAAATGCAACGCTGTAGTCTACGATGGTCAAGACGTCAGACGTCTACAGAAATAAATACTATTACGAAAACACATGTCAGATTTCGTCAACTTAAAGTCTACCATATCCACAAAAGGTAGGTATATTAAACAGCATGATCAATCATCCCCGAACGCCGTATCTATGCTCAAGGTATCCATCTATATACAAACATGTATGACTTTTGCCACCCTTTACCGGCAAGTGTACCCTCCGTCGATAACGATGTCGGCGCCGGTCGTGTACGTGCTCGCGTCGCTGATCAGGTACACATACGCGGCCTTGAGCTCCTTGGCGAGGCCGGGGCGGCCCATGGGGACCATGGAGTACCACAGGTCCTGGGTCTTCTGGTCGATGAAGTCGGACAGGCCGGTGTCGATGTACCCTGGGGAGATGGAGTTGACGCGGGCAAAGTCGCGCCACTCGTTGGCCAGGGAGCGCGCCATGTGGATGCACCCGGCCTTGGCGACGTTGTAGGACGTCTGCTCCTGCGGGAAGTTGGCGATGTGGCCGGACATGGAAGCGGTGATGACGAACGAGCCGTGGCCCTGCTTCTTGAAGTGGGGGCCGACGGCCTTGGCGCAGTACGCCGTGCCGTTCAGGTCCGTCTGGATGACCTTATCCCAGGCCTCCTTCGAGCAGTCGAGGACGCCGCCGTCGGCAGTGGCGCCGGCGTTGGCGATGAAGCCGTCGATATGGCCGAAGTCCTTGAGCACTTCGCTGACGAGCTGCTCGCAGTTGGCAAAATCAGACACGTCGCACTTGTAGGCCTTGACTTTGACGCCGTAGGCTTTGGTTAGCTCCTCCACGTTCTTGTCGGCCCCCTCCTTGCGCGAGGAATAGGTGATCGCAACGTCGGCACCCATCTCAGCGCAACCACGAGCGGCCTCGATGCCCATTCCTCGAGGACCAGAGGCACCGGTAACAACGATGACCTTGCCCTTAAGGCTGAACAGGTCGACTAAGCTGTCCGTCTTAGGAATGGGCTGAGGCATGTTTGTAGTATAAGTGGATTGATTAACTGGTGAGGTGGCGGGGGGTAGATGTTTGAGGAGGAGTGTATTATAGCGGAAAGCTAAGGAGGTTTGAAAACTGGGTTGTTGAAGTTAAAGGAATTAAAGCAAGAGGAAAGTAGAAAATTCATTGAGGGTATGTAGACTCTTATATATACCTCTTGGGTACATAAAGTATGTATTTACTGGTAAGAATATAAGAGGCAGTTTGCGAGTCTGTTAGTGATAAAGTGGTAAAGGGTGAGGTGGTAAGGTGGTAAGGTGGTAAGGTACCTACTAAGGTAGTAAAGGTGGTACAGTGGGTATAGGTGGGTATAAGTGGATAACGCTGACAAAAAGTCAAAGGCCGCTATAAATGATAGATGATGTCATGATAGCATCTACGGGCGAGTGTAACTAACGCCAAACCACTTAAATCCAAGGCATCGGTCATACTTATCCCGCCTTCGTACTCAGCGCAATGCATGCGGTTGTCTTGCTAGGCGGAGGGGTAAAGGTGGCGTGAGTAAGAGTAGGAAGCGAGTAGGAAGCGAGTAGGAAGCGAGTAGGAAGCGAGTAGGAAGCGAGTAGGAAAACGTCAGTTTGTCCCCCTTGTGTCTCCCGAGGTTTACGGTTACTACCGCGGTCAAGGAGAAAAAAAAAAAAAAAAAGGAACTCGGAGGACCCGGACGACCCTTCTTATACGGACGTGGTATAGGTATTATGCATACCTTATATATGTACCTAATGTAATTGTCATGTGGAATCTATTAACCTTGGTTACTGAGTTACTAATAGCCTTAATGCTTTAGGTAGACTTCAGCATGTAACTTTAGACTTCAGGTACCTCTACTTACGGTCATATCGGCCAACTTCGGCACGACTACGGCGTTTGATTAGGTAGTTCGGGCACACACGGAAAGAGCAACGCGCGTGGGATGTCTCCTAACCCCCCAACCCCGCAGGTACTAGCTGCCGATTAGGTACAATACCTCCAAATGGATCTTCCCCATGTCCCCGGATTTTGAAGATTCGGGAAGCGGCTTGCCATGAACCACAAAGTATCTTCCATGAATATTCGAACATATTTCACCGTCCACCGTCTACCGTCTCTCTCATTGTATTAGGCACCTTGGTACCAGGTTTTGCAATTCATACACCTCAAATGCCCACACTCTACACAAGAAGTATCAAAGTTGTATGAATTATTTCCACCTAGAGTGCAGGAACACTTCACCTAGGTTAGTCACTAATCCATAATGATATCGCAGGAGTTGTCAACTTACACAATCCCAGCGCCAATCCGAAGTATATCCCAAATCGTCCCTCTTCCGGTTCTTGTTAGTATTAGATACTGATGAGGGATCGATATTTCTGGCCTCCTCGCTTGTCGAAGTCAATGGTCCCTTTACTGCCTCATGGATAATATCAGCCGTGGGTTTCTCTAGCTTATCGCTCTTGTTATCTGAAATACTACTCTGATCCTCTTCTTCGTTAGATCGCGGCATAACGAAGATGGCAATTTGTTCTTGGTGAGTAGCTATATGTCTCTTGAAACGAGACGTCGACACAAGCACGGTATCTTTTGGTTGAGCATTTCTTTTGTTTTTTGTACGACTCTTTTGCTCAAGACCATCAACCCAGTCGTCACAGAAGGGACAGTCCTGCGCTCTGAAGTGAGTTGGTGTTTGCTTGCCTGCCTCAGCTAATCTTTCAACTTGGTCAGCAGAAAATTTACCATGAATACCTGATTCCAGGTGTGACTCTATGGAAGCTTGTCCGTCCAGTTTTATTGTACAAATAGGGCAGATGTACTCTGATCGATGCTTCCGTAGTTCATGTTCGAACCATGCATCCCGATTATCGAATAGCTCATTCTCGCAGTGCGCTCCTCCAACTGTGCAAACGTAGCCCTTTAAATCACGAAATGCGTGAGCGCTAGGTGAAGTAGATTAGTTGGGTTCACGCCAAGGGAAAATGTAAATATCTTACTTCCAAGCTTTCTCTGTTTGGAATGATTGCAGTGTGAAGCAAATAGGACATTCAAAAGGCTCCGAATCAGGCGATAGCTCCTCCAATGCCGGCAACTTGAGAGAATTATTGGGATCAAAGATAGTTGATACAGTCGTTAGTGACACAAGGTCGTCCTCTATGCTAATCTGCTGCCCGGGAAGCATAGTGGTAGCTTTACTTTTCGCATCTCCGCCGTCAGCATTAAGTCCTCCATCGGTTTCATCGGATGCGTTCCCCAATCGATTCCTATGATCACGGCAATATTGGATATATTGCCTTCTCTTAGCATTCGCATTTCCAACACGTGCGGCCAGTGATCCCATATCCTGCCTGCATAGCTTTGGATGCTTATTCCTGACATAGTCGAGGTCAAAGGTAGGCGGAAACGTGCTCTCTGACCGGTGGAGAGCTTCCTCAAATCGATCACGCACGACAGCCTTTCGAATTAAAGCTCCGAGTCGAAAAAGCGATCGGATGCATTGAGAGATTTCCTCGAGAAAGCCTTGGACCTCGAATGATGAAGCGTATTCCAGCGCAACTTTATATGACTCTTCATCTTCTGAACCAAATTCAGTCTCATCTTTGTTCAAGCCTTGAGATTCCCGGTTGAGACTACTGATACCGCTTGCCTCTATTACTATGATATGAATCAGCAGCTGAAGTGGAACAAAAAGAATATTCCGACTCACACCCTTGAATGGACCCCTGGAGATCATCGAGGAATTGACATATCTGTTCTCGGACTTCAGGGGCCACTCTTAAGCGATGATCGAGAGAAAGTTTGTTCCCCGAAGAATGAAGAGCGCCTAAATTCCCGCACCAGAGTAAAAATCGATCCAACGCATCTTCAATGTCGTCTAAGCGTACTAGAGATGAGGCTTTACTAGGCTCATCCTCCAAATGCCCTTTTATACCAAGAAAGAGTTGCCTTGCCCTACGACTCCGCTCCGATATATTCTTATTTGGCGACATTTTGCCTCTTTATTGAACGGTGATTGCGTGGCTATCTGATATATTAATAGGTTACCTGATGGTTGTTCATGACACCCAGCCTTTTCCTACATAAGCAGACCTGCATGTATTTACCACTTCCCATATCGACAGTATATGATTGGGCCTACAGTCGGGCATCTGCACCTGGGCAGCTATGAGGGGTAGTGCCACCTAGGAAAATATCCCTCATAATCTGCAGGCCTGGTGGCTGCCTTTCTCACCAATTCAACATCCAAGTCAACGAAAGATCTAAAACGGCTCAATGTCTGGCTTTGAAATCGCCGGTATCGTGCTCGCCGGTGCCCCAGTCGCTACTGGCTTTTTTGAGAAATGCCAAGAATTGATGAACGTTAGGAAAGAGTATAGGGAATGCGAATTCGACCTTAGGTGTCATAAGGCACTTTTCAAGGGCCATCTCGAACAGTTGTTGTCCGATTTTATTGAGGATCAAGATAGAATAGCGGAATTGCTATCGGACCCAGGCGGCCATCATTGGCACAATAGGAACATCGAAGAGGTCCTTTTACATCGATTAGGCGAAGAATCACATAAGCTCTTCATGGATTGCATAGAGCATACTAATGATAGTCTGAAGGCTCTGGACGATGAGCTAGCATTAGAATCTGGCCCAATGCAAGACTTTCTTCGAAAACCAGTAAGTTATTAATGGGGTTACCAATGGGTATTCACCAAGCTAGAGCTAATAATCGTGATTAGAAAGCCAAGACGTTCAAGTCTCGCCTCAGGCAATTAGCTACGAACGAAAACTTCAAATTTCAAGTATACAAAGTCAAATTCGGCGCTAGGAAGAACTCTCGCTCAAGGATATTCGAAAAGCTGAAGTCTTACGATTCCAAGTTAGAGGGGTTACTGAAGATGAGTGTCAAGGGGCCAGCCGTTGCCCAAGATGATGGCCCGATTGCAAAGCCAGACAATGCAGGCCTGTGCAGCTTTTGGATACAAGCCAATGCATTCTTTGGAGCTGTTGCGTCTGCCTGGAGCTGTGATTGTCGCGAACCACACATGGCAAAGTTGTTGTTAGAGCATCGAACCAGCAAAGAAAAGAAGTTCACCATGCTATTCGCTACGCAAGCGCACTCATCCTGGAGCGTACAGAGAACCATGATAGTTGAATGTGATGACGGTCAGGGTCAACCAACATCCGGGGGCCAACATACCTTATATACCACTATGAGTGCTCTCAGCTACGAACCGCATCATAAAGTAAGCATTCCCGTCAAACCAGCGATGAAGAGAATGAATTCACAGACGACTCCAAATGAGAGACGGTATGATACCTGGGGCACTGGTTAATATATGATACCCAAGCTAACTGGTTACCAGGCCAAAGATGGCTCGGATACATACACTCTCTGTTCCTCAGAATTTTCACGGGAGTCTGATCTCAAGCCTCTGCGACTCCCTAAGCAAGGGAACAGATGATATTTGTGGCTATATCTGTAAAGATAATTATCGATATTACGTGCACAAGATATCGTCACAACAAGCCGAGGCTTTTGTCACAATTGATCAAATACTCAGGAAGGAAATAGCACCGCTACCGAGCCGTCGAAAACGTTATAAGCTTTCCTTTATTTTAGCCTCTTCCTTTCTACAACTTATCGATACCCCTTGGCTCCCCGACTCTTGGAAAAGATCGGATATTGTCTTTGTCAACAACGAGAAGGATGTTCTTGATCAGCCTCACCTCAAACGCGGATTTACAGATCATACCAAACCCGAGGCTAGCCAGGATCCCCGGCAGCTTTCTCCCAATGCAAGCAACAATCTTAGAAGTTCTAAGGCTTCCAGATCACTTGAACTGTTAGGTATCATTCTCTTGGAGCTATGCTTCGGCAAGTTGCTTGAAGACCAGCCGTATCGCAAGAACGACTGGCCCGCTGGAGAAGATAACAAGCAGAGAGAGTTGTTTGATCTTGTTGCGGCCCAAAAATGGAGTGATGAAGTCAACGATGAAGCTGGGAATGACTTCGATCAGGCAATTAGGTGGTGCCTTGAGGGACACCACAATACAAAACCCGAAAAGCTGAGACATGAGATGCTACGACGGGTCGTTGAACCACTTGAAAAGTGTCATAGGTATCTTTTCCAAGAGTGATGCTATTCTAATATTGTATGGGACGAGTTTTTAATGCACGCACGCAATCTAAGGGATCTAATAGCATTATTTAGTGAGAAGCATGACGTACAAAAAATAAAATTGTAACTAGACCAGTACTAAACCAGATAATCCAAGGATAGTTGCTCTTTGGCTTTTACTGGTTCTAAAAGGAGAGCTTAAGCTCAAGCTCCTGCTGCCAGTGTCATGAGCCACAATTCACTAATCAAGGTCAACTAATAGATTTTAGATAGACTTATGCATTACCTACCTATAGTCATCCGCACGTCTTCAGAGGAGGCCGCCCCTTACTATATGTGCTAGCTAAAGCTTGAACTCAAGAAGTGATGTAACATATGATTACTATCAGGGGTATGAAAATATGTGGGTATAGCACGGGTAGCATAGGGGCTCCACGGTCCATATAAAGGGTAGTCTGCGCCCTCGAGGAAGGTAATAAGACTAGGTGTTACTAGATCTCTACACTTGACGGCTCAATACTCGGCTAGGAGAGTTATTTGACGACATAGACACCGAAATGGAACATAAACAGTTACTAACCAGTAGGGCGGATATATGTAAGTTCTGGGTAACTGCAGATAAGTTCTTCAGGGCAATTACGTCGGTATGGAATGGGTATTGCGAAAAGGAGCATCTCCCAAGGCTGCTACTACAGCACAGAACCAGCCAGGACAATGATTTCAAAATGATTTTTCGTTAAACAACAGCCATCATCTGAGCAGCTTCAAAAGGCTACAATCACACAAAACAAAATTAGAGCAAGACAGTAGTATGCTATTGCTCTACTTCATTTTCTTACATAGGTATGAGCTAATAGGATGCCAGACTCAATACAGGCAGTCCAATTATGTTACCCAGGGCCTTGTCTCGCCATCCTAGCCTGATTTCCCGTATCTGTGCTTCGCTCAGTAAGGGGGATAATGGATGCTACGGTTATATTCAGAGCGTACACGGCATGTATTACGTATATGAAGAAACCCAACGCCAAGAACGCAATCTCAAACATATGACTATGGACCAGATCCTCCGTCAGGGTTCAACACCAATCCCCAACCGAAGGCAACGATACATTCTCTCACTTACATTGTCGTCTTCCTTCGTCCAATTACATGAGACACCATGGCTTCCTAAGATCTGGAGATAATCGGATATCACATTTCTCGGCGACGGAGACTCAGGTGCCATTTTCCTAGACCACCCCTATCTCGAACGCGAACTTATCACCAATGCTCACACCTGGGGGTAAACAGAACTCTCAGTCAACCCGAATTATCAACAAGGAAGTCGGACGGGTATATCGATCATTAGAGCTACTGGGCATAGTTCTAAGAGAACTATGCTTTGGCCAGCTTCTTGAAGAACAAAAGTTTCGCCAGGCGTACCAACTCCCAGGACTAACTAAGAAGCAGAAGTATGCGCTTGACGCTGCTGCTGCCCGACAGTGTAATAATAAATCATTGAAGAAGCAGGGCCTGGTTTTGATGGAGCAGTCGGTGTCTCGATGGGTGCCGTATCACTCCGCCCGAGGACATAAGGCAAAAAATGCTTAGGCGGGTAGTACAGCCTCTCGAGAGAAATGTCGCAGTTATCTCTCCTGAGGAAAGCAAGTGTGATAGTGTAGGCGTTTCCAGTTACCTAGGTAATAAACAAAGCACACTGATAACAATAATGATCTTGACTAATGACTTTGAATCCAGTTGTAACGCCCCTGAGTTGAGTGGATTTGTTGTTAGTAGTTGATGCCAATTTTTTCTGTCATACCGATCTATGGTGAAAACGTGCAACTCGAGCTAGGAAATTGAAACAGCACGGACTCGTTATATAAGGGTCAGTGCCACGGAATTAACACAAGTCCAGTCCAAAACTAACAAAGTATCAAACGCACGAGGAATATCGAATAACTTACATACATAAATAGTTCACCTAGAATATCCATACGTATAAAAGCTTTTATCGTGGAGAGAATTATCTAAAGATTAAGACACCGTGACTCCAGCAGGATGAAAATACCCTAACGTCAAGAAACTATAGCATCAACAATAATCCTTCCAACCCCGCCAGTAATATTGCGAGATCTCATTACCACTGCCACTTCTACGGCATACTACTTATTCCTCTAGGATACGTTCACCAATTGAGAGCGCTCGAACCGACACCACCTAACCACCTATCAGCCGGCTTTCTTGTTCGACCAACCAACAGACGGCAACCATCATCCCATGTAACAACACCCTTCATCCATGCCTACCTTAATCTATACCTGGCTACGTTTCATCGTCGTAACGTCTCATCTTCGTCTCGCATAACTCACCCACCCGATGTGTCTGCGAAGACGTGTTTTCTGGTCCTGTCTCCACGAGGACGTCAACGTCACACCACCACCGCCCCTCCTATATTGCGAGAAAGCCATGCCGAAAGCAAACGGCGGCGGCGGTGGCAGTGATGGCGGCGACGCTGACGGGACAAGCACCCGTCGAAGCAACCGCAAGCCATGCGCCTCGATCAACACGCTCCCGCTCACGGGCAAGTCCGATTTCATCGGCGGGGTGGTACGTCCCGAGAGGTGCGAGCTCTGCATCGCCATGGCGCGCACCATAGCACCGGTAGAAGACAAAGAGAAGGGAAAGGAAAAGGAAAAAGACACGAGAAGGATTCCGACGAATCCCGACGGACCTCAAAGCGCACCAGTTCCTCCTCTCCAGGGCGAGGAGGAGGAGGAAGAAGAAGGGGTGGAAGAGAATAAGAAAACCCACGGAGATGTGGATATGCAATGGGCAGCCGACTGGATGGCGGGCTACCCTCTCCTTCCCGAGGCGCCGTGGAAGTTCGGGGGTACAGATAACGGCGAAGGATGGCGCTCGGGTTCCACCGCGAGCGGAGTCGGGTTCGGGGATGCGGGGCTTGCGGCGTCGGGAGCGGATTTCCAACTGTTTGACGATAATAACGACAACAACGACGACTACAGCGACGGCGACTGTTCGGGTTGGCTCATGGAGTACGAAATGCACGATATAGCTGCCAAGAACGAATCTGTGGCGCCATCGTCATCATCATCATCATCGTCATCATCATAGTGCGCGTCGTGGCGTTTGGCATGGGGGCAAAATTTGGCGTTAGGGACTGAGGATTACAGGTGCTTTTATGATGTGTTTTCTTGAAAGCTGGTTTGGTTAGATCTACGAAATCTTAATGAGAGATGGTCTGGAGAGGTATAAGGGGGTGAAACGGGTTTGATGAAGCTATCCCCTGAATAGAAGCACATCAATACATCAAAGTCTTCAGATTTTGTGTTCTTGAAAATGGTACGGTTTAATATTCTGCGTATGCCCAGGCCTAGTATATTAACTACTAGGTACCCCCTAATCTACTCGCATCCTTGTTCCCGAAGAACCCGTATCAACAAAATAAAGGGGTAAAGCCGTAAAGCTGTATATTAGCAGACATACTTTAGGTAGCTAATAAACTCACCCAGAGCCAGAAATAAGAACAATAACAAAGGGTAACAATAACAAGGAATATGACTTACGTTAGGCGTGCCTTTATACGTAATCCCACAGGCTCGAAACGACATCCAGACCACGCGCGTTTCACCCCAGGCCCATCTGCTCTACTGCTCTGCGGATTCACTTGCGTTGACGTTGCATGTCGGACCCCAGCTCTTCAGGGGTCGATCCAAGGCCTGGAGATGCTGGGATTATTTACCAGGGACCAAGTCACCAAGCTAGAGCCTCATAATATAAGAGTAAGGTAACAGATCCGTAGGAGGTGCCGAGTCCCGACTCGACATAGATTTCTTGTTGAAGGAAACAGCAACTTGAATCGAAGAGTACCTAAATAATGTTTCGAGTCGGTCTTGCCCCGGAGTCGTGCTCGGCTTTGCTCGCTTTCACATAATAATTACCAATTGCAAAGCCTATCCTATTCATACAGGTTGCGGTGGAGCCATGGCTATGATGGGTCTTCGTTGTTTGCCGTCAATCATAGAGCCGCGTAGAAGATCATCGTTAAAATGAACGTCCGCCAAAACTTGCTACGCTATTATGAAATCTCCATTATGTTAGCAAGGCATAGAACGTCTACGCTAATATTAGGGCTACTTGAGGAATCACAATCAATGGAACAACGTAGAGTAAGGGTGTAAAAGTAACTGTAAAAAGATACTGCAAATTTAGGTAAAAACTAGATATAAAAGTATATATATAGGTATATATGTGGTATCAACATCTACTGTAGCTCCGAGTTTCCAACTTCGTCTCCGTATATCGTAAAGGCACATCGCCGGCAACCACGAATCTGAGAGGTATCAACCGAGCCCCCCAAGAGTTTTCAAGGTAGGTTAGGTATCTAATGTATTAATTTTTATCTCGTCATGGTTTGGTCCGGCCAGGTTCATAGAATATTGTTTCTTTTTTGCTTGTTGAGCTAATTAAGGGGAGTCTTGGTCACTTCCTAACATGTCTACGGTGACCAAGTCCAGCAATGAACGCGCACTCTATCCCAAGCGAAGGAAAACCAGAAAATTTTGCCTCCGATCGATACATAAATACAGTGGCCATCTGCGTCCGGCGCCGGTGATAGGGTGATGCTTTCGGGTTGTATTGGCACAATGTTGGCCAAGTCTTGTATATACAAACATTTTTAGAAATTTTCTTTGCCCCAGACGAAGGAGAATCTGTCATATTAAGTCAGCTAGATGTTCAAAGAGACTATTATCAAATGTTATAAGTTAAGAAATCACTTACCCAGGTTCACTGTACTTATTACAGAAGACGTGAAGTGAACTACCTAGGCCCTTAGGTCCACAGAAGAACACACCCGCCTCGGCCGGCGCATGCAGTTTCCTGATACCTCGGAAGATCATATCCCAATTGGGACGTCCGAAGTTCGTCGGGCTGCGCAGGCCAGTAATGGTATCCTTGTCGGCATTGGCGTCATTGATCATAATGTTTGTAGCATCGTCGGCCTTGATCTTAGCTGTGAGATAAGTGTGAATCTCGATCCTGTTGTCGACATCCTGAGCCTCGATAGCCATCAGCAGCGAACGGAACCATTCGAAAGAGCCAAAATCTCTGCAGATCCAGAAGAAGTACACCTTGGCGAGACGGGTCTTCTTTTGAGGATAGTTCATCCGGTACCAGATCGACTTTAGGATAGAGGCGAAAGGAGTAACACCAATACCAGCACCGACGAGCATTGAGACCTCGTACTTGAACACATCTTCTGAAGCCGAACCAAACGGACCATCGACATAAACTCGGGGCAGGACCCTCTTTAACGCAGGATCGACCTCGTTACCCTGACCGTCGACACCTACAACCGTTGATGCATCCTTGTCTTTCCTGTCGAAATCGCATCCAAGAGCCTTAGCCACACCCCTTGTGAAATCACCGACCATACGGATGTGGATCGAGATATAATCCTCCTCGGGAGCACTTGTCAAAGTGAACGGATGGTACTGCCACAAGGAGACTTCAGGGCAACAGAAGAAGATATATTGTCCGGCCTGGGTCTTCGTGTTTTCCTTCTTAATTTGGATTTCGCACACGTTACTCGGGTGCTGAATAACCTTCGAGATATAGGTCTTGTGGCGGCCACGCAATTCACGAGCGACTCGTTCGGCCAGGTAGACAAATCCTCCGACCATCCAGTACTGCCAGAAGACACCGATAGCAGAAGTACCGACCGAGATACAGAACGGTGCGAAATCGGGCTGAATCATGCAGAAGGCACCGTGGAAGGACCAGAAGAAGAAGAAAATGATGAACATGTGGTGGGTGTACCAGAAACGTTCATAGTTTGCTCGTCGCGGCTTCTCGTACGAAGTGATAACCATACCAGTAAGGGCCACTAACATGATATAGCCTGTCCAGCCCGGACCAGACACCAAGTTGGCGACCAAGAAACCGTAGAATCCCAGGTTGTTCTTAGCAGCGATCTGCGCTAGGTTGTTCCAATGGGCGATCGTGTGGACCCAGGAGAAGAAGAAGATGGACCAAGCGGTAGTAATATGGAACGTAATGTTCTTATCGAATTGGATAATACCATTAAGAGGCGTCTGTCGTGCCATCGAGATGAATGTCCTGCAGACCGGCAGCAGAATCATGGCCACATCCACGTGGAGAACCAATGCCGAAGATCTCGCAATCATATAAGTCGGTCCAAAGGTATCTCTCGCTACTTGCAGATTGTCCTTGACGGCGTAGTTGACGAAACCGAAAGCGAAGACTAGGGCATGGAGAACCATGAAGACGAAGACGAAACTAGAGTACGGTTAGTAAAGTATCGCACGAAAGAAACTCACGGTTGACACGAACAATCTTCGGTAACCCTCGTTGATCATCCACTTATCGAATTTTTCTCGCATCGTCAATTCCCTCTGCCGTTCCTGCGTCATCTCTCCCGACAGTAACATTCTTGTTAACGGCGTCCATCTTGACCTCTCCGAGGGCTTCTCGCTCATATCGTAATACTGCATCTTGAACGAAATTGCGCTTCAGACGGATGAATTACTTCTCGGTCGTGCTTGTGAAGTCGCTTTTCGAACGATGCCCAGTCCTCCAAGTCCACTTGTATCTCCAAATGTAGTCACCAACCCAACAACCACCAATACCTCCTCTTCTCTATTAGTTTTTCTTATTATATTCGGAATCGCGTCCCTAGGCACGGAGGAGAAAAAAACAGGTAATACTAATTCAGAGCCTGCTGAATGGGCTAGAAGCCATAGAACGAGAGAATCGGTAAAAGTTAACGGACGAAAAGGACAGTCAAAAGAAGGTTATGTCGGCCTGAGAGCCTGCTATAGCAGCTTGCCTGTCAGCCAACTCAAGAATCGAAATAGCGCACCTACGTGAAGGAGGAGGGAGGGGAAAGCGTTTGTGTGTAAACGAAGGGAAAGGAGAGACGGGTTCCGAAGATCTCATGCAAGAAGACGGGAAGGCAGTGGATATTATGGGAGACCGCCAAGAACAGGGAAACATCAGGCCATTCTCGTAGATCATACCTGGGTACAACGCCGCAACGAGGTTTACTTAACGTAAACTCTATTATAGCTCCATCTACGGATTAGTAGACACATAGAAATTCTCTGCAAAGCTCAGGTAGTGTACGACAAGGCCTCACAATTTGCAGGGGGGGAAGAGAATACATCATGAATGATATGATCCTGGGGGGGTTTACTTTAAAGAGAGAGGATAAGGGGAAGAGGCTATGAAACTTGTGTACCGGTAACATGCGATGGTGGTGTATCCAAGCATAAGCAGCCAGGTACACGTAACATTTATCAGGGGTTCTAGGACAGATGGGTCCTTCGATCTGGCCGACGAGTGACAAGCCGCGACAAGCGGTTACAGCCTTACCACAAACGGATTCGAGGCAATTGAAGTACGAAGGAGGCTCAGGACATCCACGTTTCTCGGTTGAATCGTACTAACGAAATTTGGGTACGAGCTCCGAGTAATTTGCATCTTAGCGATGCTAGTGATCGTAATAGAAATAATACCAAGCTAATAGAAAGGAAAAGTCGATATTATGAAGAGATATCAGGTACTTAGCCGAATACAACAGCACTGGCTGTCGGTAGCGAAGGTATTCATCGAATAATCTTCGACCATGA
This sequence comes from Daldinia bambusicola, assembly GCA_022478815.1. Lineage (NCBI taxonomy): Eukaryota > Fungi > Ascomycota > Sordariomycetes > Xylariales > Hypoxylaceae > Daldinia > Daldinia bambusicola. Next base: position 126,501 of record MU284074.1, read on the forward strand.
CAGATTCCGTTCGGCTCTGCTGGGCTAAGACTGTCTGATGTTCAGATCCTCGCCCAGGTCCATAATAGGGAGGTGGGTTATGGCACCACTCTTCCATCGCGGCGACACGCCTCGATACAAGACAGCAGAAGACAAAAAGGCCCGCACAATCCTCGGACGTCGCTTCGTGGTCGTGGAAGAGGGTCTTGTTGGTACGTACATTAGAATATGTGAAGAGAAAAAAAAAAAAAAACGATATGAGGGGGATCCAGCTTTGACTCGGTTTGGAATGTGGAGAAGGCAAATAAGATTCTCAACGCCTCATTGGCCAGTGCTCGTAATATCCCCCGGCGCCTGTGCCTCAGATTGTTTCGTCAGGGGTTCTTAGACAACATTCGAGACTCGAACTATCAAGGGTCCCCCATGGCCAAAGGGACCTCAGCAAAGCGCCAGGAGAACATTAGGTTAACCTGCCTTACCTAATTTGCTATAACCTACCTCGAGTACGTTTTACAAGATGTGAATGAATTAATTCGAAGCTTCACTTTTTCTTCTTTGGGGTCTTGGTGGTTGTTAAACTAGCACCTTATCAAGCTGTTAGGATTTGATGTCTATCGACCAAGCCACGCTCCAGCAAACCACTCCAAGATGGTCTCTTATGACTTCTTACCTTAGGGATAAGTGACTATTTGAAATATCAATTAAGATACCAAGGAGGCACCATATGCAGCACTATATGTACAATTTTGGCAACACTATACATTAGCTAAGCCTAAATATATTAAAGAGATAAAATAAAACCCAGGCTTAGTCTCATCAGCCGCTTGACGCCAGCACTAGATCGAGCCACATGGGCAAAAGCCTCTAGCGGCGCAGGTGAAAATGTAACCATCAGTTTGGGTTTCTAACTGGCAGCAGAACAGGTAGCCCAATTATTGATCATATCACCGACTTGATCATGACTTGATCCAACTCTGGTGCATGTTACCTAGGTACCTATTCATTCACATGGATCTTTTACCATAAACCAACGCATCATGGTATTGCGTATGTAGGTATGTATATGCCGTCACACAATGCGGCCAATCCCAGAGTAGATCTCATTCATCAAACAGTATAAGAATCACACATCATCTATGCCAACCTAAACCTGTCTCCCAAGGTACCTACCTACATAGAGCACTTGTATCCCGCGCATCAAGTCATCTATCCTTAATATCATCCACCTCCCACTCTATCTTAGGTACCTACTTTTCATGTTCCCGTGACCTGATGCCACGCGAATTCGAGTTAGTAAGACGAATCCCTCCGGATCCTGCAATCCGGGAGCATCCCAATCCGGACATCGATATATCCCCTCAAAGTCTATATTTGTGTTTTTCTCCCCCTTCACCTGCAACAGGATCTATCTATATACCAGGTAAACAAGTGTCTTACTGTTCAAACGACCACACCATGACCGTATGACCGGCTGCGCAAAACGTAAGTTGGATATAAGACCATTGTTCCTAAGTTGATTTATTTATACTCAAGTAGCCGTAACTACCGAATATATTAGGTATATGGTTCGGTAGGTGTCTATGACTCGGCGGCTAAAACAACGGCTGCATGTATGTATAATATACACTATGTAGATGCATACGCCACGTTTCCATAGATCACAGTTCCTCTAGTTATCACATGTGCCTATATTCTAAGTTGAAATTCCGTATTCTAAAACATCTTGACTTAGGTACACAGCGAAAAGGGCCCTAAAAAAAGTTGGCTTGGTCCTGATGTCTTGGATTGGACAACTTTACGTTAATGTTGCACGTCTTTTTTAGTCGTAATAACCAACCCTAATAATCCTTTAGAGAATTTAACATCAACAATGGCCCACAATCATATGGACTGTCAGTAGGTGAGTAAGAATTACTACATACAGTATCCACCAAAATACCGACAGTCGTTCAGAAGATCTAGATTTAGGATCGTAACCAGCTTTAGGGCTTTATTTATAGACTTCACCAGGAGTATACGCAAGGGGGAGAAGGGAAAGATGCATGCATTAAAACAAATCTGCGGTGAATGTCAGGGAGGAATAAAATGTAAAGCCAGAGAGTTCCTCCAGATCACTCCAACATATCATGTCTTTTTCGTAGAGCTTTGTCCTCTTTACTAAGTCATTCTTCATTCCACTCCTGAAATTATGTGCTCTAATATTCATCGAAGAGGCACACTAAGCCATAACGACGAATGGACAGAGACACTGGTGAATGCAGATCGTATTGCCTAGGTTGGAAGGAGAAATCCATATCCCTTCCGAAGTATCACTACCGATAAGTGCTATGCTCACTGCCTCCGATGCCAAACGTCATTCTTCGCCAGCGAATTCTTCTTACTCTCATTATCCTAGATGGCATACTTGCGGGTCCACTCGCGGGCCGTGGCCTCATATCTTGCCCGGTCAGTCTTGTATACGTGAGCGATTTCAGGGACAAGAGGGTCATCGGGGTTGGGGTCGGTAAGCATAGAGCAGATCGACAGGAGCACTATAAAATGTTAAAATAATAACTCTTTTGTTAGCAGGTAAATATAAGAGACATACCCTTAGAGATGGTCAAGGCCGGGCTCCATTGGTCCCTCAGGATGTCCAAGCAGATGCTGCCGTTAGAATTGATGTTGGGGTGGTAAATGCGGGTTGTGAAGTTGACCTTAGGAGGCTTGAACGGGTAGTCTGTCGGGAAGTGGATAGCAAGGAAGAAAACACCTCCAGAGTAGGGCGAGTCACCCTGTAATGATATATTAGCACCATGAACTGATATGCAATATATAATATTGATTTGTTCAAAAGGGTCGACACCAGTTTAGCAGTATGATATCGACTTATAGCGTGTGCATAATAGTATGTATATGCGCGCCAATGAACGGGAAAGACGGGGAAGTCGGAGAGGTGTGGCTTACAGGTCCCATAATCGTCGCTTGCCAGTGGAACTATAAAAGACGTCAGTAACCCTTAAATAATATAATTTTATTGACCAAAAGGGGTCCCATGGTATTGTCGCTCGTGCCCAACTGAGTCACGAAACGGATAGATACCATCGACCCTTGACAAATCTTTGGTGGGGGGAAAGATAATGATGCTTACCAAATCTTCACCGACAGGACCGGCAGAGCATGATGAGGGAGGGTCACTAAGACAGGTATTAGCAGAATGGTTCCAAGTTATTATCCTCCAAAGATAAAAACCGCCTAAAGCGATCGTGGACGGGATGCGAAGGTTTCCTTGGTGAGGCTGTATTGTGTTCACATCCCCGCCCTGCCTTCCTACCACAGCCCCACCTTGGGCTCGTTCAGGATAACAGGCCAAATACCATCGCCAGACAAACATCTACCATGATCAAGGGGGGAGGAAAAAATAACCAACATACCGGCCCAAGTCTGTGAGTTCCTTGTTGATGCGCTTCAACGCCATTTTGTAGAGAAATATGGATTATGGGTTTTGTTATTGTTTTTGCGTTCTTGTCGAAAGCGTCGCCTCTACTGAGGAGATCAACTATTTGTACTTGCGGTCAGTATGGAATGCGGCAGAAATGGATGGAGTAGTTAGAAAAGTGAGTGTTTTTAATCTTCTGAGTAGAAATTTATGATAAAAGAGGTAGGCGAATATAAACGTACCAAACGTTCCAAGTCTGGTTGACTACGGTCAGTTCTGGAGGATATGAATGAGGTCGGAGATGTGGTGTCGTTATTATTATTATCGTCGTCGGGGGATGGGTTTGTTTGATGAGTGATTGTAGATACGAAAGGTTGGTAGCGGGGGAAAAGGGAAAGTCAGGCAAGTCTTTCAGGTGACGGAATGAATGGAAATCGAAGTGGATAATCAAATCAGCACGGACCAGTCGTAAAAAAAAAAAGGACGGGTAGGCGCTAGCACTGTTTCTTCCTCAGCCCGTTAAGCCAATCAGGAAGTTGGTCTTGCAGGCTGTTGCAGGTAGTTGCAGTGGTCTCACTAGACCTAACAGTGGCCTACCAGTGGTCTTCTAGTGGTCTTTCTGCAGTTTCCCTCCCCCCTTAAAAAAAAAATAAGTGGCTGAGGGGTGGCTGAGTCTAAACTTGTTCAAATCGTTCAATGTTGCGCACATGTGCAGTTCAAGGTTGTACCTGAACGTACATTGATATGTACATTGGTAAATGATAAATGAGTCTGACAAAGATCACACGAAATCGGCAAGTCGAACTCTGTTTGAACCAATTGGAAGGTGCCGTGATTGCCCCCTTTCGAGCCCGAAGAGACGGCGCCTTAGGCTCGCTTTGGCCCGTCTGGTTGGTTTGGTTACACGGAACATTGAAGCATACACTACAGGAACCCCACACCGCCACTGTACCTTAGGTACTGACTGTATTGGTACGATACTGACCAATCAGCCAATCCCTGCCCGTCAGGCCCTGCTAATCGCGCCTGCACCTCTCTATCTCTCACCACTTACAGCTCGTTTTTCGCCTCAGCTGTCGGCAATTGTCACGCTTCACATTATTCATTATTCATTATTCATGCTCAATTAACATCATTTTGGTTTGCCGACAAATTTCGAACGACTGGAGCAATATGGACCCGCGTTACAAATTGTTAGGCAGTTTTGACTTAAGCTAGGGGTTTAGCTACCTGATATGCTCAGATGCCTTGACCCCATCTTAGTTTGTCAAAGGTATACTCCTGATTCCGCTCTATAGCGAGGCGCAATGGGACGGATATCACAAGTTTGCATAAATAATCAGATATATACTATATCACGGGCAAACACTAGTCTGGATATGTGAGTTTCTCTTTTCATGTCCGTTGAGATGAAAAGTACCCGAATTTAAGTAGCCCAAATATTTATCATGCAGATGGATGTCGGTAGGTTACGTTAGGTATCTCGTTTATACGAAAGCTTGGAGCCCAGTTATGGCCCTCCCAAGAATAAGACCTACACCGCGTTAGCAGATGGCATGACATCACTGTTTCTAAGGGGTATTAACTCACTATGAATATCGCTCTGCCCTTCATAAGTTTGGGTTACGAACAAGTTGGCTACGTGTCTTCCGATACCGTACTCGTCGCTAACCGCATTACCCCCGAAGATTTCTTGCAGTGCCCTCGCGTTTACAAGTGCACGGTCACAATTTTGTCTCTTTACCATGCTGATCATCTCTGGTGTAACCTTTCCTTCATCTTTAAGTCTACCAACTTGTATTGATGCGAGCACCCCATACGCAGCATCCGTCACAGCATCTGCCAGCTTCTTCTGGACCAGTTGATACTTGGCAAGGGGATTATTCTTGAATTGCTTTCGACCTAAGGCGTATTCCCGCGCCCTGGTAATACAATCCTCCAAGGCGCCCATGGTGCCAAAGGAAATGCCGTACCGAGCGCTATTTAAGCATGTGAAAGGACCAGTCAAGCCCTCGACATCGGGAAACATATGCTCTTCCGGCACCGGGCAATCGTCCATATGAATCATGCCCGTAATACTAGCCCTGAGTCCGGTTTTATTCTTGATGGCGGGGGTTTCTAAGGTGCCGGGCGGGCAATCCCGCCTATCTATAACGAATCCCCTGATCTTGCCAGTCTCTTGTAACTTCGCCCATACGAGAAGCACATCGGCAATAGGCGAGTTGGTGATCCAAGTTTTCGAACCACTTAAAAGGAAGTACCCTTTTTTCGTTGGGTGCGGTCGCGCCGTCGATTCCATGGACCCCGGGTCACTACCGTGGTTGGGCTCTGTGAGCCCAAACGCCCCAAGTAGTTTACCCTTAGCCATATCTGGTAAATATTTGTCTTTCAGCTCCTTGGACCCAAATTCGTAGATCCCACCCATAACCAGCGAGGATTGTACCGACATGCCAGATCGGTAACCGCTATCGACTCGTTCGACGGCCCGAGTAATTAAGCCCGATGCGACAGTCGATACACCCGCGCAACCATAGCCGTGAAGATTCGCTCCGAGGAGGCCAAGTTCGCCCATCTCACGCAAGATAGCGGGATCATAGTGCTCATCTCGATACGCCTCTATATGGTGCGGTTAGCAAGTCAACTACCAAGCTATATTAACGCAATTTGACGTTGGGATAGCTTACGTAGCACCCGTGGCAGTAATTGCTCCTGGCAGTATCGCTCCGCGGTTTCGGAGATGGCCAATTCCTCCTCGGTAAGCAAGTTCTTACTTGCTAACGGGTCTTCCCAGGTAAAAGAAGATTTGGATGCTGAGGCATAGCTTCGAAAAGCTTGCAAATGCGTTACAGGCACGGCAAATTGCCTTGAAACACGGGATATTGCCGGACGAAACATAACTGCACTATCAATTAGGAAGAACCGAGGTGAGCGCGTGCGCATTGGAATTTCTACGTAAAGTCATCCATGGCGGCGATGGAAAAGACGATGGAGGCGGTTGCGGGGCCGAACTCGAAAACAGACGAGACCTGACCAAACAAAAAATAGTGGAATGACGTCCCGTTCAGCGGCCTCGGCATTCCTGGAACGGCGGGAATATTCGGTAGTAACGTCGGCTAATAGCGGATAGCCTACCTCTTACGCTAGTGAAAATTAGCTGAGGTCAACTTCAAGTGCCTTAGGTAACATGTAAGTACATGGACTCAACTTGAGTACGTACCTGGGGTAGATCAAGAAGGGCATTTCAACCATAGAACCTTCCACTATATCCTAACAAAACACTGAAACAGGCAAGTAGTACAACCACAAATCTTTACTATTACTATACTACTAATGCTTTGGAAGCGACTACGTGGTATTACTATCAACTCCACTGCGTACCTCTTCATACCTACCTAGGTACCTATAACTTACCTTAGGTAATACTACCTAGACAACTTCCATGGGTATCATCTATTCTTTCACTCATACAATATAATTTCTACTTATTTCTAGTCTCTTTTACTGTTCCTTATAAGCTTACCTTAACAACTCGATCCCTATACCTCACTTACACCTAGACCTAGAATCATGAGCTTTGGTTTCACCAACTGGCGATATATTCTTAAAGCCTTTTGGTTCCGTATTCGCCATCGCCTGTCTTCCTTCACCAAGTATATTAGCTTCTACTTCGTTAGGAACAACTCGGAAGAACCATGGTGTTCTCGTTATGCAAGCTATAGATTATGGGTACTTACTGCTCACACCGGAGCAACATCTATTATCCCCTAACTCAACAGGACATTCTCACCGCGGTCAATGTCGTTCTCATAGATTCCACTCTCATAGCTGTAAATCGGCTCCCGCCGAACAACACTTGGATGAGAACAGTCGAGAATTTGAATATGGACACTGGCTCTTCTCTTCCAAACCACAGCTTCTATCCCCAACAATCTCCGGCACCTCTTCCCCTTGTCAAGTTTGCCGAGCGGCCGAAGCTTGTAGAAACCGGCCTCTTACGCCAGTTAGCCCAAATTCGGTTGGCTCGGAGGATATTAACTATCGAGGAGAACACGATGCGGACGACGAGTTGATCTCAAACTGGTTATCCGGTGTTTGTTGTTCTAACTGTTTAAATGAAGAGGTTATTCTAACGGAACAAAGTACATCAGGTACTTCTTCAGACATAACGCATTCAGGGGGCAAAGTGGAGGTGGTCTCAATCTTAATCTCAAATTTCGCATGCCCAAGCATCGTACTACAGCCTCCTACCGCGCAGCCCGTAACTGGACTCGATGGACCACTTAGTTCCGAAGGTGACAAGCTTTCAAAAATGCTCCGAGATGGACTCAGTGATATGAAAGAATCGAGCCGAAGTGCAACTCTATCTAGCGCCTCTCAGAAGCTCAAGTCTGATACATCCGGATCCATAGACTGGGAGAAAAGTTAGGAAAAAAGAAAGCCCCGTCGAAAACACGATGTATCAGAATTGTCTATTCCTGAAACCCCTCATCATATACGACCAATCGACCCATCTCCAGCTGCTAACACCAACAGCAAGGACAGTAATTGTAGCAGTGGCAGTGATAACGTCGTTAGTGAGAAGTCTTGTCCGTACATTTCACAACACGATGCTCAATTCCACATTATCCAAAGACACACTGTCAAGTCATGCCCGGAACTTTGTCAAAAGTTAGGCGATCTCAAAGAGTTACAATCAAGACGAGAGGTAAATGTGCCCGATGGCAGTCAGCCCTCCCTACTGACCAGTCTCATATATAGATCCAAGATATTCCCAAGCGAGTTGATAAGTCAAGGCCCGAAGTTGGCAAGAGTCGATATTGGTATCATTTACGTGTCCGTGACATTATCTCAGAACGCTTCCGGTCTCTGAAACGAAGGATTAGACGCTCGGGCTCTTCTACATTCTCCATTCGATCCGAGCTTTCCCCTCCCTTACATAGCAAGGTACGTCGGCTTCTTGCTCGTGCTTCCGTGGATATTTGGCCGTCATCTGGCGAGGAAAGCCCAGTATTTAATACTCCTGAGTCTGATGTTCCCAACGTCAAACGAACTTCGGGGATCGGAAGTCACATCGACCCATTGGCTATGGCCAGTATGATGATTGCTACGGCGGAACTTGATAGGCTCTCATCAAGGATGAGTCTCGACCAAGCGTCTAGAGTATCTGCATCGTCAGCGGGTATTTCGGAAAGTTCCTCTGGCTCACATAGACCGTGCGATAAGGATATCGCAACACCTAACAATGAAATGCCTGCATCGGTGCCCACGGCCCCCGATATGCCTCCAGCTGTACCATTCAATACACCTTCATCGTCAGTTTCACAGTCTGGAACAATGAGCCCGGTATCTAAGCCATCACAACGGCGTGGGAAACGACGAAGAACGCAACGCAGTCGATTATCTGAAGTCACGACACCAGATGAGATTGCGTCGTTAGCAGAGTCTGCGGAGGAGCTTAACGACAGTCTTTCACTTCCAGCTAGTCCTATTGAAACTCTACCGGAGTGTTCAGGTGTATCCAGCTTAGAGGATGAAAACTTGTATCCTAAGCCGTTAACAATTAACCGCAGTGGGCAAGATGAGACTAATGTAGGCATCCACGATACTTCAGGATATGCGCAAGAGAAATTTCCCTGCTTTGAGCCTCCTGAGCCCACCGCCTTCTCAATTTATCCGAAGAGAGAACTAGGTCCTTCGTCGCAGATCCCAGGTTCTACACATTTGGATATAGAAGATATCATCGTGGCTAGTGCTTCATCAGTCAGTGAAATTCCTCAGTCTTACGAACCTCTCGAAATGTCTAAGACTGGCGAAGAGCCTTTGCTATCGGATGTGCCCCTGGAACTTAAACTTACCTTTCTGATGCCAACTACCTCCTCTGACGTCACAGTATCAGTTGTCTCAAGAGAAACGTGTGACATTCACTCAGACCCTATGGCTATCATAGAAGGTGGTGCCCCGGCCATGGGGGTGAAAATTGACTGTACGATAGCAACAAACCACTCAGACCGAGCGACGGAACCGGATTCTTGTCACCCAGATACCTAGTCAGAATCTCAGGGTGAACCTGGGGATTCGGACCCTTTCTGCCCTCCAGATTGCCTCCAGACCAGGAGGAGTAGCCGAGATAGCCTTCCACGGCCATTGAGGGTGGCGAGACAGGATACGGATGAGACTGTACAAAAGCTGGAGGAGGATGAGGCTATGGTGCTGATTGAAGAAAACTGTTCACACTTTATGGGATAATACCGGGGAAAGATAAGATATCAATGAGGATGGAGAGGAGAGCAGGAATTGAGGACAAGATTGAATCAGTGGTGGACTTATAAGCCTCCCTGGCATTATGCTACCTAAATAGAGTATACTGAATGATATGATATACTGAGCTTTTGAAACCTAAACGAATCTCATTCTACTACTGGAGGTCTTTAACAATCATTTCGTTGTCAGGATCGCTCTAAGGGAATAAGTTCTTCATGGTCCCATTTCATAGTGAATCTTAACCGTGAATCGTTTTAGGAATCTTACTTCTTCTTTTTCCCATATGAACCTGTTAGGTATCTTAGATAGGCGAAGAAATATGTCTCGAACTTGGGAATCAGGCAGGCAAAACAAAAACAAGAATAGAGTTAGAAAAGGAGAAAAGGGGGGCGGGGTGGTTGCTAAGAAAATCAACGAGTTATGACATCTTCCCGCCCAGGCCCGCACCCAATCCACTTAACCCTAACACCCAGGAACTCCTCAATGAACATAACATAATCCCGCGCTTCCCTCGGAAGCTCCTCAAACGTCCTCGTCCCCGCGGTCTTCGTCCCCCAGCCCTTCATCGTCTTATACACGACCCCAACCCGAGAAAGCAACTTCGCGCTAGCCGGGAACCCGTCGGCAATAAGCGCCCCCGTATCCGGGTGCTTGTACGCGACACCCACGCGGATCTCCGCGAACGTGTCCAGCACGTCGAGCTTCGTCAGGTTGAGCGCGTCGTAGTGGTTCACGCCGCACGAGTACCGCGCCGCCACCAGGTCGAGCCAGCCGCAGCGCCGGCGCCGCCCCGTCGTCACGCCGACCTCGCGGCCCCGGTCCTGCAGCGCGCGGCCGCCGCCGCCGCCGAAGTCCTCGGTGGGGAACGGGCCGGACCCGACGCGCGTGGTGTACGCCTTCAGGACGCCGACGACGCGATCGATTCTCCGGTGGTCGAGGCTGAGCCCCGCTAGCACGCCGCCGAGCGTCGTCGACGTCGACGTCACGTACGGCCAGGTCCCGTACGTGTTGTCCAGCAGGGCCGACTGCGCGCCCTCGACGAGGATCTTGTGCCCTTGGGATTGCGCTTGCGAGAGGAAGGGCACGTCGTCGATGGAGAAGGGGCGGAGTTTCTCGCGGATGCTCTGAGCTAGGGGGTTAGATATTCTAGAAGAGTATCTATTTTTTTTAGGGGTACCTTAGGGATGTAGTATGTTTACTTACCTCAAGCTCTCTGATCTCGGCTTCGACGTCATATCCGTCCAAGTCGCCGCCGTATCTTAGTTTATAATCTCGCTCCATAGCTCGGATGCGGTCTCCGAAGTCCTCGTCATCGAGAAGATCTCCGAGGAGCACGGTGCTTCTCTCGGCTTTGGTGGTATAAGCTGGTCCGATGCCCTTGCCTGTTGTGCCTATGTTCTTGTCGCCTAACTGTCCCTCGCGGAGGCGATCCACGGTTGCGTGGAGGTCTAGGTTGAGCGCGCAGCGCGTCGAAACCTTGAGCCTTTGCTGCGCATTTACGACTCCTTTCGCCTCAATGCTGGCGAGCTCGGAGAAGAATGTAGGGACGTGCAGGACTACACCGGGTCCGATAATATTTATCGTTGATGGGTGAAGAAGTCCCGAGGGTAGCATATGGCTGGAAATAGTTAGCGTTGTATTATTAGATATTAAGGGGGGGTTGAGATACATACAAGTCATAGGATACTCCTCCAGCAACGACAGCTATAGGATATCACATGAGCACCTAGGTATATCATGGAAATTCATCTTTAAAACAGAGAACAAATATGGGATTCCTTACTATGACCGCAATTTCTCCCCCCGGTAGCTCGGGCGCAAATCTGAACTTCAGAACTGAGGATATCGCAAAGCTTGCCTTGAGAGATGAACATGACAAAAGTCGAATCGTTAGATAGAGAATGCTTTGTGAGGTGAATCAGCAAGTGGCGACCAACTCACCTTTTCCTTCACTATGTCGTGTAAGACATATTAGCAAGAGAAGATATACTTGAATAAGAGATCAGGTGAATCTTACTCTCCCCATTGAACACCTAACACGACGGTAGCCATGATGAACAAGTTTCTTTAAACGGAATAGAATAAAGTTAATTGCGCCAACGGAGACAAACAACAACTAGCAGACGAAGCCATTTGAGAGCACTTCGCATCTCGAGTATTTATACTCTCGTGATGGTGATGATGATTCAGCTTCAAGGAGGCACGGTGGGGCTAAACTATGGCGTATGCTTTCGATGGCAATAGGGGTAGACATCATAGGTATCACAGTGACGGGAACTAACAGGAGTATACCGGAGTTGTTATGTAACAAGAACAGACCTATACTCAGACTTTGACTAGAACAGTAGAGATGTCTAGGTCGGGTAAGAAGTAGATGTTGGAGGACCGTCGGTTATAGCCGGAGCTCCGGTTTTTCTGTCGTTTATAACCTGGTAAAAGTTGGATGCTTTTAACGTGACGGGATTCTCGACTCATAGAAACTTGATTGCTCATCCCGCTTTTTAAGAGCGGGATTTATCTAGTTGAGCAATTAAATTAAAAAGGGTTTTTTGCTTGTCTAATTTGAATCGTGATTTCCAGAAGATTCGAATGAACGGGAAATGGCTCGGGCACAAGTCGGCACTTAGAGGTAACATCTGAGACCCCTAACTCTGAACTCATGCCAAATCTAAGCATCCAGATGAGTTTTCAGACTGTTCTACTTGCGATTTGGAATTTCTGAATGGTTCACTAGCGATGTAGGAAGCGACTTCTGGGCTTGGGAACCTTATTGGTTGAGACAGATGAGAGCGAGCTTTCACAAAGTGCTTTACTTGTGAACTCTCTCCTGCGTATATACGTCCCATGCCTTCGTCTATAATCTTATCCAACGCAAGCAGATACAATATCATGCCGTAGAGCATCAACAGCCCCAGGCCTCGAGGCTCTCATTTATTCTTCCAAAGAACCAACGCCGTGCATGCAATATTCATACAAGTCCTGCCAATTATGGACCATAAATCCCGCAAGAAAAGTAAAAAAAGGGCATTACCGATTCCCATCGCCATTCATGCCAACCATCTCATACTCCCCAGCTCCGTCTCTCCCCCTGCCCCTTCCACGGCCCCTGGAGAAGCCCATCTCCTCATCGCCTTGGCTTCCCGCCACCCCGTTCTGCGCTGTACCCGCGGCGCCACCCTCTGTACTATTGTTCTTCGCGTTGCCTCCAAAACTAATGGGCCGTAACTCCCTCCACTGGCAGCCGTAAGTTCCCCCAACCACGGTTACTGCACTCGACACTATGACCGTAGCCCACCATGCAACATTTCGCGGCAAGAAGCCCGTGTAGAACGTGACGATAACGAGGTGGATGAAATGGAGGGTAAGCGCGAAGTCGAGCACGAATTTCGAGCGGCCTACGAAAGCCACCATCGCTACGATACTACATCATCATATCTCAATGTTAGCCAAAACATCCGCATAGATCCGGGGGGCAAAAAGGGGGGGAGGGGGACACTAACGCAGCGCCAGCGCAACATAGCCAAATAAACCCCATCAGCCACCCTTGCGTCGTGTCGCCGCGCAGCTCGGCCCAGCCGAAAACCAGGTCGAGGCTAAACCGGGTGCCGGCGACCAGGGAGGTAAAGAGCATGAGGACGAGCGCGGCGGCGTAGTATATGCTCTGCAGCGCGGCGATCTGGCCGAGGATGCGGAGAGGTGGAAGCTCGTTCGCGGCGCCGGCCCGCGGGGGTCTCCTCCGCCTAGCCATTCCTTTTCTTATTTATATTTTTTATTTTTCGAGTTTTATCGTGTATTCGAAACCCCGGAAGAAAAGGAGAAAAATCGAAATCGTTGCGCGATGTGTTTTGGTCGTCTAATGCTGATCCTCTCCTCGCTCCCCCAGAAAAAGTAAAAGTAAAAGTATAGGTATGAATGAATGAGTGGATGGAAAAGGAAGCCGGAAAGTCCGTAATATTTCGATTTCGCCTTCGCGCTATAATGCCACCATTTCAATTCAAGATTGCATTGTATTGTACAAGTAGAAGTATTTTATTCAGTAAGGTTAGGTACCTCCTACACACCTAAAGAAGAATTAAAACAGCTAAAAAGTAAGTAAGGCGCGAAATGCGTTATAGCAGAGTAGCATGTCAAGGTTGTTTTATTATTACCTAAGGTTAGGTAATTTGACGAAGATTAGGCTAGTCATGCACTGTTGTCTGCCGATTGTTCACGAAATCGACGGGGTCGCCTCTCAGCCCCTCAGCCCCTCAGCCACAACAAACACCACACTAGCCACACCAGATAACTTTTCCCATAGAGTCAGGAGGTGGCGCACTGCATTACGGCTCCAGGAGACAAGTGACTACATGTGTACCTCATATGTATGGTGGTTTGTCAGCTGGCCTGTATGGACCTTGGGGAACTCGATGAAGATGAAATCTTTTGCTTCTCTACTGTATCAACATATACGACGCTTGAAGATGTCAGGGGAATCCGACTAACAAATACAAATATCGTGGGTATCATATGCCGTGGTAGAGACAGGGCTGATTAAATTGTAGTATAATGACCATCTGCTCTGAATTGGACAGTGAATTCCAATATAGTAATTCCCTCATCGTATATATCATTCGTTCCTGCGCTCACGAACACCACAAGAGCTTGCTGTGGATCTGGCCCTTGTCGCTGAAGAACATCAACTACTATGCTAGGGTAGCGGGAAAGGTGGCGAGAGAGGTGAGCTTCGATATTTCCGAGTTCCGTACGTTGACTAAGTAACTTAACCTAGCGGTCACAGCGCCCAATATACCGCAATGAGCCTTCGGAATCATACCGTACCAGGTCTCCGGTTCTATATACTGCGTGCGTCGAGGCACCATTCCCCATTTTCTCAACTCTTCAACTAGAGATTCATGCTTATAGTTATCTACAACGCTACACGAGTTTCTTAAACCTTAATATTGTTGGTTTCAGAAAGTTCGGAATCTCAAGTTTGCTAACCTAATCTACTACACGATTTATTTACCTTGTTTGATCTCCATCAGTAGCTACTTTTTGTTCACACTCAAAGAGTCAAATATAAAGCAAAGGGCGTTAGATCAAGATAGACGATCTCGGGAACCAGGAACGAGTCAGATACGTATACAGATTACTTAGGTACTTTGTAAGAGTGTTAGTATAAAGTACGTGCAACTTATCGCCATTCCTTTAAGGGTGCATTTTAGAGCCAATTACGGAATTCAGTGAGCAGAACAAATTGAATAGTTGACGATGGCGACACAGAGGGCCATTGAGTTGGAAGCACTACTGAGCATTGCGAATGCCATTATCGTGCCGTCATCAATCTCTATCATATCGACGAATCTGAAAGATGGTAGACCACGGAACCTATATTTTGCTCATCCAGGCCTTGCTGCCCCGGTTGGATTCTCGCTTGGACTAGTATTAGGAGGTGTGTTCTGACCATCAGTATCACAACAGTCCCAGCTTTCATCGGATAGATGCACTTTGGAATAGCCTCGTCTTCACTAATAGTTGCATCATGGTCCTATTTGCTATCTCCATCACTAATTGCATGGGAATGCATAGCAGTTTGTTGTAAGCTACCATAGCATTTCAAAATTTAGGAGGAATAGGAGTGTTCATTGACAATGTCTACGTCTACTTAGTTTTTAGGGGGTTCAGAGCACCTCAACGCTTAGAGCATCGCTGCGAATACTCCCTCCTTTCATCGCAGGCACTCTTATCACGGCGTCTCTATGAACCGGATTCCGGTTCATATGGTCTGTTCTGGTCCATCTCCGAATGGAATGACAGGACGGTTAGATGCAAGAATAGAAAGTAATCTTCATTAAATGAGGATATGCCTTAAACGAGGAACGTCGAGTTTGCGAGGATGGTGCCCCGCGCGGAAGCCAACCTAGAAAGCTATTAGCTTCTAGAGGCAGCTTCAATATAATAGCGTTGATAAGTGTCGAGCTCCGTCCCGCAGAACTTTATTTTTCACAAATTCAAGAGACGACGTCATCCGCACAAAGCCCAGGAGAGCTGAGCTGGTCTCCGTATTAACTGACAAACGTCCTAATCCCATACTGAACCCCTTCTATTTCTCGGCATTGACAATTTACCTACCTAACCTACCTATAACCTACCTATATTTACCATGGGCGTACTCGGTTTCTTCAATTCCGCCGAAGAGAAGCGCAAGGAGGAAGTGCGCACCGGCGCCCGGGCGCCGGACAGGACAGAGCGCCAGCAATGCTGGGATGCGCGCGACGCATTCTGGAAGTGCCTCGACAAGCACGACGTTATCGACTCGCTGAACGGCGACGGCAAGAAGATCGCCGAGAAGCAGTGCGCGGCAGAGAACAAGAGCTTCGAACAAAACTGCGCCAGCGCTTGGGTACATTCTTCCTTACCTTTTTTTTTTTTTTTCTCTCTCTATTATGGCTACCTTCTTGGCCCTCTTTTTTTACTAGAGGACCGTAATAATGCGTAGTTAGGATCGTGGCTAATTTATATGCTCGGTGCGTATTTTACAGGTGAATTACTTCAAGCGATATCGAGTTGCGGATCACCAAAAGAAAATGACGCTCGAACGACTGCAAAAAGAGGGCGCGAATACCATGGCAGTCGAAAGTGGTGTACCAGGGTCTACGAAGGCATAATGCGATTCGAGTCTCTATCTTGTATTATCTTGTACATAATCCAGAAAGCATTAGGAGGAGTTATGGCTTGGGAAAAGGATATATATATATATATATATATATATATGATGTATATCGGCATTCTCCCTTCTAATGGATTTACAAATATTCATACCTACCTCTAACCTGGGTAGCTACCTACCTAGTAGTAGTCCAGAGCCATGGTCGTCGCTGTCAACCCTCGTCCTCGGCACGCGAGGCCGCCGAAGAGTGTTGTGGCTCGGTGGGACCATTAGCATCTCAACGAATTTTTCCTTTTAAGATTTGCTTTGTCACGGGCCATGATGAATCGTGGGATCATGCACATGTGTTACATTCCGAGACGGGAATCAACCAAAGAACTAGAAGTTCAGATGGACAGGTGATTTGGGAACATTTGCCCACTATATAGTGTACCACTGTGTAAGCGGTCTTGCTGATTTTTGCTGCTGACTTCGGGCTCCTTGGTTTTGGGCTACATTGAATATCCAGCAGTACCTGGTACGGGGGTTCAGGGTAACGGCAACGGAGCCTTCATACAGTAGTATTTGTTTTTTTCTATGTTACGTATGACTAGCATGATGTGCTATCGACACTAGTTAGATGGATTGGTTAGCTTTATATAGGATGAAGCAACAATGCGACATCTCAACTGACAGCACAGGTGGCAGTGTTAATCTTGGAATCGTCGTACGCAAGTGGCTCATACGCGTGCTTATATACTATTTATCGTATGAATATTTCAATGGTTTTTTATAGGAAGTAAGCGCTACATGTATACATGTCTTGGGCATTTCAACACATTCGCAGATTCGTCAGCTTTTGGTAGTATATAGTATATCTGTCTTTTGACGATGCAGTGCGTCAAGGTTTAAGGATCGTTGGAGGAAAGTTGATGAGTTGTCTCGGAGAGTCGGCAAAGAGATTGGCGAAAGGGCCAGGCCGGGGGAGCCGGGTTACACCTGGTCAAGCTGAATATTTGATTAAAATCCTTAGAAATCGTGGCTGGAGCCGCATTAAACTGATTGTCTTAATCTTTCTAAGCAGGGTCCGGTCGGCAGGTCGGCAAAGCTAATAAATCCTTGGTGTTTTTTTTTTTTTTTTTTTTTTTTTTTTTTGATCGAGAGAGGAGAGACCTATTGCATAAACTCGACCTACACCACTAGACCAACTAATACACAAGACGAAAGAAAAGACTGACAACTGTAATGATGTTTGCTCGCAACGTATTGATATATATACTTAGGTACCTAGATTAGAAGATAGATTAGTTAAATGCTAAATGACGAGATTAAAAACTGCAAACTGCAAAAAATCGTCGAGACGGGCATTAGTTCGTGTGGATATGACATAATGCTGTATAAGAGAAATGGATAAAAATCGCTATGATTATCACTATGATTATCACTATGATTATCACGATGATTCCCGAATCGTAGCTTCCATCCGTTCTCCTTTTCGGATCAGGATCCACTAGCCTAATCATGCGGGACAGCTAGGGGACCCTACCTACCTTAGGTACCTAATTATCATGTACGAACTTACGACGGACCAATATCCACAACCTATCTTCCGGGCTTATTATTTTTTTGATTCTTTCTTTCCTTACTGGCTTTCCCTTCTCCGCGTGAGCCACTCTGCCAATGCAAGACACGTCTGCATGCTTAATGCAATAATGTAGACAGAGCCCAATATTTCTGCGGGTTACATCTCCCGGGTTCTCAAAGTGAACTAACTCTATTAGGTAGAATTTATCATAGCATTCGAAAATAGCTACTGTGAAAGCATAGGGGTATACTACACTATGTTATAGTGCTACTGTAAATACAACTTAACATGCCAAATCGCACTGGCATCAGAAAACAGACATCTATCCTATATTTATATAAAACGACAGCTCGATAATAACTCATGTTTTATTATGGTCAAATTACCCAAAATGAGATAGAGGTAGTGTAGCAATAAATACTGCCTCCTTATCTTCAAGTTTGGATGCCGCATTCCAATAACTTTACTTGGTACCTAACCTAAGGTACCTGCATTATTTATAACCGACGCTAAACTTTGTTAAGGTAATTAGTGTTCTTCCTCAATAGCCCGTCGACTCAACTTATGCGAGACAAGTCGAGAAAAAAAAAAAAAACCTCTAGATTAGAATATTGATAGTTCCAGGGGGTCGTGGCTGAGTTCGATGCAATTAAGGACGTACCCGCTAGCCGTTACCCACGTTAAAACCAACCAATTATAGGGCCACATGGTGCCCAACCACTGTATCCACCCATTCTGCCACTCAGCTGCCAACTTTGTCGATTTGGTTTACACGACAACACAATCTTGCACCTCGCACCTCGCACCTCGCATCTCGCATCTCTCAACCCACCCCCTTATCCTCTGGTGTCAACAATACCAATTACACCAGCGACGACGACGACATCAACCAGAGGAACCCCGACACATAATATTTCTTCCGATTTCCTTTTTGCATCCCCCCTCGCCCAGCAATAACCGTCGTCTTTTCTTTTTGAGACAACAGGTCGTGGGTGAGGGTTTCAGGTGCACTCGTTCGAAATCCCAATCGGACGATACCCAATTTGCGGATGCGAAATATGCCTACTTTTATAAACGACGAAAACTCACCCATCTATTATCAAAACACCGGCGTGGTCCATCTCAGAAATAATCACGAACCAGATTTCCAGAAGCTGACTGATACCAAGGAAGCGTTTCTTCCAAGACCATTGTCCACGGCAATTGACACGAATGAAAGTTTCGACGATAATTCATCTTCGCATTCATCGCATAGCTCTGGCCCACGGGTACGAATGAACGCGGATGGGCTTCCCCCTTCCAGCATGACTCCTCTGCCCAATGGCAGATCGGGTAGAGAGATGAACGGCGTGGCTTCGGTGGGCCAAGACTCTAACTATTATTCAAATATGAAAGGTTCTTTGTCTGGAAGAAGCTCGTTGGAGCCCCAGCCTACGACTAATGGCGTATTGCCGCCTCCCGAAAACCAGCGTAAAAATATGTCTGAATCCCAAATGAAACGGTCCTCGGTAGAATCTCGCACATCTGCACAATATACTATCGAACTGCCGCGAAGATCGTCAAACAACGGCGATATTCAAAACACGGATAGCACCTACGGCAACAGTTCGGGTTCTATATCGCCAGACAATTCAGCTTCCAACTACTTACAGCCCAATCCTTCAAACTCTAACCTCGATCCAGCTCAGCGCAATTCTCCGTCTCCCCAAAGATTCTCCTCCCCTCCGCATTATCCCCCGACCGGTGCTTCCGCATCGACCTCGGCACTGCCACCACCTTCGACTGGTCTAAAACATCGACACACGCTGGAGGTGCCCAGAGCTCAGCCAAGCCGAGGTTCAAGGGATAGTAACGACACGGTATACGCCACCGGCAGATTTTCTCCCACGGGCGCCGGAACATCACAGCGTCGAGGCTCTTTAACTTTAGGAAGACGAAATACGCGCTCGCTGCATTCGGATGTGCCTCGTGACGAAGTACAGCCTGATGACGACGCGTTAAGGTGGGCTGAAGCATACCGGCAGAAGCGGGCAAAGAAAAAGAAGCAAGAAGAGGATGATGATAGAGTTCTGGTTGGAACTAAAGTTGACGAGAATCACGCAAATTGGACAACAGCATACAATATGTTGACTGGTATCCGGGTATCAGTCTCGCGTACAAACGCCAAACTCGACCGTCCGCTGACCGACGCCGACTTTGAAACTAAGCAGAAATCGACGTTCGACATGTATGTCTTCGCCAAGGTTTTAAATGTGTTCCATATACTAACTTGACTAGTGCGGGTAATGAGTTGGTTCCCTCGGCGAAATACGACTTTAAATTTAAGGATTATGCGCCCTGGGTCTTCCGACATCTTCGTGCGCTCTTTAGGTTGGATCCTGCCGATTATCTAATGTCGCTTACAGGCAAATATATTCTATCCGAGCTCGGTTCTCCGGGAAAGAGTGGTAGTTTCTTCTATTTCTCAAGAGACTACAAGTACATCATCAAGACCATTCATCATGCTGAACATAAATTCCTACGGAAGATCCTGAAAGATTATTACGAACATGTTACGGAAAATCCGAACACTCTATTATCCCAGTTCTACGGCCTTCACCGTGTCAAAATGCCGTATGGCAAAAAAATTCACTTTGTTGTCATGAACAATCTCTTCCCTCCTCATCGAGACATTCACACCACGTTTGACCTGAAAGGTTCGACGGTAGGGCGAGATTATCGGGAAGAAGATCTCGAGAAGAATCCCAGGGCTACGTTGAAGGATCTCAACTGGCTTCGACGAAAACGGCACCTTGAACTTGGAATACAGAAGAAGCAGCTCTTCTTGCAGCAGCTGGAGCGTGATGTTCGGCTCCTGCAAAAGTTGAAGATAATGGACTACTCGCTTTTGATAGGCATCCACGACTTGCGAAAAGGAAATGAAGAAAACCTCAGGGGCAAGACTCTACAGGTATTCAATCCTGGGGGAGATAGTCCTTCGGAAGAAGATCCTAGCTCTGTCCTGATGAGGACACCGTCAAAACTAGAAAATGCACGCAAGGCGAGGGAGTTAAGAGAAATGATCAAAGCTGAGCGGCCTGTCCCTGTTGGCCAAACCAGCAGTAAAATGCCGGACGAGCTAGCTGAAGGTCATACCCGGGGTGGAATGTTTTATAGCGATGATGGTGGTTTACGAGCAACTCACGAAGACAACACCGCGGGTGAAGAAGTTTACTACCTTGGTGTCATCGACTGTCTTACACATGTAAGTGGAAGCATTTTTTTTCTTTTGTGTGTATATTCGCAACTAACTGTGATGATAGTACGGAATGATCAAAAAGATAGAGCATTTTTGGAAAGGTCTGTCTAGTGATCGCAGTCAAATCTCTGCCCTTCCGCCTGAGGAGTATGGCGAGCGATTCATTAAATTTATGTCCGGCATTACGATGTCTCCGGAAGAGGCTGCAAGGGAGGAACGTGATCGTGAGGCCGCCGCTGCGCTTGCTGCAGCTGAAATGGAACGCACCAAGCAAGAAGCTTTAGAGGCGCCTGGGTCCAGTAGTGCACCGCCTGCACCGTCGTATTTGCCTCCGGCACCTCCAGGTATGAGAAGCCCGAATTCGCCCGAACCAAATCCTGTTGTAGAAAAGGCCCTTAAGAAGGCTACCAAGAAGGAGAAGGACCTTGCTAAAGAGGAACAAGTCCCGGAACGCAAGATTACGACGGCTATATCACCAGGAGCAAGATCGAACTCGCATGCTGTTCTACCAGTTGTTGAGGAGACGACGGAAGCAGGCTCAGTTGGGGGGAGAAGTCGAGGAGATAGTGCTAGCGGGTCCCGACCTTACACGCCATCGATAACAGAGAGGCAGGACGGGTTCACTACCTTGGGCCCTCATGGTATTGGAGGTAGGGGCCCGCCAACACCGCCAAAGACTAGTTACCTAGATGCAGGCCACGGATACGAAGAGGAGCAGAAAAGAGGCGGCAATGGTGGATTTAGGTTTTTGAGGAGTAAGATCAGTCGCGAAAGCCTTGGAAAGGCCTTGCCACCAGTTCCGAGGTGAGGGTCTGAGACGTCGACGAAAACTGGGGATGCTGGCGTTTTGGTGTTGGGTGCCAAAAGGATTACTAACTACATTTACTGAAAACATGAATATCGAGGGACAGAAGCAAGTAATATTGAGAGAAGGGCGAGGAACCTAATGAGAAATCCAAGTTTGGGTCGATATCAAAGATAAGGGCCTGAAGTAAAGGAGGAATACGAGCGAGCCGGGCAACCCATCGCTAGCCCCTGTTGAAGTGATGGACTATAGACGGGGAACCGAAAACCGGAGCCGGTCATTTCATGCTATTATCACCGTCGAAGAAACAGAATACCTACCTATACCTATTGGTGAAAGTCTACCCTTATTTGGTGGACTGGTTTTATTGAGCACAGGAGAGCGTTCCTTCCCCTTTTTTTCCCTTTGTTTGCTACTGAGCATATCATTGTGTTTGTACAGAAAGACATGATACCACCATTGCATAAACTGCATGAATCTGACGAGCCTGCTGTTTTCAATTCGTCTAACTACTAACTTTTTATTTTTTTGTTGTCGAGGTTGTTTTTTTTTTACCTTTTCTTTTTTCTCCCTGGTGTCGAGATTCCAATATGTATAATACCATAGACCTCGACGGCCTTTGGGCACATTTTCGTCGGCCGTCGATGGGTGCTTAGTATTTCTTTAGAGGGTTTATAGAAATGAAAGAGAGTTGCTCCATCATCCGGTGGCTATTGGCAAGTTTTAGTAATAAATCGTGGTTAGGTTTACTTTGAAGGGACGGATTTACTGTCCCAAGCCTAGTATCCGTTAAGTTTTGTTGCTCATGATTAAGAAAAGAGCACAACTAGACTGGAGCCTCTGCTACTCTTGACTGCTTTTTTTTTTTTTTTTTTTTTTTTTTTTTTTTAGAGGCAAATAAATCCATATAGAATTCTTCAGATATGAGGTTTTTACGAATTAGAAAGACGAGATATTAGTTGATAGTTGATTGTTCACCTAACCCAACTTAGGGCGTGTATCTAGCCTATTCCTACCTACCTAGGTAGGAAGATGCCCAAGGTAGAAGCCAATCTTTTAGATGCCTTCATTACACAAATACCGTATTTCACACACACACACAGTTCCTCTCCCTCTCTCCACTTGTTATGCGTTCGGAAACGGCCACCCGTAGGTCCCCATGGTCATTGTCCGGCCCAACCGGATGGGCCTTGAGCTCCTCTGCGAGTTTAGCAGCCATGTAAGCGGGAGACAGAGCCGTCACGCCGAACGTCAGGGCAAGGACGATGGTGTGGTTGTAGTGGGAGGTCGGCAAGAAGGTCTTGAAGGCTAGGAAGGGCCCCTTCACATTAACCTGTTTCTCTTCATTTGCCTCCCTTGGCACCATATATCTAGAATAATTATTATTTTCACAATCCGCTTATAAGACTCATTGTAAATTTAACGTTTTGAATCATTTGTAAGCATGTGAAGTCATTCTATTAGAGAATATACATCTCGATGTGATCTCCCCGTTATAAGGGGTTGGCTATCCGTTCTTCCTTTCTTTTCGATATACCTATTCCGTCCCCCGAGCCCTTTCCCCTCATTTTGAAGCAGTGAACGTTCAGTTGAGTGACAATAAATTACTGTGCTCATTTCGGGGAAGTCCTCGAGGTGCCTAGCCCTGATCTGTCGTAATATGCAAGCTCATCAGTAATACCACGTACGTTCAGGACAACTCGACAGCAAAGTGAACCGACGTATTATCTCACTCAGCGGAACTAGATCTACGTCCACCTTATATTCCTTGGGATTGTAATCCTTAGACGCTTCTACGAAGAACCCCACGAGGTTGGCAAGTCCTCTAGGGCCGCTTTCTTCCAAGGAGTCGTGGGTGAGACAGTGTTTGCTCAGATGAGCATAAACCAGCGTGAAGAACTCTCGCACTTCGGTCTTTTTGAGCGGGCCTTCCTTTTTGAACTTGGGATACAACTTTTCGCATTTGGCGAATATGCGGTACAAGTTGGTTGCTATTGTCAGCCTTGGAGTTGTCTGCCAGGCTCCGCCAGAGAGCAGCACTGTGAGGATGGGGTGTTAGCGGGTACGATTCTTGACACGGGTTAGAAATTCATAGTCAATACGCACAGGCGTTAAAAGCAGCCAAGTCACAGTGATCTAACGGCCATAGGTTGCTGAAGTTCATCATAGGAAACCAGGTGTATGCCTTTTCGTTTGTTTGCGGTTGAGACACGGCGGAGAGTGAGTCAATGCGACGGATTGCGGGCATTTCGAAATTAGAGTCCATTTTACTCTGCACTCGCCTTGTATAGAAGGCTATACTTGTACCAACAAGATGCCTGCAAGCTATTGATATGAGGACTGAGAAAATGTTAATGTTTGTAGTGCAGGGGGGTGTGAGAACAAGTTGGCTAAGAAAAGAATAAAGAAAGGGTTGGCAAATACTTTTTTAGGTGACTACTCTGTGTAAAGACCCGAGTTAGTGATGAATAAGGCATGAAGAAAAGAGCCTCATTATCCGAGGCTTAGAGCGTTACTATTCAAGCTGAGTTTACATTATGTTACGGGACGGGATTTTGATATTACCGAAAGTGCACAAATGAATGCATGTAGGACGAGAGTAAGGGTGAACCTCTTTATGCACTTTAGGATCACCTATCGGCGTCTACCAATAGTTGCAATAAGCCACCCAATTAGATTTGTGCTTGATGTTTGTGAATTCGTGCCGGACTTATCAGCAACTGGCTCGGGTTGTTATTACCCGTGTATTAAGGAGATTACCTTATAAGGAGCGATGTAGTAATAGCACTGTTCCGTTAAAAATTTCGCACAAATCCTCAATTCACGATAGCACTGTAAGGACCTCGGAATAACATTTTAAGTTAAAATGGCTGAACTACGTGTGGTGATCTACATCTTCTTGATTAGGACGATGCTTCTTTAAGGGGCTACGTAAAACCATGTCACAATAGCCTCACGATAATTCTAGGAGTGCGGACTGGGAGACATAAGAGTTTTGTATAAACTACGGACTTTTTGCTATAATCTTAAAGCCCTTAGAAATTGCCCATCGCGGTATTGTGCTCTACATAGGATATCCTGCCAGGCCAGTACATAAAATAGGTTTGCTTCCCTTTACACAACAGGAATCGACTACTACCTTACGCACAAAAATGCTCACATCTGAGTTCATCTCTATTGACAGGTAGTTCGTTCTCCCGCTAGGATGAACGGCTGTAAGGAGAATGTAGACGGACAGGTCCAACCTGAGACAGACTGTATCGAAAGAGTAACTAACCCGTCATTTAATATAAAAGGTTAATATAAAATGAATTTGTACTATTAGCGTTATGCAATGCAACCCAGCTTACGCGGGCTGAGCCGCCGAGCCTCATAGCTCGCATATGAGGTAACTACCGACAGTTCACTTTGGGGGCTTAGAAAAAAAGACTTGCGGGGTTTCGTTGAACACCTTAAATAAACACCTTAAGTAAAGGTAGAGTCAGTATGCGATATTGAATTTGAGGAACTTGTTCTGGTACGATGGTATTGTATTTTATTAATATATGTTTACTAATATATCATGGTATAACTTACCTAAGGTACCTGGTGGAAATGAAACGTACTGAAGTAAAAGTTACCTTAATAGTAAGTTAGGTAGATGATTATTTTCAGATGTTAACATGCTATGGATAATAAGTGCCGTGGTGGATGGGGGTAAGGTATTCCCTACATTAAATTCGAAGCTGCTTAAGTCAATATCGCAATAACCTGCAGAAAGTTTTACACCCCTGTCGAGTATCACCGAGATATGCTATACCTCTTAGGGTATCTCGCACGGACATCTAGAGCGCTATTATGTGGTATAACGCCCTGGGCCTCGCCGATCAGCGACCATCCGCCGCGGGAAAACTTTCGTTCCACCTCCATTTCTTCCACCCCCATTTCTTCCACCCCCCAAATCCCGCGCTCACCGAGACCTCACCTCACAACCTTGGAAGCTTACATCTGTTGCATACCATACTAAACAAAACTATACATCGAATAAGGCATAAGGAATAAATAAGCCGAAAGAGAAGAGGAGGTAAAGAAAAAGGCAGTGAAAAATAAACCAAATAAAATAAAATAAAAAAAGGAAAGAAAGGAAAGAAGAGATGCGCCCAGCAACCCGGCCCAAAGAGGTCCACACCAAACACCTCACGGAGCGCGAGCGCTTCCGCGTCCGGACCCTTTACTATGACGCCTCCATGAGCAAGAGGCGCATCGAAGAAGTAACCGGCTACTCCATCAGCCAAATCCGCACCGCCATCCGTGCCAAGTCCTCTGCTATCCCACCGCGTTCCGGCCGTCCTAAAAAAGGTACATAAACCAACCCCTTTACCCCCTTTTTCTTCCTTTCCACCCCTTTTTTATGGTCCAAACACCCTCAGATGTGCATCATATCATATGTCGGGAGAAACAGAATAAATTAACCAACTACACGCAGGAAATAACAGTAAAGACCAGTCCGCAACAGATGACGCCAGTCCAGGTCTAGAATCAGAGGACTCAACCCTAGTCCCGCGGGACAGCAGCCCCCCAGAGGAAGGCGTCGGCGTCGTCGCTGCCGCTGCCGCTGCCGCTGCCGCTGCCCCCCAGCCCCAGCCGCAACACCCCGGATCAGGATGGGGATTCAACCGTCTCCCGCCCTCTCTGCGGCGATACATCTGGCATCTCGTGTTAACCACTCCCACTCCCTTCCCATCCCCCGCCTCCTCCTCTCCCCTATCCACCCCACTATCCTGCGCATGGCACATCACCCCCCTCCCGCACCCCCCCTTCCTCGTCGCCGCCATCTTCCCCGAGCCCTGGCCCACCACCACCACCACCACCACCACCACCACCACCACTACCACTACCTACTGGCGCGAAACCTACCTCGCGCACCGCCAGCCCGCCGCCCGCCTCCTGTGCCACCTGTGCCGGGAGTCGCGCCGCGTCGTCCTCGACACCTTGGTCCCCGTGTGCTCCGACGCCGGGCTGCCTCTGCTCGGGTCCCCGGTCCGGTTTGTGTGGGTCGACCCCCGGAACGATAGGATTTATTATAAAGGGGGGAGCCAGGACGGTGGCAACGGCGCCAATGGCGCCGCCGCCGCCGCCGCCCAGTCTTTGCCCGTCTTGCTCGAGAAGTCGCGCGCCGCTGTGCTGCCGGATTTGGGCCGGCTGCTCGCTGTCGATGGTGGTGGTGGTGGTGGTGCTACTACGGCTGATGATAGGAGCGGAAGCTACGCTGGCGGTAGCAGTGCTTGAGGGTGAGCGCCAAGCATTGCCCTGTCCCCTTTTCTCCAGCCCGCTTCTTTTTCTCTGCAGGAAGCAGTTGTCATTATAATTACTGTGCGATAGCCGTGAAGTTATCTTCTATTCGGGTCGAGAAGCATAAGGCTCTATAGATACGCGCACTCCTTCACTTGTAATAATCACTGTACCTATACCTACCTGCCTACCTAGAGAGGTACACAGGTACCCCTAATATAAAAATAACAACGGTAATAGTCGCAACTACGTACAATGCAAGTCGTATGTAGGCATGTATCTTCCCAAGCCAAATCGCCAAAATCAATTGTGCGCTCGTCTAGCAGCAGATGTGCCTTTTGCCGGGCCTACCTAGGTCCTAGGGTTTTCCTAGTTTTTCTACCTAGTGGTATCGTGTAATAGTAGTAGTAAAAGTAGTGGTAATAAAAAAACACCCACAAACACATACATTTTCGCAATAAAACTCCCCGCCAATGCAACCGCAACCGCAACCGCGTTACTCAGTACTCTCGTAATCCACGACGCAAGAAATCGGGGTATATCAGGATTATATAGTTAGGCCACCTATCGCCTATTGCCTATCGCCTTATCACCTATCGGTTCCTAATGCGAAGCTTGCCCCTCCTCAGGGGGAAACACTTGGTCCGGGTCGAACGCTACACCCTCGATCATCTCGAAATCCTGACTTGCGCTCTGGCCGGCGTTGTTGCTGTTGTTGTTATTATTAGGCTCGGGCTTGCGGCGCTGGGGCACATCCACTAGGTCGTCTTTTATCTCGTCTCGGACGTACGCGACGTAATAGGGGTCGCCCGTCTCGTTCAGGTCGTTTAGCACGGCCTCCGTGCCGCGGTTATCCTCCGTCACCGTCTCGTCGTTGTACCGGTACCAAACGTTGCGTTTGAAGTCCCGAATCCAGACCCAATAGTGTCCCGCCGACGTACCACCACGGTGGCAAATCACCGCGTGGATGTTGTATTTTTCCTTCTGCATTCCGTCGAAAATCGTCTCCTGCTTCTGGCGAAGGTCGACAAGTTCGTTTTGGATTATCTCGTCGAAGGGTTCAGTAGCCTCCCAGCAAAGATCAGCGAACTTATCGCAGAATGAATGCCCGGTTATTGACTCTGAAGTAACTATCCTCTTGGATAGATTATATTCCAGCGGCTCGGAGAATCTACGCTTCATCCCCAAGTCGTTGAAGAATTCTTCTTGCACTTGTGCATCCTCTGTGGCGTTTTCGACAGCCGACGCTGCCATAGCTGTCATATCTTCCATATCTGCATCCTTAAATTCCTTGTCTATTCCGGCGCCATCGCCAACCTGCGGCCAACCGTCGGCGTCATTACCAACAGCAGGCTGTTGTGACTGTGCAGCACCATCTTGAATATCCCACCAGGGCTTCGCCTCAAGCTCTTTTAGGCGCTCCTTAAGAGCCCACGACTTCTTGCGGGCGAGCCACACGGAAGACCCTTTATCAGCCTCCATATAACGATCGAGGCAGAGAATCTCCGGTATGACAACAGGATTCTTATTCTTGCCCTTCGGTGTGCTTCTTTGGATGCAGATATGCAGGATGGGAGGAAGGGATCTAATGCTACTGTATCGTGCGCGATCCCCACTGTCGATTGGTTCATAAGCAAAGTACCGATCCAAGGCGGCGAGCAACGTGCATCGCGCGCTGTTTGCTTCGGCTGTATTACTGTTTGTCCCCGCAGGTGCTTGAATGGCCTCCTCTGGATACGCCGTAATCCATCGCTCTGGAACAATCTCGACGTTTAGCGTATTTTCTTCCGAGTTGGAGGCCGGATCGCCAGGCGAGTGTCCTTTACTAGTCTTGACCGTATAATTCACTATCGTAGTGAAGAATGTCTCGGTGATCTTGTCTGCTTGCAAATCTGGCTTCTCCGGCATGGGGCCGTCCGGGCGAATTGCCCGCATAAAATGTTCCAGTATATTGCCAATAATTTCTCCAACGTCCTGCTGCTCCGTCCCTGACCTATCGGAGCGTTCTAGCTGGCGCGACACCTCCGCTATTTTATCGTCAAGTGACCAAGATTCAATCGAATCTTGCATCTTGACATCCTCCTGAGTCTCGACTACAATGGGGGCCTTGTTATCTGGGGTGTCTATTTGGACGTA
Organism: Daldinia bambusicola; assembly: GCA_022478815.1. Lineage (NCBI taxonomy): Eukaryota > Fungi > Ascomycota > Sordariomycetes > Xylariales > Hypoxylaceae > Daldinia > Daldinia bambusicola. Next base: position 155,819 of record MU284074.1, read on the forward strand.
TGACATTGTCGCGTCTTCATCAACTAGCGTTTGAGAACTCCGGGAACTGGCCATCTCAAGCTTATCATTTACTGACTCTACTGTAATACTCACGGCATCATTAGCCGCTCCATTCGCTGTATTAGGATTATCTTTAGACAGCACTGGCGGTGCTGGCGACGGGCGTGCTGGTAGCGGCGGAGGCATATTCTGAGCTCGCTGGTCAAGGATATCTCTGGCGGATGATAATGCTGTGTTGGCAAGCTTTTGCGAAGGTTGCGCGGCGGCTTCTGTAGTTGTTTGCAAGTCGCTAAATAAACCCTGAAGCATCTCAATAACTATTCACAAGTCAGCAGCTGTCAACAAAAATATGGAATTAGAGGCTACTCACATTGTCTGGCAACGATGGCTTCTTCGAGATTAACACTGGTACCGTTACCCCCGGTACGACGTCGCCCAACCACCTCCTCATCGAGGTCAAGTTTGACCTGGTCGAAGTTCAATACTATATCGCGTATAATTTTGACGTTATAGAAGTACTGCAAGAGGCTGTTTAGGTAGCACGTGTTGCCGATGTTCTTCAGGCCGGGGGGTGTATTAGTACAGCTTCCCGGTATTGGTGATGAATGGGGTTGAGATGCTAGCATTGGTGCGTATCCCGTCATTTTAACAAACTCGGCAATCTGCTGTAGTTCTGCGGCCTCTTCTGGTTTATCTTGTTGCCTCTTAAGCTCAGATAGCACATCGATAGCTTCGACGACTTTAGTCTTGTTCGTACTCTCATCCTAGAGCGATTGTTAGAAGAGTATCATGCATAAATATCAAAAGATGTCCAACTTGCCTGCACCAGCTGTTGGACAAAGTCCCTAATAAGTTCCACTGTCCAGTTTAGCTCGACACCCAGGAATTTTGCAGCTGAAGAGATGCTCATTCTTCTCCCAGACCCATTAGGAGTCGACGTCATGAGTCCTGAATCTCCTGTCGCATTTGAAGCTGTAGGGTCAATCCCGCTCACGATATCCTTTCCTAGATAATTGCTGATAGCCTCAAGGTGCTGCTGAGCTTGAGCCCTGAACTCATCAGTTCCGTCATATTTAGCCATATCATAGTACTTGGTTAAAAACCAGTCCGACGTTAGGTTATCTTGTGGAGAGACATTGAAAAAGGCGAAGGCTTCCTGCACCCTTATGTCAATAGGTGATGACTCATCGAATCGGGACCTGTACATGATGATCTCAGTTGATGCATCATCACTGCGATTCTGAATGCAGCGTAGAGCGGCATCTAGGTATTCATCACGACATCTAGGGCGTAACCCGGCTAAGAGAATGGCGGCCCAGCTGAAGTATTGAGGCGGATACATTGCTAAACAGCCCAGCAGAGCCAAGTCCGATTCCGTGACGCTGGAGATATTCGCGTCAACAGGTCCATTAGGAAAATCCCCTTGGAATACTTGTAGCAGTTTATCCCAGGCAGGGATTGTTACCTCACCGTTCAGTATATCGAGTTCCACCTGAGCATCTTCCACCCTAGCTCGTAACGTTCGGACTGGGGTCGGGTTCTGTTCTTTCTCGGGAGTAGGAATGAGCCAGCATGGCTCACCACCGTCGACATCTTCTCCTTCGCGAAATCCTAAAAATTTCAACAAGCTATCGAAATCATTACCCATACACACCGAGAACTTCTTGTTGCGTTTATTAATCTTCAGAGGTTGCTCGCTAGCGTGTTGGAGTGAGTCTATCAGATATCTGCGAAGTATACCTGCCGATTTTAGGTTCGATGTATCGTTTATGTCCGCATACCGTTCTGGATCGTTCTCTCTTACGGAGATCAGATTGCGTGTGACTCTATCTTGATCATAGAACTTAGCCACATCTTCCAGCGGAATCCTAGAAGGCAAGACGGATATTTCCACGTTGAATAGGCACTTATCAGCAACGCAGATGTACCGGGCATAGCCAACTGTGTCATCGTAAATTTCCGGATTTTCCTTGTGGCTCTCTGTAGGCTTTTTGCAACAGCGGGCGAGCATATGATGGCGATGCTCGTCATTATAGGGCCGAACAGGATGGAAATTGCTCCGTATGTGGAAATGGTAGCGACATCGACCACAAACAATAGAAACAAAACAGGCGTTGTTGTTTTGGAATGATTGGGTCGCAACTAATTGCATCTCATGGCTTGTACAATGAAAGTCGAAGTCAAATTCTAGTAGCTGAGAACTAAGAAACTGACGGAATAATCGAGGAGATGTGAGGGCTTTGGCAATTGTTAGCAGTTGTCCATCGCAACAAGTTAGCCTCGTGGGCGTATATAAAGACTCACGCTGAGGATCTGGTAGGTGTTGTAAGTCACGTCTCGCTATCGACTGGAGCTGGCGAAGCTCCGCCACATCATCTAGCCCATCCATAGAGGACATTTTGTTGATTGACCTCTGGAGTATGGAATCCCAAGAGAGAGGGTCGGTTTAGGAAAGCGCGGACCAAGCTTGTCGCTTTAGATTTGCGTGTAAGTTGGGCTGATCACGGTCCCTAGAACATGTTTTAGCAAACTCAAGTGGCTATGATAATAGCTGAAAGAAAGGGGGGCTTCAAGTTCTTTCCCCCTATTCACGTATACACTGGTATACTCAGGGTCCATGTAAAGTTGTTTTATATTCCCATCCAGCAGTAATCTTAGTGAATTGAACTCTTCTGTTTCCTTTCGTAAATGATTCAAATTTAACTCATCGCCAATTCATAGCATTTGTTGAGGACAGTTCAATGTCCGACCATAGAACCCGGGTAGGTAGTACCAGCCGTTTAACCACCTCAGCAGACCAGCGTGGATTTGTGCTACAGTCAGCTCGCTAGGCAGCCATAATAAGAGCACCTAGAGGCATGAGCATGGGACAGGACAGCCCTAATCTGCAGGTGGTCGTTGCCACCATAAATAAAGCCATCCCAGCCAAGGTGCACCCAAAGTCTCCAACTTGGAAGTTATTGAACGAATATATGACAGAGTGAGAGGAAAAGAAAAGGGACCTTTCCCATACTCCGGTGGGGTCTATTCTATCACGAAACTGGCAAACGCTTAGAGAGAAGTAAGAATATCCTTACCTTTAACAGAAATGTGAGATGTTCTCATAACTGGTTGGTATGTGTGACTTAGCTGACAATAAAAACGTCGTTAGATTAAAGACTGAACAATAAAATAAGTGAAGACCTAAATAAACTCACAGTTGCATCCCGATGCACTCGATTAAACGACCTTAGGTCAAACCAATGCGACAGGGGCCTAAAAAAGAACCCGGGGCAACGAAGGAAAAAAAAAAAAAGGGCAAGGGAATAAATGCGACGTAAGAAGCAAGACGCACGTGAACGATGCTCCAGGCAACTTGTAACCGAGAATACGTGTGCAAGAGACGGTTTACACAGAGACAAGAGACGGAGAAAGAGAGACCGTGATTTTAATGATTTAATTCAGATAAAAAACTGACAAGCCTCCATAAGGAAAAGAGATGCGTAGTCCTCGAATTTGGAGGGCAACTGAGTATGAGAATGAGAAATGAGTATGAGTATGCGTTATGCGCTAGTTCCTGCGATCATCAGTAAGCTTTCTGACGATTAGCAAAAGTGCCCCCCTCCCCCCCAAAAAAGCCAAGAGGTACCAACCCCTACACTACCTTTGGTTAGGCTTTGGAGAAACTGGGGCTTATCGCTTATCGCTTATCTCGGGTACCAGAATGTTCCGCCACCTGGACACTTAGGTCAGCTCAGGTACATAATTTATGCAACTTTTTACGTACTTGTACCTGAACCTGACGACGGACGTGACGTATTGGTTTCACCTTGTGGTAAGTTGTACCGCATGAAAAAGTACCTACCTAAAGTAAACAGGCAAATCTTCGGCTAATGCCCAGCTATCAACCTCAATTCTCCACGGTATCGCAACTTACATGTTTAGCCATCCCTTAGGCTTAGTTAAAGTTACCTAATACCGCTATGATCTCAATTTTAGGCATACGAGGTCTTATAAGAACTAAAAATACCTACTACAGATATGAATGTTATATCCGAGTAATATGTCACCTGAGTTTGCACAGGCAACCTGCGTTTACGACAGCTAGGTATTAGGTACCGAAGGTAAAGAACGCATAGACTTGCTCTTCTATATGTTCAGGAACAAAACTGGAATATCAAATTAAAATTCAACTAAAACCAGCCGATTTCTACGATAAACAGATTGAAATTTTATTTACATATTTCTAAATTCTTTGCGGTTTCACCTACGTGATTTGAATAATGGTAGTATCTACCCGGTCACATTACCACCAGTGTAACACCTGAGTTCGATAACAGCTACTTTTTAGGTGATCACCGGCCAAGAATAACCACAAGATTGCCACCAACTCATTCCAGTAACAAATCTTGACTCTTCTTATAACCATTTTCCATCTCAGAACCATGGGTATAAAAACTCGCTCCCTCATAATATCCGACACTCACGTAGAGGATATACCTAACCTACAACACATCGGCGCGGATGTAGCAATCTACTGTGGCGACCTTTTCGAGGAATCCAATATCGAAGAATTGAAGACTTCTCTTCAGCTTCTGACAAGAATTGACGCACCACTGAAGGTAGCCATCGCGGGAAATCATGACTTTACTATCGACATAACCACTCTTCAAGAAAAAGGTTGCCGAAAACCTAGACCTGCAATCCGAGGAGGTGGAGAAATTCTACGGGGGTTTCGGTGAGGTACACCGGCTTTTCGAGGAGGCTAGGGGTGATGGCGTGATTTTGTTAGAAGAAGGCACGCACTGGTTCTAGTTAGCCAATGGAGCAAAGCTGACAGTCTAAGCCAGCCCCTTTACACCATAGCTGAGCAACTGGGGATTCCAATACAATCTTCGAGATGGACACGAATTTGCTATGGAGAAAGGGGTTGATGTGGTGATCACCCATGGCCCACCCCACGGCATAATGTACTTTACGGACTCGCGATGCAGAGCTGGATGTCCCCAACTTTTCAGTTCGATTGCCCGAGCCCGACCAAGGCTCCACTGCTTCGGTAATATTCACGGAGGATGGGGAGCGAAGCTAGTTACATGGAGGGACAGAATCAGTGAAGTACCGTCTCATTTCACTGATATTGATAGCGAGCGATCGACGGTAATCGAGGAGCTGTCGAATTTAAACAGCTCCAGGTTCGACACGCCAGAAATGAGAGAATAAAAGTCAATGGAAAGGATGAATATTGCTCGCGAAGGACATATCAAAACCAGCTATTGTACCGGCGATGATAATCTGCTTCAAGCCAGTCTGCAGACCTTCCTCGTGAACGCGGCAATCCAAGGAGTTACCGAAGAATAACCAATGCATTTACCCTGGCTAGTCGACCTTGAAATACTAACATCGTTTTGATAGGAGTTTTACGGATATTCCTCCCCGAAATCAGAGCTAGGTAGAAGATATTTCTATGGAAATATGGAAACGTGGGCATGAAGATTGAGGATTAATTCTAACTGGTAGCTGAGGCGATTATAAATAAAACTAAGTGGCCTTCTATTTCCCCAAAGCCTCTATTTCCGTCGTCCTAACACGGAACTTAAGAGGCTGATCTCGATCAAATACAGGGATAATCCTCCAAACCTCCTATGCCCCCTCCTTAAACAGGATATCCTCTTTCAACCGGCGTCAACATGGTTTCCACGTTATATTTGACAACAAGAGAAATGATGGCGAGGTTCTCGCTGGGTAAGGGATCAAGGGTACCTTAGGTACTCTTATCTTTTTACGCTCATTTTGTGGTATACTTGTAGCTTACCTAGATAGAGAGCTTCAGTTTGAAAGGCTATTTTTTACATTAGGAAATTTGATCAGATCTAACCGCTAGAGGGATGCCTAATATGAAGCATAACTTAAGAATCTATAAGTCATTTAATCATCATAGCAGAATTTCTTTTGCATTCCCTTCTGTATTCACCCATCGAACAACCCCCCTATTTCAGGGACAGCTTGCATAAATATTTGTGCAAAGTATAAAGTCACGTGCCAAATGTTGTGCACAACATCGAACTGGTAAGAACGATTGGTCACGTGTAGCGCACCTTAGTAAAAAAAAGACCGGAACAATTTGGGGATCAAAGAACCCGATCAAGCTCGAAGCTTAGCGGGAGCCGCTAAAACGATCTCACGTATACATAACCAACTTCTCCCTCACCTAAATTACATCAACCATCCCAATTCCCACATCCCTCGAGACCAACCCGAAAAAAGAACAGCCTCCTTCGGGCTTGAGTCAAGATGGCGAATCAACATTCCGTCCAGGCCGAACCGAAGGAGCACCACTTCCACCAGCACGATGCCATCAAGTCTGGAATAAAAGGCGCTCTAATGGGCGGAAGCGCGGGCTTCATCTTCTCTGCCGTGCAGAACTCCCTCGCTAAGCGCAACGTCGGCGTCTGGGGCGTCTTCAGCAGGACTGGTGGCACCATTGGACTGTTCAGTACGTTTAGTTACCAATTAGAAGCTCTACATTGTAAAGAGATGGGGGGGAAGAGAGAGCTTGTTATCGCTGCGGGGAAAGCTGAGTTAAGCTAACTACGCAAATTTCTATAGCTGCCGTCGGCTCTGTATACTTATTCTCCAAGGACGCCGCTGCGAACTTAAGAGAGAAGGACGACACGATGAACGTGTCCATCGCCTCTTTCCTCTCCGGTGCCACAATCGGCCTTAGGAGTACGTTTTTCGTCGCCCGATCAATCCCTTCTCCCACATTTTTGCTCATTATGTCGTCATTACGTTACTAACTTCGCACGAAAAATAAAACAGCCGGCCGAGTTCCCCAGATTCTTGGCTTCGGCGCTGCCTTCTCCGTCATTATGTCCACCTTCGAATTCACGGGTGGTAGCCTGCGCGGCGGACCCCGCCCTGAGATCCTCGAGATGGATGAGTACGAGCGCAAGGAGTATATGCGAACGAACCGTCGGCGGCCCATCACAGAAGCTATCTCCGAGCTCGGAGAGGGACGAGGTATTTACTCCCTAGTAATCTCCCTTCTGCATCGTACAATCCTCGTGTTATTACCGCCAAATAGAAATACTAACGAGACCTACTCTCATAGGTGTTAAACCTCCGGGCTACGAGGAGCGCAGGCGAGAGCGTCTAAAGGAGAAGTATGGCGTTGAGATTAACCCCGTTTCGGCAAACGCGTAATAAGCAGAGAGATAAAGAATTCTGCAATCATAATTAATAGGGCTACTACTGCACACCGGGGAGCAAGAGCACTGTCTACTCGAGTAGCTCCCATGAACAGAAAAGAAATGCTGCTGACAAGTCGCGCCTATATCATATAAGCGACTAATTATCACCATACGGCCTCTGTTCTATACTATAGTAGGCGCAAGAGAGAGGCTGGGGAAAACAAGAGGGATGCCTTGTACATATAGAATCGCATATCCTCATGTGTTCTAACCATACTTCCTCGGTCTTCCCAATCCATACTCGCTTGGGCACAATGATGAAATTACCTACTTAGCCTTTGCCAAGGACGCAATATCTTGACTGTGGTAAGTCTACATATCTTCTTTTTTTCCTTACTACCCCGCGCCTTTCATATATGATGAGTTTCTCTTCAAGAGGCTGTTTATGACTCGTGTCTCACGAGTATGATTCATCCAATACACCATTGTTCTATCACTTCTGATTTACTGTCTGGCGCGCGGGATCCTCGTTACTTAAAACTTACCTACATACACTACTCTTTACGCGAGACCAAGACTAACGCATCCGTTTTTCTTCAGATCACCAACCAATGTGTCTCTCATGCTTTTTGCATACAAAAGTATCAACCTAAAACATAGTAATTCTGTAATCAATGCCTATTTGCTAATTATTCGCAATGCCCGACTTTTCTGGGAATCCCTGCCAAAAGAACAACGACAACAAAACGCCCAAATCCTACCAGGTAGCTAAGCCTGGCGTTCCTGTTCTCGTAGAATAACCATAACCATAACCATAACCCATAATGGTGTAAGGTACTTATAGGTATGCTATCCTATATATGTTATACAAAAGCTATTTCGCAAAATGAAAACAAACCTCTGTTCCACTAGGCTTTGCTGCAAAAATAAAAATGCCAACTCTCTGGGACGAACCACTTCCAGTTCCGTAATTTTGTTCAGACCTCGAGAAATGCGCACGGCAACTTCAGGTACCTAAACTGACTCCTGCAAACGGGACTCGGCCTTTCTAAACAAAATCTCCTTAGAAACCACCCCTAGATAGGTTCGGTGGTTCGGAATCAAATTCGTGATGCACGTCATATACCTTAGGTATAATTCCTAATGGCTTCGAGAATATTAGGTCAGGTTAGGTCCGGTTAGATAGGTAGGTACCTCTCTTAGTAAAAACTCTGTAAATCCGGCCCGGGACCCCCCACAGGCCGAGACTGCGCAGATGCTGGTGGCGGCGGCGGCGGTGGTGGTATTCCTCCCGAAACTGGCCACTGACCATGCTGGGGGAACGGCTGGCCGTACTGCCCCTGCGGAGCGATCGGCAACGGGGGCTGGAGCTGCGGGTGCGGCGGACCACCGCTACCAACGCTCTGTAGCGAGGGGAAAGTGTCGTCGTACGACACCGTGGACGGGTTGAACCCGCTCTGGGGATTCTCCCGCGTTTCCACGTCGTCGAGAGACCGGTACCCGTGCCCTCCGCCCTTGCCGCCTCGCCCGGAACCGCCCTTGAATCCTCCGCGCCCGCCGCCGCGGTTCCCTCTCGAGGCGTTGCCGCCCCTGTACCCGCCGCGGCCGCGATTATTATCGCCACCACCACCACCTCCTCCTCCACCGCTTCGTCCGTGTCCCTGATGCTGATGGCTCGAGGTATGGTACTCGCGGGCGTGATTGCTGTTGCCGAAGTTCCCGCCGTGCTGGTGGCGGGAATGGCGGTCGTCGTCGCCGGGGAACTTGCGCTTCACGCCCCGGTGCGAGAACTTCTCGTGCTGGCTGTCGTACTGGTCTCCGTCGTGGTCCTCCCGCTCGATGCGCAGCATGTACTTCTCGCCCACCGTCGTCTCGAATACGAAGGACTTATCGGGCGGGATCGGCTGCCAGTTGCGGATTTTGTTAACGTCCGGCGGGCGGGCACCTCTTCTCAGGCCTAACACGACGGAAGGCGATGGGTTGTCTGTATGGTAAGTGACGTGGGCTGGCACGGGCCTCACGCGCGCCGCCCAGATATTACCCTGGAGCGAGCCGATATCCACGACCTCCCACTTCATCTTGGCGTTCATACCGCCTATCTTATCTAGAATGGCCTTCGGGCAAGGACGAGGAGTGATGAGGATGGTGTTAGCCAGGTACTTCAAATCCGTAACGTCCGGCACCTGCGAGTTTAGAAGTTTGATAAGCTTTTTCGTATCGGCCGGCGCGATCATGTAGCTCGTAAAAAAGACCGTCTTCTTAATAGTCAGAGGCCCGCTTCGAGCGTCGCTTCCTTTCTTTTTGACCAATTCGTTGTGGACGTTGATCAGATGCTGTACTTCTGCTACCTCGACGACGGGGTCGAGCGTCGTAGACAATTCGGAGACCGGGATGACCTCAGCGGTAATCGGGGGTCGCCCAATACTGATTTGCTGCGCGTTGTAGTCGGCTAGGAAATCGCGAAAACCAGTAACATGCTTAGGGCGGTCTTCGTAAATGCGTATCTCCGATGCTGCTCTGTAGGTCCCCAATACGGTCCGGAGGAAGGCTTGCTTGAAGACCATGGTGCTCGAAAAACGCTCGTTATTGGGGCCAACAGAGGGCTTCAGGCCAATTAAGTCGAACTCGAGACCTTTGCTCGCAACGATTCGTTTTATCAGTTGGGAGAATCCGTGTTCGGAGCGCCCCGTCAGCAGAACGCAGAGTGCATCATTTTGCTTCATGCTCAGACGAACCAGCTCCACGATCTTCTCGTTCCACCAGCCATCCCATGCTCGCTTCTCTTCTTGCTCTACGCCTTCGCCAGTCGCAGCTAATATTCTCGAGTCGTGCCACCAACCGCCGTTGACGAAGACATCGGGGGTGCCTAATAGACCTAGAGTTGAGCCGTTCCATATTTTGGGGTTAGGTAGAGGAGTTTGGAATACTAAATTTGTGTGCGCGGTTAGTTGCGAAAGTGTACGGAAATAAAAAGGTACGGGGGAGGCGAACAGGTATTGTCGAAGTCGTAAACGTGGACGGTATTAATTTTATCAACGGCTGAGGTTTTACTGTTAGCGAAGAACATTATTAACACCTAATACGTGAGGTTCGTCTCGGTTGCTTACCAGGCAGCTTCTTGTTTGCAACCGACCATCGGTTAAGAGCTGTGAGGGTATAGCCATGGCTGGCACGGTTGGCTTGATCGAGCGCCATCCTTGAGTGTCGTATTGAGCGCGTAATGGATCGAATATTCTGCGGCATACACGATTAAAGTAATGATCGCATGTCGGGTTGCCTGGGGGAAAAAGGTGAACGACTTCGAGTTATCTGGATGCACTCAACCGAAGTTGTTTGCTGTTTCTTGGAAATCTCGAAATGATATCAGTTTAAGCTGTCGCAATTATGTCAAGGTCCATATATGTTATACCTAGGTATGTATGTACCTAGGAGGTACCTATGCATGTACAGGGACCGGTACAAGCGTTGTACGTATCTTATCGCACTCTTATCTTAGACCCTTCATCCTTGCACCTGTCGGATGTGGCCCAAGCTCCCAATATACAACAGATTATGTACTCGGGATTGTTACAATGGGATTATTCAAACACGTCTCCAATGTTCAAACACACATGTCTCCAATGTGATACATCCGACGTGGGTCTTTTCTATCCAAACAATAAATCAGCTACATAGTAGGCATCTACCAAAGTTCCACAAGATACCAGTTACTATTAGGTACTGCATCTAAGCTGGCGATGAGATAAGAACAAACAAAAAACAATGGCAGCCCGCAACGCCATAACCCTAATCCAGAAATCCAAGCCGTCCTCCCCCGAGATTCTGCAGCTGCGGTGTCACATACGCCCTGGCGCCAGTAAAGTACGGGAGGGAGTTGCCGCCGTGACCGAGGAGTCTGTCGAGCTGTGCGTGTCCGCCCCGCCGCAGGACGGCAAGGCCAACAAGGCCGTCATCGAGATATTAAGCGAGGTAAGTAGTATCGAGATTGTTCTTACGTACTTGATGATATATATATATGTATATATTTCACTTCCATATAAAGATATTCAGTGTAAGTGCCAGGCTTATGAGCCCTTCACGGGTAGCCATATTATACTCTACCTATGTAGTACAGAATCTCCTAGCATCAAAATGAAAAATGTCATATTATACAATAATGTAGGTAAGACCGCATCTGACAAGAAGAACCATCTCCAGATCCTAGGCGTCGCAAAGTCCGACTTGCAAATCACGCACGGCATGAAGAACCGGGACAAAACCATCAGCATCGCGAGCGCCTGTTTTCGGCGAGACAAGAGCGGTATGGATGACGAGGACCTAGTGGCTATTGTAAAACAGAAACTCCTCAGCCAGGAAACATCGTAAAAGCACAAGCTACTATTATTAATAAAATAGAGACGTCGAAAAAAAGACAAGGTATTTATTTATCTCATAGTATGATTCTCATGTCCCCGACCTCAGGGGTCAAAATGGTGCAGAATACCCAAAACTCCGTGCCTAATGCCATAGTACCCAGAGTATTCCAGTGTGAACACATTACCAGCCCCATTAAAGACCGAGAGAACCTCGACGGCCCGTAATTCCCCCAATAACTCAATTAGAATTCCATTGCTTGGCTCTCCTCCCTTTCGCGCTTAATTTTCGGATCCCGCTCGTCCTTCATGAGCGCCAGCACAAAGCTCCGGAAGTACTCAACGTAGGGCCGCAAGCTCGTCTTCTCCCAGTCCTGGAGGTTCTTCGCCTTATCTTCGGAGCTGTCCTCCCTCCCCTCCCCATCACCACCACTATCACTGGGCTTCCAGGAATCGATCTCCTCCAGCAGCCCCTGCACCGTCGGCACTCCTAACGGATCAAAGTCCTCCAGCTTCCGCGTGTCGATCGGCACGCACACCCGCCCCGTGCCAGGGTGCACGACGAAGGGCGATTTCAGCAAGTGATTGAGCTTCTTGCTGACTTCGATATCGAGCCGCGGGTACGTGTACTCGAGGACGATGTCTTGCTTGGCGTCCAGCAGCGCTTTCGTGTCGAGGTTCTTGCTACCGCCCCCCGAGCGCGCGAGCGAATCGATGTCGGCCCACTTCAACGTGCTCGCGCGGCCCGGCGAAGAATCCCATTTCTTGCGTAAGTTGTCGTTTAAGGCCTTGTCGGGGAGCAGGGAGAGGAGATGTTCTGCCCGTTCCGACGAGGACCACGGGTCTTGTGCTTCTAGGACGTCTTCTTGGAAATGCGGCGCCAGGATATTTAAACTCCGGCTGCAGTGAAATACTTTGTCAGTAGATGCTTTGAATAGACCTAGGTCTCTTTGCAGCTGTAAAACGTAGGTAGCCAACCATACCTTAGATGCGGATGTAACGGCCTCCACACGTTAACTTTCTTCCCACTCTGCGCGCCGCCCCGGATCACCTCGAGATATCCCGCGATAGACCTGCGCTTCTGATCGTCCATGGTGCGCGCCTTCTTGTCGCAGACCCAAGCGTGCGCGCCTCTCCGCCCGGAGTACACCCACATGATGTGCTTGAAGCCGAAGTCCTCGCGCAGGGCCACGTCGACGACTTTGATGGCCATGGTGATGAACTGCCAGCAGCGGCCGCAGATGTTCGCCTTGTCGCAGCACGTCCGGACGTCGTCGTAGTCCGTCAGATCGATATCGAAGCACAGCTCCTTGGCCAGCGGCTTGAACGCGCTCGAGTTCCGCAGCGTCTTGCGGTCGCGCGGGTTCGTCGTGTAGACGGGTCCGATTTCGAAACGGGACGGTAGGAGACGCAGGACGTCTTTTCGAAGTCTATAACAAGCAAACATAATGAGCCTCGGTGTTTCAAATACAGGAGAAGCCGAAATTACAAACAAAACTCACAGGTCTGCGGTGGGGAAAGCGTTGTATCGTGAATATATATCATTCTGTAAAGTAAAGGCAAATTCGCGGTGACCGAAATCGTTGGTAGGAGTCGGGCTATGGTTGAGCCACTGGAACAGATACCGCCAAGGGAAGAATCGCTGGTAGAACGTGCGCATAACCTCAGGGTCTGTAGCCTTTGCGGGAGCAGGTCCGTCACTATATATCGTCTGTTAAAACACGTAGTCTTCCAGCCAAGGTGGACGCGGTATCTCACGGCGCCGACGCTGGGAACTCGTCGTCCGAGTCGTCAGCATCGAAAATCTCTTCCAGCTTAACATCCATTTTGTCCTCCTCCTTTATTGGAACCGGCGCTGCATTTGTCTCCTCCATGGTAACGTCATTGTCGACGTCTTGACCGTCGTCGTCGTTCTTAACGGGGGCGTCAGCCATAGTCTCTTCGACGGCGGCTGTATTTTTGCTATCAGTCTCGGGGGATATTGAATGAGGCATTTTAGTATAATTAATCCAATGGCATTAAATAGAATTAATTTGAAGTTGGCATTACTCTGGTGAAGGATACTATATGTTAAGGGTACAACTTGAAGGATGGAGGGGCAAGTTTAATTGAAATATAATTGAAATATTACATGGAAGTAACCGCGTCGAGACGCGTCGTCGCGTTAATTGCATAACCGCGTTTTATGTAAGTGTTCGGGCATTTACATGGAGAAAATCTCCTGAGGATACCATACCTACAACTTTTGTAAGTCTATACTCAAAAGACAAGTGCTTGCAGCGTTAAGTACACTCTACATCTCAGATATGTTGGCGGACTCGGATACAATTTTACTGTTCTATTCACTATGGCTCGATCTATGCACAGAATAGAAGAGCCCTATGCCAAACCCCTATTGTCTTCGCTAATAGCAGCTAGCTGCGAATCATTCCACCCATGTACATTGGCAGAAGCCTAGATCTCTTATGAACCCTTTCTAGGTAGCATTGCTCCTTATGAGCCCCAGAATATGTCCCCATAGGATTCGTGACCACCTCCAAAGCCAATTCAATGGTGGAGAGGGCGGCTGGCGGCTCTTGCATCAGAACCTCGTCGTTCAGTATAGCGTACCGTTAGCGCTGTAAGGTATCTCTGTGTGAAAACGAAAATGATGGATGCTGGCCCAACTTGTCTCGCAAGTTATGTTTTTTCCATCACTCATCATCATCGTCGTCATCGTCATCTCCCTCTTCGTCGCTCTCTTCATCGGCATTTTCAAGCCACTCAACTAGCGGTTGGCATTTCTCCCGTACGTCTGACATTAAACCTTCCTCTTTGCCCCTGTCATCTTCCCACCAAGCTAAGATACCTTCTTCTTCGAGAATATCAAGATCGTACATCTGCTGCAGCATAGCAGCAAGGAGGTTTCCGGTTTTGGCAACTTCCACAAATCTGGAACTGCTTACGCACGCTTTTTGAACTGCTAGCGCGAATTCGACTTGTTCCGATACGGAATGATCACCAACGCCAACCTCCGAGACAAAACCTGCAGCGCCTGCTCGTAAGGTAAGCACCTGCTTAGCAGCCTTTGACGGCTCCAAAGCATCATTCTCCAAAGTCATAAGCTCGACCGCGCGCCGAACAAAGGCTGTCGCAACTGCCTTCCTCATGGCGGCATCGGATGCGTTATTAGCAAGTCGTAATGACATAAATTCGAGCTTCTCGGATTCAAAGTTACCAGATGTTCCGCGGAGAACATCCAACAGCCCATGGACAGCGTCGGAGTGGAAAGAGGAAAATGTCGGTGCCCCTGAATCGTCAGAAGCAAAGGAGGAGAGCCGGGATCTTGAGGTGGGCTGGCTCGTACTGGGAGATACCGCTCCTGACTCGTCGTCAGATAAATCATCATCGTCCGCAAGAGTCGAGACGGAAGAATCGGAAAGGTCAAGATCTTCCAGAGAGTATATAAGTGACTTTTGCAGTCTCGACGGGTCGTCAAAATCCGTTTCGTCATCCTCGAGATCCTCAAGCAGCGCTCCCTTGCCATCAGAACCAACGAATTCGGGCTGTGGTGATGCGAACTGTCCATCATGAGAAACAAGGGATAGCATCGTAGCGGATTTGACATCTGTCTCTTCATCCAACTGGACTCCAAACGATACCAGCGCACCTGCATGCACTACAGCCTTTTTTCCCAGTACTGCTTTCTCGGCTATAATGGCATGCTCTACTACGGCCTCATCGTGGACCGTAGTGTCACCCCATATGAAGCTGTCGGTAATTCGAACGTTGTTGCCGATCTTGCAATTTCGACCAATAATACTATTTTGTACGATACTTCCCGACCCAATATGTGTATCCTTTCCGATAATTGAGTTAAATACTTCGCCTTCGGGCTCAATTTCAACGTCGTCCTCTTGGAACACATTGTCGCCTTGTGTTTGATAGGATTGCCCTGGTAGAAGATTGCATTCGGGCGTGAATGGATACGTCCAGCCGCTCAATACATCCCGACTAATCGCATCATACATCTGGAGGTTCCTAACGCGCGCACTGTAGCCTTCGTTCACAATTTCTGTGTAAATCATCTTCCCGTTCAGCTCCCAGTCCTTCAGTACACCATGGAGGAAATTGGCTCGCGGGAGTTCGTAATCAAAGCTTTCGGACCATAAGGCGAGAACATCCGGCGTGCATATGTCAATCTCAGCATCGATCAGATCTGTTCGCGCCTCCGCTTCGCGATTCTCGAGTATGGTTGGGTCAAGGGTAACATAATGGTCGGTCTGTAACGGATGTATCTCTTCGTAGTGTAGGCACCTCTTGGCGTTCGGGTCAATTATAAATGCCGGTGTTATTCCCTTGGTTTTAGTGCTGTGATCCCCTTCACCAGCTTCCCGCAGTACCAGCGTCATACATGAGTCTCGATTCGCTTCTCGACGAGCCCTGTGCGCCGCCAAAGCCGCATCGAGGGAGATATTAGAAACCAAGTCCCCATGTACTAGTACGAAGTCCCCTCCGATGATGTTGCGCTTGTCTAGATCTCGAAGAAAATCGCCTATGGACCTAGCATCGGCAACACGGATAAATTCAAGGCTAGAGAAGGGACACGATTTCGAGTTAGGGGACCACCGCGAGTCGTGGACGTATCGCTCGACCTGATCATGATGAGCTCCACAGTATACAAAGACTTCTTGTACACCATTCATGGCAAGAAACTCAAGAGTGTATTCGATAAGAGGTGTATTCGCAAGTGGGAGAAGACACTACGAGTTTTGGTTAGTAGTCAGAGACAAACGAAAGGTCGGTAGATTAGACATACTCTTGGCTTCTCTAGAGAGAAGGGGAGGAAACGAGTCTGGAACGAATCTGCTATGAGCTAGATAGGCAGAAGCGCATATACTGCGTTAGCCATACGATAGCTCTCTCGTCAATGCCCCGCGATGCTTGGAAAAATACACACCACAGCTTGAAGAACGTCCTCTCTCTTGTCTTCAGCTCCTGACTTGTTTGATTTTTTGCCTTTTGTCGCAGCGCCGCCTCGTGCGGCTTTATTTTGCGACATGGCGGTCCAATTCGCACTTTTTATTGTAGGCAATGTTGTGATGGTAGGCTTTGAATTTTAGGACTTGGAGATGAGTCAAAAGTTGATGGAGGGGCAGCAAGAAATGTGTGGCTTATCATGATATTCGGCAAATATGACATTAATAGGTAAAGTAAATGCATCTATGCGGATAAATGCTGGTATCTAATTAAAGGGCTTTGTGTTATGTAATCTTAGACCTTGGCAAGGTTAATCTATTCCAATCCCGTTTGACTTTAGGAACTTTCAATGAATACCTCTTCTAACAGAACACTACGAACTGGAGATATTGAATTCTATACGCATGTATACTACTCATAATTGGCTTTTTATGTTGTCATATTCCCTTACTATCTATATCGTTCTAAAAGGCAAAATAAATGAGTTGTCGACTTGGCGTTGAAATCAACCGTTAGAGCGACATACTCAGAAGCAAGTCCCCTAGGTTCAAGTAGACCTATGTATCAAACAAAACACGTACGGCTATCCCTCAGATACCTATCAGATTGTTATTGTAAAGATACCTTGAATGGCTACAAAATTAACCTTAAGATCCTCCTATCTTCCCTGGGATTAGCTGAAGCTTCTTTTTCACCTTTACTTACTATTAGTTTAACTACTAAACTCCCTATGCTCGATGTAAGCAGGTAAAACCATAGTTAGGTTACGTAGGTAAAAGGTCATCTTCCAATATATGACTTCAACTCGAGATTGAGAATACAATTAGTTAACTCAATCGAACTAGAGAGTCAAACGCGCGCCGCCTGAGTCACCAGCCACATTAAATTTCAGAATACGACAAACACTTACCAAACAGACATTCATTACCAACCGGTAAGGTATCTCTAAAATTTTCTATCGGCCAAGAAACAACCTTTTATGAATATTGGAGTTCGACTTTTAGTATGGCATAATATTGAGACAGAATCCATCATCCAAACAGTCAACCGCTGAGTTAGAATGCGAGAAAGCTAGGTACATGATAAAACACGTCGCCAGATATATGTACGCACGTTGCCGATCAGCGAGATTCCATATGTGTAGTGTACATACGTACATATTGTCCAGGCATTAGAGATGCACATAATGTGTATAATAGAATTATTATGTTGCATTATATGTATAATGCTTATTATGCGTATAATATATATGGTATAATGCTATATTAGTTAAACCTTTTATATAATTATATAATTAATAAAATATAGTATTGTTAAATAAATATAATATATTAATTAAATTATAAAAAATTTAAAAATAACTTAAAATATTTTTTAAAAATATTAAAATATTTAAGTAATTTATATTTATTAATTAAAATATTTTAATTTAAAAGAAAATTATTTATAAATATTATATAAAAAAGTTATACGTTAAATTTAATTTAATTAAATTATAAAAATATTTAATAAATTATTAAATTTATTAAATTTATTTAAATAATTATAAAAAAAATATAATAATTAATAATTTTTAAATTAATATTAATATATAATTTTTTATATATTAATTATTTTAATTATAATAAAAAAACTTACGATTATAAGTAATTAAAATCATTTATTATAATAATTTATTTTTTAATATATATAAAAAATAAAAAAATAAATAATTATTTAAATTAATAAACTTTTTATTTAAACTTTTTAATTATATAACGTTTATTAAATTTTTATTAAATAAAATTTATTAATAATATTATTTTAAAATTAATTAATATATATAATAAATTAATTATATTAATGTTATATTTAATGGTTTTAACGATTTTTTTAAATATTATATATTTAATATATATTTATAATTATTTAATGGATTTACTTTTTATTAAAAAATTATTAATTTAAATATTATTAAATGGATTATTATTAATTAAATTAAATTATTAATATTATTATTTTAAAAAATAATTAAAGGTAATTTATTTAAAATTAATGTTATTAATAATAATATATATAAAATAATATATTTAATTTATTATTAAATAAAAAAAATCTTTAAATTAAAATATATTATATATATATTATATAATTTATATAAATTATAATTTTTAATAAAAAATATTATTAAAAGCGATATTTGAAAATTTATTTTAAATAAAGTTATGGTTTTAATTATAGGTTTTTAATTATTTTTTTTATAATATATATATTTTTAAAAAAGTATGGTTAAATTAATGAGTAAAATTAGGAATTTATTATAAATGTAAATAATTTATAAATATTTTTATTATTTATTTATTTATTTATTAATTTATTTATTAATTTATTTATAATATAATTATATAATAAAAAAATTAATAATATTATTTAATTTTTTATTAAATAAATTAATTAATTTTTATTATATATATTATATAATTTAACATTATTATTAAATTTAAATTTAAATATATTAAAAAAATTAATAAAATATATAATATTATTAATAATATTAAATTTTAATGTAAATTTAATAATTTAATATATATATTAAAATTTATTATTAAAATTTAAAAAACTTTAAAAATAAATATTATTAATTTAAATTATATTATAAATTATTAAAATAAAATTTAAAAAATTTAAAATTAATTTTAAATAATTAATAATATTTTTATATAAATAATAAATTAAAATTATTTTATAAATTTATTAAAAATTTATAAAAATAAATAAATAAATATAATAAATTAAATAATTTAAATATTAAATTTAATTATTATAATATTTAATAATATTATATTTATTTAATTTTAAATTAATATATTAAATTATTTATATAAATTAATAATTAAAAAATATTATAAAAATTTAAAATAAAAATTTTATAAATTTAAAATTTTTATAAAATTATTTAATTAATTTTTAATAATTTATAAACTTTAAATAAAATTTAAAAAATATTAAAATATTATTTAAATTTTAAATAATAAATTAATATTTATTATAAAACGTTTTTTTTTAATAATAATTAATTTAATATTTTTAAAATAAATTTTTTAAATTTATAATTATATTAATAATATTAAATATAATTATTTAAATTAAAAAAAAATTAATAAATTAATTTTTATTTATATAAATTTAAATATATTAAATAAAATATAAGATAAATTATTTTTAAAAACATTAAAAAACTTTAATAAAATAAAGTAAAATAAATTAAAATAAAAAATTTAAATTAAAATAATTAAAAATATTTAAAAATAAAATTTAAATATATAATAATAATTAATTAAATAAGGTAATTTATTAATTTAAAAATTTAAATTAATTAAATTTAATTTAATTTATTATTAAAAACCCTTATTAATAATATTTTATTATAATGCTTAACCCTTTTAAGTATTAATATGCTAAATTATTAAGGGTCCGTATTCTGTCATGCGTATAATACTTCTATTATGCTGCATTATACCGTATTATACGGTATTATACGCTAAGCGTATAATGCCAAACGCAACTCTACCAGGCATGTAGTCTGGTAGTCCACCATGGATCAGGGACGGTCTAGGCCAGGCGACGCAGGGGACCAACGATAAGAGTGGGCCAGGGTGGAATGACTGCCGTGCAACGGACTACGGTCTAGGCTGGAATTCTAGAAATCCAGACCTCAAGCCAAACTCTATTAGCTAAACCCCCAAGCCGCAGACGCACGTCGACCGTTGCTTTCACGCGGCTTGCATACATACATATGTAGGCGCATGTGACATGTGCCGTACACATATGTATGTAGGTACGATGTATGGATGTATGGATGTATGTACGTAGGGTACTGGCATGCTTCGAGGTCTCGATTAAGGCCTTAATATTGTAGATCTTCAATGTAGCTCTGATAATCGAGATGTAGCTAAGCTACCCGGGTTAGGTGGCTTGGGATACGCTCTTATCCTCCTCTACATTTAACGAACGAACGACCCTATACCTAACATGTCACATCGTAGTGCTTTCCCGGAGCCCTGGGCATCCACATATATACGTACATATCTACCTAAGGTTGGTGAGTAGGTACGTTAGGTAGTGTTTCTTCATCAGCCCTATGCTCTTTTGCAGAAACCCGGTTAGGTCTATCTAAAGCAAGGTGCATTTACACTACTAACCACTTATGTGTAGGTCAAGTATTGGGTCGTATCTACGATTGATATTTTATATACGTGATTTAGTTTGGCTTGCTTATATTGTTATGGCAGTATAGGTAGCAATGCCAACCGTTGAAACTTGTTGTTATTGACTATTTAGAGCAAGAGGTAGACGATAATCTGGGGAAGTTAGGTATAACGCAAACATCTAAGGAACAAGGTTCAGGGGAGTCGACCTGTACCAAAAGCTTATTCCTTCCAGGGGCTCTTCCCCGATACTTCTGAGAGGCTAGACTATAAAAGGATCGTCAAAGAATTTTCTATTAGTTCATAGGTCCATAGAGGTCTCGTTCCTTAAGTTCGGGTGTCTAGATCAGCAGATCATGTCACCTCGTGCAGGGGAATAGGGACGGGGCCCTTCTGTAACTAAGTGGATTTATTGCCTACTGTGGTATTGACAGCAGATGCTTACAGACACTACGTAAGTTCGATCGCATTCTAGGCTGAGCTAGGCTTCGTCCATAATAATATATTCGTTAGGGGACAAGCCAATGCTCTTTATTTTTGATGTTTTTCCCTCGCAACGTTCGATTGTTTGCTGTCACAAGTTAATGAAGTTTGTACGCATACACACATAACGGATACCTATGCTAAAAGCTCACCTAAGATGCTATTGCATATGAGTTCACATAAAAGGTTAAAGGTAGCGGAAGCCCGGGATGACTCGATAATTTAGGTTTGCTTTTCGTATTTAATACTAAATTTCCCAAAGTCTAGATTGTGTTGGTTTCCTTATCCCAAAATATAAAATGTGTGCTTCCCTACCATGGTAGAATACGTATCTTTACTTTATTTCCTTCCATCGTCTTAACCAGCATAAGACGAATGAGAAATTACCTTATTTCCTCTCGAGTGTCGTTCTTTCTATAAAAATATGCGAGTGCCGCCCCTCCGGTCTTGTTCGCGGGTTCCTGCCGATGGATCGGGGAAAAAAAAAAAGGCTACCTAATGCATGATATAACACTTTCAGTACCTAAACGGCAAGTGCCACCACTACAAACACAAACCTCAAAACATGAAAGGAAAGTACCTTCGGTCTGAAAAATATAAGGTAGGTGCAAACGATTTTTTTTCTTTTCTCTCTTTAAAGTCGGCGTGTTTCATGGATGGATTGAGTTTGCCTTATCTTATTCATTTGCTCAAACCTTGTGAGCATACCTTTTCTTTTTTTCTTTTTCTTTTTTTATTCCTTCAACATCACATCTCGCAAGAAAACATACTTAGGTACCCTACCCAGCAAAACCATTACCAATACCAATGCTCGCCAGTCAAAGAATATGTCATTATTCTTATGTGCTTCATCCTTGAGTCGTTCAAGAGAGAAACTCGAACCTCTCAGCCGTGATCCCCCCTTATCCAGATAAAGACCCGAATTCAGAGGTTCATGTTCTATGCTTTTAGGTCCTGGCACCAGGCAATCCCGGCATGTTAAACATGACAAATATAACCTATCCATCATGCCTTTCAATACAAGAAAAAAAGACATGGGCTCATGTGATCCAAGTATCATGGAAACCCTGACATATCCAATCTAACCTTAACCGAACCTCTCTTCAGCATCCCCCCCTCTGTCATCGATCATTTACAGGCCCACCGCTACTGATACATATGAGACCTCGTTCTAGAAACATTAAAGGGGTATTCCATGATCTATCACTGAGCTCTATTCCGCTCCGATTGCGATAAACAGACTTTCCGACACAGCAGCTAGTCAGATGCTTCCCATGCATAAGATATGCAACGATACCGACGCCAATGGCACCTCGTGTTTTTTTGCCACACCAACGACCGTGTTCCGTATTTGAGACGGCCTTATAGCAAATAGCAAAATAACCAAACATGAGCTGGGATATATACAAGTTGGAATCAAGATATTGGAATCAAGATATCGATGCGAGATTATCGAAGAAGCCGTCATTGGTTATAATTCCCCTGTGACGCATATAACCGCTGTCGCTTCTCCGGTGGCCCGTCTGAGCGTTGCATACCGTCAGGCATCCTTTGCTGAGGGGGCACGCCCATCTGTGGTATCATCGTATTCGCGTACTGCGGCTTCTGAGTTCCCCCTGGTGTTAATACCATCTGTGAACCGCTGCCAGCACCTAGGTACCCTTGGTCCTGGGCTATCGTCGGTGAAGCATGCGGCATCTGACCCGGAGAATGCCACGAAGCACTTGTGGCTGGCGACTGTATCGGAGTGGTGTCAAACTTCCCAACAGCACCAGAGGACGTCGCAGACAGCGGCGCCATGCCCATGCCCTGGTTCGAATACGGTCCAGGCGTCGGTGGTTGGCCTTGAGCACCATTCGAATACATCGAATCCATCATACTCTCCTGGGGAGGATTCCGTAGGAAGTTGGCAAGGTGTTTCCTCAACTTCCCAATCATACCCTCCTTGGTAAATGGTTTAGCAAGGACGTCTCGCATTCCTAGGTATAAGAGTCAGCATCCCATCCCATCAACAAACGTGAAGCCAAGAAGAATTCCACTTACCCCAATGGAAGTATGTCTCGAGGTCTTGCTGGTTGATGTTGGAAGTCATGGCGATAATTGGCGTATTGGGTTGTACTTCGCGGATCATAGCAGTTGCCGAGACACCATCCAACTGTGGCATGATGATATCCATGAAAATCAAGTCATAGTAATGCTGTTTCGCATTGACTTTATTCACAGCTTCGAGACCATCGCGCTACATCGAACAGTTAGTCAATCAAGCTAGTGTATGGGTCGAGAATTACAACTACGTACTGCAATCTCTACACCACAGTCATACTGGGCAAGGAATTTAGAGCCAATTCGAGAACATGTTCGATCATCCTCCACGAGGAGGACGATTGGCTTTTTCGACCCCCAGGGCGAACCACTTTGCGACGCGGCTCCCGGCGGGGTTTGCGAATGCATAGAAGGGCCGTTAAATTCATGACCAGGGCCCATCGCATTCTCCTGAACAGGTCGATTATACGGAAGGTTGTTAATGTGTTCGGCAGCGAAAGGATCTATGCCTACCGTTTGCCCAACGGGGTACACAAGGTGTCGCATGTCATTCAGAGGGTCATGCAGGAATGGATTTACGCCACCCACACCAGGCGGTCCCATCATTCCCGAGGAGCCAGCAGATTCGGGAGAACCACCTACTTGGTGTAGTTGGACAGACATGCGGTTTAAATCCCGATCTGCAACATGATCTACTTGAAGGCTGTTGAGAATATCACGGGCACGGCGTAGCTCGAGAGGCGATTCGGAGCCATCTGACAAGAGATTCGAAGTGTTAGAGGTGTATCCGCCCGAGTGACCTTGATTTCGACTGTCTTTTCGTTCCTGTTCGGCCTTGTTTAAGTGGTTGATAAGCTCGTTGTGTACCTGGTTTTGTGCGCGGACCAGCTTCTGTAGATGGAGTATTTCGTCTACGAAGATCTTGTTCGCATTCACAATCTCGTGATATGACTCTTGGAGTTGTTGGACCTGCTGTTGCGTCGCAGCGAGGGTTTCGCTAAGAACAAGAACCTGTTGGTTAGAAACCCCGAACTGTTCCTCCGCGGCCTGAGCCTTCCTAGGTGCTGGGGCTTTTCGTCGGATATTGTCAAGGTTGTCTTTCCTATCAGCTCGAAACTCAGGGTGTTTGAATTCCCAAGCCTATATGCGGCATTAGTATCTTCCGAGCCAACATAACCGCATAGGAAGGTAAGTATTACAGATGCGCCATAGGGAGATTGTCCATTCTCTTCATTATGCCGTACTTTATGGAAGTCGTATTTATTAAGCTGTCGAACAAAACTTGCGAAGTTACTATGTTTAAAATGCTTTGGTAATATGGTCTTGGTAAATTTCTCATTCTGCAAGCTAAAAGTTAATACCGACGTCAAATGAGACAGAAGCAGAGCTCGCGTATTTACCTCGAGGACGACAAAGCTGTCGCCTTCATTGCCCCACCTTACTACCTCGCTGTAGGCCGGGTCCTCCAACATCCTACAATGAAAACAAACATGGTCAGTATAAACTAGTAAAGAGAGAAAATCGGCCGACAGCTAGGAAAAGTCGCGAATTACTTATATAGCTTGCGAACCTGGAGTTAGGTATGTTAGCGGTTTGTATATGCGACAGTTCACAATAACACAAACTCCGATATAGGATCATGACGGTCAAACTCACAAAGTCACTTGAGTTGTTGCCTGCGCCCTGCGCTACGGCAGCTATGTCGCCTTCCGGCATGTTGGGCGATTAGCCTGAAGCCTAACGATAACGATGCCTTCCCCAAAGGATCAGATATATCGCCGGGCGCGCGTTAAAATCGATCGTCTCTCTCGTATTGACGTTGGGAAGAAGCTCGGATGGTGACACGGCAAGGCCGACGTTGACGACCGTGCAACCTGATCTTAGGCGACAGCTGCTCTGCACTTTACGTACTCGTTTCGGTTTCGTGTTCGTGACTCGTGATCCTAGGATATTTCCCGTCTGGGGTTGTGTCAAGCTGTAGGCGGTTGTGTTGGTATGCGCTGTCTGTTATATCTGTATCTCCAAGTACCGTACAGACACGCAATCGACACGAGAACAATAACCGACCCTTCGCAGTCAGTCGCCTGTTCCGCGGGTGTTGAGACTCCGGCAATAGACGATGCCAAGGACGATGCAGCAGAAGACTAGCTAATTATCAGTGTCTTCGTCTGGTGCTGAACAAAAAAAAAAAAAAAAAAAAACGAGGACGGTGTCCGCCTATGGAATTAAGTTGTGTCACTCAATTGGCGGGAAGGGTTTCCAGGACTCGATATGAATAAAAAAAAAAAAACCATGACGAGCTGACCCGAACAGGGAAATGTCTAAAGACTATGAAGAGTGAATTGAATGGACAGGGTGGGTGGGCGGAATTCGGGTACACCTCTTTTTTGGGGCTGCCTGGCTAGGCTAGCTTTGCGAGGTTACAGTAATTAAAAAAAAAAAAAATCAGAGAATGCTTCAATTCATACCTTAGGTACATAATATGGGGGGCGTCTTCGCAGAAATCCTAGCACCAGAGAGAGACGGACTGGTGGATAGAATGGGGACTATTTTATCGTGTAAGTACACATACCACACTCAAAAAAAGAGGGTAAAGATGGGTATGGCTAATAAGCAAGCAAGCTTCGGAGAGTGTAAGCCAAAGGAGAGCTCTTGGTTTCTCACTATTTTTTTTTTTCTTTCTTCCTTCTACTCTAGGGGAAATCTCCCAAGCAAGGACGAGCGTGACGGCATAAGGTCATCCTCATCCAACCTGGAAAGTCATTCATGGGTCTACTATTGACGGAGTTGGTGTGGACCCCTGCTACTATCTCTTTAGTACCTCCGTACTACTTCCCTTTACAGGCTAAGTTGATCCTCTATCTTTATTTTTTCCCTTTTATTTTTTTCTTCTCTATTATCCCCTATTTTTATTTTGTCTATTCCTGTTTCTCTTCTCTGCTATCCGTCCATACCTATGCGCTCTGTTATTAATTTGTGAGCTCGCAGTATGTCGCAACGACCGCAACAACCGCGACGGCCCTTGTTCGCTCAGCAGAATTAGACGGTCATATCATACATAGTATTGTGCAATACTGCATACGTCGTGCATACATACAGGAGGGCTGCCATGCTGCTGCGGGGAAATTCTGTCGAATCAACACGAGCGGACCAACGGGATGCCAATAACTACGAACAAAAACACATGTGCTGTTATGTAGGTATTGGCCTATGACTTCAAGAAGAAAAAATATTAAAAAATAGAAAAGGGAGAATACAAGACAGCTTATACCGTATCATCATGACTATACCGTATTGTATCTATACTGTATGGGCGGTTTTCGGGTAGCTTAACAGCCCATTGGTCTCTTCTAATCCGTATTTAACTCAACATACGCTACCGGCGATATGTTAGCAATAGGAGAATAGAAGCAGCTGGTTCAGCAGCAACGAACCCAACTAACATTAGATCTTACCCGCTACTGTCTATAGTCGGATTAGTTCGCCATGAAAGCGGCAAAATTTTGCAACTGTTCATCAAAATGACCTCTAAGCGAGCAAATATTTCAAAATTCAAGGATACGAAGAGACCGCACATAATAAACCCCAATAAAGGAGACTTCTTGAGTTTCTTTTGCAGTATAGATATTGTCACGATGGGTTCGCGGGTCACAGGTAGCACGACTCATGCTCCCTCAATCCTCCCCATGGGGGCTAGTCTATGCTATGCTACGCCATGTTATGCTACTTTACCACCATAGGATGACAGTGTTACAGCTACCATCAACCTACTCGTTTGCGTTGGATGGATTCTTTTCCCAGCTCAATACTTTCTTTCTTTCGATCCTCGATATCAAAGAAACAGGTGTACAGAAGCGACCTGCTATTTGACAAGGTGACCTATCCTATCCAGGTAATACATTATCCGACGACTTGAGAACCACTTCGGCCTAAAAGACTCTGGCATAGGACCTGAAAGTACACACGCTCTTCAACTTAGGTATTCAGCCAGTCATCAGTTTTCAATATAGATGTAGATAGGTATTGCATATCCAGCTCAAGTCAGAGGAGAAAATAAGCGCACTAATTTTACGGCATTCGCTGATGGGATCTATGACTTTGCAGTCGAGTCACCACACTACGGCGTTTAACCCGACAATCCACTTACACGATGTTCCATCCCTAGAGGATGGGAAGCCGAACCTGGCGTTTACGCCTCATTATCTACAGTGCGCTGGTTTCCTCCGCTCTAGTGAGCTTCTGGAATTCCAGCTGAAGTAAGAACGTTCCGATCCGTCCCGTCATATTTGGAGACAGACAGTCCGGTCCAGAAGCTCCAGCGGCTTGGGTCCAGGAACGTAGTCTTTTTTAGAACGTCCGGCCGGCACTACCGTAGCTGGCTGATGCTAATGGCGTATTTTGCATCGAATGGCTTGGTACCACCCAAGATGCAAAATATGACAGCCGCCTTTCTAGATCGATATGTCTACTCGAGGATAAGATGCGTAATTTTATTTCCAGGCTAACAAGACGAACTAAGCTATCCGTATATCCAGAGAGTATCTGATAGATGCTACGGGTTTTTTGGGGGGGTTTTTTTTTTCCTCAACAAAAAGGAGACATGATAGTCACTTAATTCCCATTCAAGAAACTAACCTTACGTAGTTAAGAGCATACATGGTAAAACGGTCATAGCGTTAGAGCAACATAGTACGCAATACAATAACGAAGGCTAGTAGTGATACCTAATCCGCGACTCGGCCGATACAAATATCTCATAAGTAATAGAGACATGCTTAAGTCAAGCCACAACGAAGAGAGCGCTTTTGTATCCTCTCTGCTGGTCTAAATTCCATAGAGGTAGGTATCGGAGCACCCGGTTTCAGAGACAAATAAGTATACATTTTGCTTCTCTCTGTTTTACTTGACATAAGCGAGGAAAAGACGTGGCTTAACCCGTTAGCTTGCTCTAGCTAAAGAGAGAGGGAAAAGATGATGTCGATCGTAAAGCAAGGAAAAAAACAACTGCCCTTTCCCCCAGCTGCTTGGGCTGCCCGCCAAGCTGGATCGCAACCCCGAAAAGCGCAAGTGATCAACAACTAATACCGCGATAAGCACAAAAATCGCGACACTCGTTTGGCAGCACGTTATTTGCCGCACCTTACGCAACCGCAAACCGATTTTGAGCTATTATAAGTGCTGTCTCAGCCTACATACCCTTTCACCTTAGTCTTAGGACCTAGGTCTAAGAAAGACAAGGGGTAACTCGCGAACAAGAGGAGTTAGTACCTTGACCAAGGGGGTGACGAGAGTTGGTGGACGGCTTGGGAATTCCGGAAAGGCTTATTTTAATTGCCAGTCCATGCTCTTGGTCGCTTAGGGGATAGCAGGATAGGTACGACACTACGCAAGCGCGACAAAGGAGGTGGGAAGAACTAGCCAGTCGGATTACTTTTCTCTTCTAGGTACCCGCGCGTAATCACGTCCGCAGGTCGAGGCGAAGAAGCCAGGTATGTAATGTGTAATACCACCACAAGCTGTATGTGCTAAGCATCTACAGACCTATAAGCAAAGGAGGCAGCTCGCTTTCACTCTCTCGGCATCTTCTTAGCGGATTTGAGCTAGCAGATGCGGTAAGACCCAAGAGATGATTTCTCTCACCCGCGTTCCATCGCTTCGGCCAATAGTTGGCCCAATCGCTGTACCCCGATCTGATCCTGTCGTTAAGATCCAGAGATCTACTAATCCAGATCCGTCATCCGGGGGAATCTTCAATAATAACCCTGACCAACGCCCACAATCGAGTAAAGGTAATCTTGTCCTAGTCCTGTATCACGCAAGAGTTGGTTAAAAAAAAAAAAAAAAAAAAAGCAAGAATACCGAATCTGACGGTGGAGCTACGCTATAATGCATTCTCCCAATGTCAAGCCAGCAACGCATTCCTCTGCATGGACATCTCGGTATTAACTTATTACAACTCTATGGTGCGTAACTTCGCTTCACGCTTGCACATTGGGGAAGGCTCCGGTTGCCTGTAGCCACAACGGTCCCGAATTTTCAAAATAAACAAATTAAGCTGAACAACGATACTGAAAGGGATACACTCTACCATTAATCTATCGCCACCAATGTTTTAGACGAGCTTAATAGCCCACTGCAGCTCCGATAGCTCTACTTTCGGGTTTTCCGTTGACTTGGGCCGAATTTATAAATAACCCCTCTCCTTTAAGCTTATGTCCACATGCATTCGACGCCGCATCGGCAATGGGCAAATCCTTCATTCAAACCATGCATTTTGAGAACTTAGTGTTGTGGTAAAGTGCGGACGCACAGCTCCGCCGTCAAGAAAACGCGCGATGGTGTTTTTATTTGATATCCGGTAAGCTACAGCTAAGCTAATTCACTTTCCCATAACCGACGGGTCTCGCCATGCTATTCATAGAAATAACCCTTTTTATCTCTCCGCAACCGCAATATATTTGCTTGCCGAGTAAGCGAGCAGAGCCACAATTCTCCTTCTCCTTCTCCTCTCTCTACCTCTCCCCGGTCTCTCTCCTGTCCCCAGAATTTCTTCACCGCGCCAACCATTCCTCTTTATCCCGGATACGTAGCCTTGTGTCGCGAGGGAAACGCGTATAGGAGAGGAGAAGGAGAGAGACCCGCTTACCGACGTAGTTTTAATAGTATTATGCATGTCATGCTAGATAGACAAGTTGGGGAGGGGGAAACGTGCTCCCTCGCTCCCTCCCGGGAAACCATTGGATCGCAACGTAGGAAATAGGTACCAGATAGTGAGAGCACATGGAGATATGTAGGTATGTAGGCATTTCCAAATTAGCCGGTGCGCCAAATCCTTGCCGCGACACGCCATATCCGCTACCCGCTATCCGCCGTCCCGCGGGGAAGAGAGGAGAGAGAGACAGAGAGAAAGGTAGAGAGCGAACACGAGGCGACGGGGTTCGGGTCCCTACTTAACCTGACCGAACTTACCTAACCACATGTCTTCCTACCTATAGCACACGCACAAGTATAGTAGACGGGTAGAACTCTACCCTACCCTAGATAAGATATATTGCGCTCGCATACTACCGTGTCTTAAAATAGCTTCTACTAAGGCCAACATACATATCTAATCTACCCAGGTACATAGCACGTACATATAACATACATGCATACCTATCTATCATACATATAAGGTACTTATATAGAGAGGAACCACGCATAGCAGTTCTTTGGTCCGCAGAGCTAAGACAGCTACCGCAACCCATAGCCGACGGGCTCAGGAGCTCATAGCTATAGCCTAGAAAGGGGATCCTCAGGGGTCCTTCCGAAGTTGGCGCTTTTCCCTTATTCTCCGAACCGACACCAAACCAAACTCTCTTTGCCGTAGAAAAATCCCGGTTCGGAGGTTCGCACAAGTGGGGGATAGTACCTACGCCCATGGCGGGAGACGTGGATGATGGTTCTTCTTTCTCTCTTTCGTTTTTGGTTATCCTTACGTTTGTGACATTGGATGGCATAGTATGGCATGGCATGGTATGGCATGCGGCTCTACCGTTGCGCGGAGGGTGTCTTACGTTTACTTCCACGTCGCCTGTTTCTCGCTGGCAGTCACATGTGTTCCAGAGTTCTCGTACGAGAACCTGTGAGGTAGCTTGCTATATCGAAGGTTGGAGTTCTCTAAAGGGGCTGAGGGTACCATTCGCGTACAATGGATGTTAGGGTCTAGAGCTTGTGTAGTAGCGAATAAGTGGCTTGAATTGAAGACGTGTTATACGTATTGGACGCACTTCCTAACGTAACCCTTCTTGAGGAAGGGAGTCATAGCTCGTTCCTATACGGCAAGGGCATTTCATTGACCTACAGGTGTGTCATAGACTCAAAGCTGCTCAGTCCTGTTAACTATAATTCTGCTTGTCCTTGGTTTTGACTTAACTTTAGGCTTTTATTACTTGATATATTCAACAGTATCATTCAAACTGGTCATTAGTTTTGTATTAGTATCAGAGGATAATAATATTATGGTATATTTATTATTTATAACTCTTCCAGTATTGGAAGAGATACTTACCAACCCCATCATCAGGGTTGGAAAAGAAGAAATAAAAGGAGAGAATATTACGAATGGTTAACAGAAATGCCTCTTAGAAACACGCTACAAAGCCGGCTACAGCTGGTCAACACGGCACAATGCTATTGTAACTTATATGGTCCACGAGGAAAGTCTGCCTGCTGGGATGGCGCGCAAAGCCAAACTTACATGCACCCAGCTCCGGCTTCCATTCGTACGATTTACTCGTCGGACGGCGCCTGGTCGGATGGTACCTTGTCGGCATCGGTTTCAGTCAACTCCCTCAACCTATCCGAAAGAATACGCGTTAGCGAATCTACTTCCGCGTCTCGTTGCTCGATGAGAGTAGCCCTATCGAGCAGGGGGCGGTCCTTATCATCGTGCATCCAGGTCTCGCCGGGGATCTCGCACCAGTCGTCGGCCCAGATGCCTCGCGTGACCCAGCGGGCGCGCACCACGTCCTCGGCCAAGCCCGGCGGACACACGCCGTACTCGGCCTCGACCCGCTCGCGCTCGAGCGCCACCTGCGCGAAGTACTGCTTCACCGGCCGCGAGGCGTTGAACTCGCTCAGCACCACGCTCTTCTCCACCGGGATGTCGTCGCTCGGATGGGCCGCGGCCTCCTCCGGCGTGATCCCCTCCGGCAGCTTGCCCTCGTGCGTCCACCGCGCCGTCACGTTGGGCTTGCCCATCGTCGTGTCCCATTTCGCCTGCCAGATCCCCTGCTGGATCCACTGGCGCCTCACCTCCCCGACGGCCTGGTCGTAGACTTGTTCGCCGTCGGGGCCCGGCCCGGGTTGCCTGCCCTCCTGCTCGGCCTGGACGGCTTCCTTGCGCGCGGCATGCAAGATGCGCTCGACTTCGGTGACTACCGAGTCGTCGAATTGCTTGCGAGGGACCGACTTGAAAGGTAACTGTAGGAGCGCCATAGCGTTCGTAGATTGGTTGCGAAAGGGTACGTGAAGAGTAATCTTTTGGATTTTTGTTTTTGTTTTCTTGGAAGATCGAAGAGAAAGATAGTAGTATGAGTTGTAGATGGTAATAGTTATCGTGATGAAGTGGAGAGCTCAAGTATGGAATGACAGCGCGGTGTGTCGTGTTTATATGTAGCCACGAAAGCATCGAACAACAGTTATACAATTCCATTGAAGAATCCAAACGATGGGTAAACTAAGCTTTATATCGATTACTTCTCAGCAGTTGTTATCTAGGTAAACATACAGATTGTTGCAGATTGTTTCCGCCACAATGTTATTTTACGTACTACTTGGCCGTTTCTATGCCAGCTTCTTACAACGCTGTGGTTTTTGTCGTTTAGATGATTATTAAATATAACTCATTTCCCACGTGACTGTCGTTGCTAAATATTCTCGAACAATATCCGATATCGATCAAGATATATCTTTGCATTTACTGATCTCGTCTTGAAGTTTGTGAACTCGTCTGGAGTATCATTACATACCGAATTCGAAATCTACCTAACCTACATTGCAGCACACTCATTCCGTGTTAGCGATGTCTCGCAGTCGTAAACAAAACATCTTATTCTTCTCCTTAAAAGCCCTTAACGCTAGGGCGGAGAAGGTCATAGATCACAGGTACAATTCGAAGGTTACGTCAACTAAGTTTCATGGGGAGCGATGCTTCACTTTTGCGAGTGAAGATCCGACCAAACACAGCAACAAAATCATGACTATCGCGACCATGGGCAGCAGTCGGAGTAAGGCTGATGCCTACGTAGGTGGAAAGGATATAGAAGACGTACATTGCATTTTCTTAATCAACTATAAAACTGGTATTGTAGTTGTTCAAGTAAGTCCCCCCTATCCAGAGTCGTGGGTCCTTCCTAACCCCTGAGCTCTTACCCTAAATCATCTCATCATTTCTCATATTATTTCGACTAAGCTAACCCATTAACTAGGATGAATCCCCCGGGAGGACTCGTGTTTACGAGAACGCCCATTTGTCGTCCAATATCTCCAATATGTCCGGCGCCACACGCTCCCGCGCCGTAATCATGGAGGGTGTCAACACCGTCCTCTCTCTCGGATCCTTGGATGATCCGGTACGGTTCGAGATCCTCTGGAACCTGGACTACGACAGAATCCTGGAAATCGTGCAAGAGCGGATCTCAGAGGCTTCCCAGTCCCAATTGAAGGAACTTCGTGACTTTACGGATCAGACGCACTGGAAAGTTGTTCCGAACCCGATACGACATATCCCTCTTAGGGAGCTTGGGAGAGGCGCCTTTGGAATGGTTATGAAGACGGCCGATGCGTACTCGGGCGGTGTCATGGCCGTTAAGTTGCTGCATAGGCCCATGAACCAGAAAGACCCTCGTTGGATCGACACGTTGCTAACAGCTCGGGATCGAGAAATGTGTAAGTTATATATCCACTCCCACCCTCTCTTATCCCCTTTGTTTTCCTTTATGTCTTTGTTCTCTTAACAATACTCCCAATCAGTTCAGAGAAGGGACCGCTGCTAACTTCCCCGTGTAACAGTTATACTCTCGAAGCTTAACCACGGCCATATCGTGGAGTACCTCGGTTCGCAAGGCTGGGATACCGGCCGGGTCGAGATCTTCATGCCGATGAAGAAGGGCACGCTCTGCGGCCTCATAAGGCGAAACCCGTCGTACGACTCGTCGCAGAAGTACGGCAAGATCGTGCTGGTGCAGATGCTGTCGGCGCTCGACTACCTGGCGGCCAACAAGCTGATCCACCGGGACATCAAGCCGGACAACATCCTATACGACGTGGCGACGAAGTCGGACGGGGAGGAGCGGCCCATCTTCCAGCTGGCGGACTTCGGCTTGTCGGCGCTGCAGGGCCTCGCGCGCAGCCAGGCGGGCACGACGATCTTCATGGCGCCGGAGGTATACGACGGGACGAAGGCGCAGACGCCGCGGGCGGACATCTGGTCGCTGTACGTGACGCTGCTGTGGGTGCACAACGAGGACACGTTCCGGCACCGGGTGGAGACGGGCCGGCTGCACCGGCAGGCGGACGTGCGCCGGGCCGTGCTCGACATCGCCTCCAAGAGCAAGGACCTGCGGTTCATGCGCGGCATGGCCATCTACGACCCGGCGCTGCGCGCCTCCGCCGCCCAGGTCCTCAAGGGCCTCAAGCGCGAGGACCTCATGACCCACGCCGACGCCGCGCCCGCCAACTCCTTCAGCCAGTGGATGGCGGACGTCAAGGCGGGCAAGAGCAAGTATAGCCCCTACCTCACGAAGATCCTGGAGTAAAAGAAGAAGAAGAAGAGGACCAGACTCCGGAACCTAGTATTTAATGTAGCGTACCTTTTATTGACCTCGGAAGGCCACCCCTGAGCAGCAGACTGCCTTGTTTGATGCATTGGGGACAATATTTACGACCTCGGGGTAAGAGGGGCAATAAGGGAATATATAGGCTAGAAAGACCCCTAGAGGTAGGGATCCATTGTTCTAATACAGTCTCTAACACCTGAAGCTATGCACGGGTTGAATGACAGTGTTTGAAGACAAAAGACATGTTCTTTTCTATTTTTATATGAGACTTACAAATATATTTTATTTAATTCAGTAATGGCACCTAGACTTGCCAAACCTTGACCAACTAAAATAAAAACCAAGAATATGGTTGCTTAGATCGCAATATTGATGTATGCGGTGCTGATAAGCCCTGTTGACTTCAATGTACCTATCTTGCGTCAAGTCTATCGCTCATATGGCATTCTACATTCAAATTTATGAGCACATAAGCAAATGAGAGGGAATAGAGATGACGCTTAGACGAGGCCTTGCCTTCTAAACTTTATATACCTAGGTTAGGTACCAAAGGGTCAAGAGCTAAGACAGATGTCATGAGAGGTTGTTATCCAGGTCGGCCAATTTCATTTAAGATACCTTATATGGCCCACAATAGATCCAGGCATAGAGATACTGTATAGACACAGAACTAAAAGAGCTGACATTTTGTAGGCTGTTATATTCAATAAGTAGTAAATATTTTCTCTTTGAAATGTCTCGTGGTCTACGAAATGAAAACGCTAGTTCGGCTGTTGCATGCATATACAAAGTCGCTGTCTAGAGTTCTATTCATATACTTGCACGTGGAAGATCGAAGTGACGTAGACTTGGAGTGTCAGGTATGCTTTGGTGACAACGGTTTTTCAGTACCTTAGGGCAATTGAGGGGCTAAAGGCCTGCTCAGTAGCTCTGGTAACGGGTATCAGTGCGGTGGTAATCCATAAATGGGAGGATCATGCTGTTTGTTAATCGGTGGATTGATCTGTGGATTGATCTGCTAGATGTAGTTGTTAGTCAAGTAGATTATCTCGGTCAGCTAAGAGTGGTCCCGATGGGTGCTTCTGCCTCTGCCTGTGCTTCCTGTTCGATCGGCGGTGCTGACCATTGTCGTTGACTTAGTGCATTTTTTTCGAGGCCGTCTTCGGCGTTGTCTCCTTCTACTTGGGCGGGGCCTTGGGGTTCTTCGCTCTCTTTCGGTGCATTTTCTGGGTCGTTGTGGCCTGCATCCGCAGCATCCTCGTCCTCCTTCAGCTTCCCTCCTTTTCGCATGGGAATGACGTTCATAAAGGCGGTGCCCCAGTCGCCCGTCTCCAACCACTGCAGTATGATTTCCATGACGTGATTCGTAGCCAGAATATGACGGCTCTGCATGACCATGTATTCGCCAATGGGCAGCTTTGCCGTCCGTACGTTTTTGCTTCGTGCGATCTTATAGCATAGCCCCTTTTCTCGATTCTTATCGATTATGCCACCGATGACATAGCACGTATTGGGCTCTAGACGGTCGAGGGTATAAGGCGAATCGGCAGTCAGATAGACAATGGACTTGTCCACATCATCGGCCTCAGGTTCTGCAACCGGAGCAGCTTTCTGCTTCTTCTTCGAGTCCTGATTAGCCCCGGAAAACGAAATCGAATCACGGCCATTGCCTTGCGAGAGCAAGTCGATTACGGTGCCACCGGAAGGGCCTGCCATTATCTCCTTAGCCTTAGCAGCAGCCTCGATAAAATCACCTTCGACGAAGTGGACGTTCTTCCAGCCCCTGAACTGGTTCTGAAGGACCGTCTCATGCCTTTCCTTCATCTGGCCGCCGTACGAGCTAATAAACATATGAACGGGGTATTGGGCATTCCTGTTGTCAGAATAGCATCTAGTGATCTGATTTGACAAAGATGGCAACTCCTTTCCCATCATATATTTTTCAAATTGGCAGTCAAATATGACGGATATAGGCACTTTGGTCGAAGACTTAGGCTGTCTCTTAGATGGCTCTTGGAAAACTGGCTCTCTCCCCTCGGCGGCGGCAGCAGCAATCTCGGCCTCTCTCTCTAATCGCTTCTTTTCCTGCTTTTCGTGTCGCTTTTCTTTACGTAGAATTTTCTTTTCTTGCTTCTTTTCCTCCCACATTTTTTGACGTTTTAATTTTCGTTGTTGGTTCTTGGACAACTTCGGCGCATCAGTTTCGTTAGTCGCTTCCTTGTGCGGTTCATCATTATGACTACCCTCTTCCTCGACGCCGTCATCGTCTGGAGAAGATCTTTTTACTCCGCGCTTTTCACGACCATTTGTGGTTGTAGCGGTAGACGATTGAGCTTCCGTCGGGACATCTAAGCCTTCCTGGGGTTGGACTGCGGAATTGGAGCTGTCAACAGCCTCGACGGCTTCTGTAGTATATGTCATTTTTCTTTTCTTTTCTTTTTCCCCCGCTGTGTTGAAAAAGATGTCCTAGGTTAGGTGGTCTTTGTTGTAGTGGTGGGGTGTCAAAAATGGATTCGGAGATCAGGTAAAATGCAACGACCCCGCGGTGTAAAATTCTTAGCAGAGCAGCGCCTTTAATAAGGAACAGCCTTATTAGGGAAGAGCCTTCGGCAGCTTGGGGAAGAACTTAGGGATGGTCCGGGCGCAATTAGGTACCGGTTATTTTAGCTCATGCAGTAGCGCAGCCGCAACAGATTGGGGTTGGGGCTGTTGGGGCTGGTTGGAGGCAAGAGCTTATCAAAATTTAGCGCGTTCCGTCGCGTCTTACAAGCTTTAATTGATTTTCAGACGCGACTTTGAACTCGGACCCCTAAAAGTTGCTTACCATCTTTTCCCCGCTACGTTAATCGGTTTTAATGTTAGCATCGTACTTCAAATACTATGTAATAAGAATCTTAACAGAGTCGTTCCCTCCCCCGTACTCTTCTCATCTCTATTGCATTTATACAAAGTGAAGTACTTACCTAAGGTCACTTGACTGGGAATTTAATACTTTAAAATCACGATGTCTTCCCGACCCGAGTTAAAGGTATATATATAATCTTAAGGATTCCGAGCTTGATTGTAGCTGATAACTGACAAAATTGTTAACAGGTCGACGATGAACATGGATTCATACGATTCTTTAAATCATTACCGTCTGTAGGCGAGGAAACCGTCAGACTATTCGACCGAGGCGATTGGTACACCGCCCACGGCGAAGATGCGAACTTTATTGCCAGAACCATTTATAAGACCACTTCGGTTGTACGACAACTGGGAAGAAATGATGCCAGCGGCTTGCCATCTGTCACTATGTCAGTCACCGTATTCAGGCAGTTCCTTCGGGAAGCCCTGTTCAAGCTTGGAAAACGTGTCGAGATATATGCCAGCAGCGGTGGCCGAATGAACTGGAAGGTTGTTAAGCAAGCCTCACCAGGAAACCTGCAGGATGTAGAAGAAGAACTTGGTGGCCAGTTTGAGTCTGCCCCTATGATATTAGCTGTCAAAATCTCAACCAAGGCTACTGAAGCTAGGAGTGTAGGCGTCTGCTTTGCTGATGCCAGCGTTCGAGAACTCGGAGTCAGCGAGTTTCTTGACAATGACTTATACTCAAATTTCGAGGCTCTCCTAATCCAACTTGGCGTTAAGGAGTGTCTCGTCCAGATAGACAAGGCTGATAAGGACAAAGACCCCGAATTAGCCAAGCTTAAACAGATTATCGACAGCTGCGGAGTTGCTATATCTGAAAGACCAGCTGGCGATTTCGGAACGAAAGACATCGAGCAGGACCTCGCCCGATTGCTGAAAGATGAGAGGTCCGCAACTCTGCTCCCGCAGACCGATCTCAAGTTAGCGATGGGGTCAGCGGCAGCATTAATCAAATACCTAGCTGTTCTCCAAGACCCGTCAAATTTTGGTCAATACCAGCTGTATCAACATGACCTATCCCACTATATGAAGCTCGACGCTGCTGCTCTCAAGGCTCTTAATCTAATGCCCGGCGCACGAGATGGCTCCAAGACGATGAGCCTGTACGGATTGCTTAATCACTGTAAAACACCGGTCGGTAGCCGGTTACTATCACAATGGCTGAAGCAGCCCCTAATGAACAAGGATGAGATTGAGAAGCGCCAGCAATTAGTTGAGGCTTTCGTTAACGACACGGAGCTACGTCAAACTATGCAAGAGGAGCATCTCAAGTCGGTGCCGGATCTTTACCGTCTAGCAAAGCGCTTCCAAAGAAACAAAGCAAACTTGGAAGACGTAGTTCGAGCATACCAGGTTGTTATTCGCTTGCCTGGATTTCTGGGGACGCTAGAGGGCGTGATGGACGAGAAGTACAAAGATCCACTAGATGAGGCATATACTAATAAATTAAGGGGACTTTCTGATAGTCTCGGAAAGCTCGCTGATATGGTGGAAACAACTGTGGACCTTGATGCTCTCGATAACCACGAGTTCATTATTAAGCCCGAGTTTGATGACAACCTGCGCATTGTGCGAAGGAAGCTCGACAAACTCAGGTCAAACATGGATAGTGAATTTCGAAAGGCGGCAGACGATCTCAATCAAGAAGAAAACAAGAAGATATTCCTCGAGAACCATAGGACCCATGGTTGGTGTATGCGCCTAACGAGAACCGAAGCTGGCTGTATCCGCAACAATTCCCATTACCAAGAATGTTCGACGCAGAAGAACGGCGTGTACTTCACCACGAAGGCATTACAATCATATCGTCGGGAGTTCGATCAGCTGTCTCAGACCTACGACAGGACGCAAAGAGGCTTGGTCAACGAGGTCGTAAGCGTTGCCGCGTCTTACTGTCCCGTGTTAGAGCAACTCGCTGGCGTCCTAGCGCATTTGGATGTTATCGTATCATTTGCGCACTGCTCGGTCCATGCCCCTACATCCTACGTTCGTCCTACTATCCATCCTCGAGGGGAGGGGTCTACGATCCTAAAGGAGGCTCGCCACCCATGTATGGAGATGCAGGATGACATCCAATTCATCACAAATGACGTCGAACTCCGCCGCGGCGAATCTTCCTTCTTGATCATCACGGGACCAAATATGGGTGGTAAATCAACCTACATCAGACAGATTGGCGTCATCGCGCTCATGGCGCAGATCGGATGCTTTGTTCCATGCTCTGAGGCCGAACTCACCATCTTCGATTCCATACTCGCGCGTGTTGGCGCTAGCGATTCTCAGCTCAAGGGCGTCTCGACGTTCATGGCGGAGATGCTGGAGACGGCCAACATCCTTAAGTCAGCGACAGCCGAGTCACTCATCATCATCGACGAATTAGGTCGCGGTACGTCGACATACGACGGGTTCGGACTGGCTTGGGCCATTAGCGAGCACATCGTTAAGGAAATCGGCTGCTTCGCCATGTTCGCGACACACTTCCACGAGCTAACGGCGCTAGCGGACCAACACCCGCAGGTCCGCAACCTGCACGTCACGGCGCACATATCGTCGGCCGACGGCGACGAGGGCGTCGACAAGCGCGAGGTGACGCTGCTGTACAAGGTCGAGCCGGGCATCTGCGACCAGTCGTTCGGCATCCACGTGGCGGAGCTGGTGCGGTTCCCGGACAAGGTGGTGCGGATGGCGAAGCGCAAGGCGGACGAGCTGGAGGACTTCACGGCCAAGCACGAGACGACGCCGCAGAACTACGGCAAGGAGGACGTCGAGGAAGGCAGCGCCAGGCTCAAGGAGGTCCTGGTCCGCTGGAAGGACGAGGCCAAGGCCGGCAGCCTTTCCAAGGAGGAGATGGTCAGCCGCCTGAGGGAGCTCGTCAAGAAGGACGAGAAGCTCCTGGCCAACCCGTTCTTCGCGGCTGTTAAGGCTCTGTGATGTTTCGATAGGAGAGATAAGAGGGATGTATATAACGGCTTGCTTGTACTTGTTATAAAATAAAATCATGACGGCTTAGCGGTTCGGATAGACAGGCGCCCGGAATCGGATGAGCGGAATTCAAGGTAGCTACCTGAGGTTAAGGTACCTATAGATTGGCCTGTTATGTAGGAGGATCTATTTGTTGGCATCACGTAGCCAGTTTATTGCGGAAATTCGTTAGATGAATAAATAATCGACTAATCATCTGATTGTTTACTTGTGGCATATAAAACATGAACAATAGGAAAGATTTACCAGTTAAAAAAGTCGAGCGCAGAAAGCTTCACATTTCAAATTGTCAACTCATCGTATCTAACTATATTACAAACGGCCGTAGTCTCTCCTACGCGCCTCGGGACGAGATCGTTCTTGACAAGTCCATGTCTCCTAGCCCACACAGCCCACGTTGTCTAACCCAGGACATTCTCGGCAAGGGAAACTAAGCTAAAGTCAGTATATTTATTTCTCTGCACGAACCATCAAAGCATAAAGGGTAGGTATCTAAGGCAGATAAACAGTTAGCTACTCACCGTTAGTACCCGTGTTATCCGGCTCGACATGCAGGGACTTGACCTTGCCGTCCTCGACGACGAGCGCGTAGCGCTTGGCCCGCATGCCGCCGAAGATGGCCGGGGCGTCGAAGCCCAGGTCCAGGGCCTTGGTGAATTCGCCGGCGGGATCGGCTAGGAACCGGATCTATATATGCGCGGGATATTAGCGATCTGGGGTTCTTGCGTTGTGGGTAGTTGTAACTGTTACGTAGATTAGGTACTTACCCCGGATTCGTGCGTGGGATCGAGCTGGTCGCCCCATGCTTTCATGCTGTTGTTGAATGTTAGCTAAACCGCTCTCCAAACTGTGTTTTCCCACTCGTAACTGTCCCGGGTAAATTGGGTGTATGGATAGGAGGTGGGTTAGGTTAAGTTAGCTAGATCGCCCTCTTCGCCCGTCCTCAAGTCGTTCTCTAGTCTATAACCCCGCCAAATCCCCTCACAGCTATCCCTTCATCCCTTACGAGATACAAAAGTCCCCTCCTTCCCTCTCCTCCTCCCCCCATATTCCGAACACCCAAAACAGACCGATACACACATAAAACATAGGTATAAAAGAAAGACGAAAGAAGGAAACTCACACAAAGGCATCATTAACGCTAACGACAAACACCCTCCCGGCATCCCGCAGCTTCGGGCTCTTGATGTAGCTCGGGACGTGCTTCTCGGAGCACGCGCCGGAGAAGGCCGCGGGCACCCCGACGATCACCCCGTTCGCCGTCTCGAACTCCTTCGCCAGGTTCACCTTGTTGCCGGGGGACCCCTCGTGCAGCACTTCCAGGTCCGGGATCGGCTCCCCGACTTTGATGAACGCGCGCGCCGTCGCGTGGAATGCCCGCGCGGGGGATGATACCGGCGCCGCAGGCCGTGCCGCCGCCGCCGCCGCCATCGACATCGACATCGACGGGGCGGCAAAGGCGCGCGGGGCGCTGCGCAGTGCGAGCCGGAATGCCATTGTGCTGGTAGTTATGCCTTTGCCGATTGCGTGTAAGTAAGTACCTCTTATACGTATTTATATGTACCTATTTGATAGAAATCCAATCCAGATATATACAAGCCTGTATATATGAGCGAGCAAGTGAGTCAAAATAAGAGAACCATAAAAAAAAAAAAAAAAAAAAAAAAACACTAACCCAAGGTTAAAATGTCAGTGAGTGCAGTACGTATTTCGGGCTAAATGCGAAGAATTCGCTACTCCACGATATTATATGTATGGAAAAATGAGAACAGAAAAAAGAAAACAAAAAAAAACAGGTTAGATGAAGTGAGAAGTCGAGATGCCGGCGGGTAAGGTATGTAACGAAAATACACTACGTATGCGACTGGGCTTGTATCTAATTGCGTATATTAAGCAGTACTAGTACTTCGTACTTTTTGATGCGGGAAACGGGGAAACTATGACGTGAGGCTGCGTACGGCATAGGTTCCGTACCTACCATACTAGTGCTGTCTACGTAAACTCGACGGCGCACCCCAAAGGGGTGCTGCGCTTTAATTAAGGAAACGGGCAAGATTAGGGATTCGATCCGAAGTACTTCCAAATATATGTAATTCTTACATATTTGGAAGTATTTTCTAACATTCATAAAATTTCATAAGATATTATTATTTGTTTTCCTTTTTAAATATATAATAAAGGTTGGAATAGTTTTTTATTAATGTTTAAAATTTAATATATTAATTTAATTATTATTTAATTTTTTAATTAAAATATAATATTTTTTTAAAATATATTATTAAATTTATATAAATAATATTAATATTAATAAAATATAAATTTATAAAATTATTTTAAAATTTTTTTAAAAAGTTTTATTTATAAAAACTATTAAAATTAAATATTATTATTTTATATATATAATAATTTTAAATATATAAAATAATTTTATATTTCGTAAAAAATAAAATTTTTTAAAAAATATTAAATTTTATTTTAATTTGAATTTATTATTTTTAAATTTCGTGTAATATATAAATTTTTTTTTTTTTTTAAAAAAAATAAATAAATATATTTTAATTAAATTATTTAAAAATTTATTTATTTATTTAATATTATATAATTATAATTTTAATTATTTAATTTTATTTATTATATATTAAAATTTTAAATTTTTTAAAAATAAATTTTTTAAAAATAAATTTTTTA
This sequence comes from Daldinia bambusicola, assembly GCA_022478815.1. Classification (NCBI taxonomy): domain Eukaryota; kingdom Fungi; phylum Ascomycota; class Sordariomycetes; order Xylariales; family Hypoxylaceae; genus Daldinia; species Daldinia bambusicola. Next base: position 198,913 of record MU284074.1, read on the forward strand.
AAAAAATAAATTTTTAAAAAAATAATTTTATTAAAAATTAATTTTAATTTAAAATGTTTTATTTTATATGGAATAATTCCGTTTTTAATACTTTATTTTTTTAATAATTCCTTTCTTTTTTAACCGTTCCCCACTTTTTAAAACATTCCCCCACTAATAAAAAACCCAGAAAATGCTGAATAATTAAAATCATTCCGCATTTAAAACCATTCCACAAACCTACATTTTGCCGGTATGGTACCTAACCTAACCTATATTTATCTGTACAGTTATCTCCGATCAATGATCCGCACGGTAAAAAGTGTCCCTTGCATCGTCGTAAGTAATATATACCAAGCTTAGGTACCGTCGAAACTTAACTTTGGGGGCATTTAACTAGGTACTATTACATTGCTTTAGATATAACACCCTAATTACCTAACGCATAAGAGGTAAGTATCTAAAACATCTACGGTGAAATCGAAAACGTCTGCTATTCTCTATTAAGTAGTTAATTGGATAAAATGTTCTATTGTTTCCTCCAAGACTCCCGCTAAAAGCAGATAGAGAATCTCGTAGCAATGCGTACCTAATGTCTAATAAGTGTTCCGAGAGTTCATACTAGCGTTCTTTGTTAATTAGAATGGTAGCCACAAACTTTGTATCTGAAATACGTTCATCGCAAATTGGAATTGGATTCGGCAATAAAGCAATCATGACGCCTTCCAAACTCCGGCCGTGATCACCTTGTCTATCTACCGATGCCGTTACACACAATACAATTTACCCCCGAGAGTTGGCCCCGCCTGCTCCCGGAGCGTTGCTCTTGAGGTCCACGTTAAAGGTCCATCGTCCTGCGCCGAAGAAAACGGGCAACGGTTAGCTCCAGTTCGTGAAACTGTCAGAGGTGGTCTGAGTTTAACTTAAAACGTACCATTGGCCAAGTTATCCGCTGTGTCCTCCAACAGAATAACGCGTCGTCGGTTGCAGTATGCTGTCTTATCCATGATATCAACCTTGAGCTTAGGTGCTGACAGCTCCGAAATGGGCTTTTCAAACATCTCCGATAACGCCTCAACCGCAAGCTCTAGATCTTTCTGGTTGTCCTCGAAGATTTCTGTTAGGTTATTCCGGGCCAGGTAAAAAGCGAAGGCGTACGTCCACTTGAGCGTCTGTCGACATGTCTGTAATGCCTGCGATGCCGAGTTAAGATATTGCACTTCGATCCAGGACATGCCCGATGCCGTCTGCAACTGGACCATCTTCTTTTCCGTTTTCTGATAGATGTCCTTGTCCAGACGTGCCGACTGCTCGTGGTTGGCATATCGGTTGTAGTAGTGCAAGTATCGCTCCAGAGACACGCGTGATTTTGCCTGGGCGTCGCGCGCTTCTGTACCGCTCTTTTCCTCGAATCGGTTACAGTTATACCAGCTCGTCCCGTGCTCCGACCATAGGCCCATACACATCCAGCAGAACTCGTGCTTGCATTTTCGGCACGTCATATGGTTGCAGCCACCGTTTTTCTCAATCGTGGAGTTACATTTAGGGCATTCTTTGGTGTTGGCGGAAATCCAATTAGCAGTTTCGCTATCATCTGCGCATTTCTTTAGCCACTTTTTAACTAGCTCACACGGCGCTGGCTGATGATCACTAAGTATGCAGCCAAAGCAGAATCGATTGCCACACGCGCAAGCAACAGTCGGGACCACCTTATCCAGATCCTTCTTCTTGATGGGGCACTCCACAGCGTTCTCGCAGTCGGGAGCAGGACACCATTTGAGAGAATCTCTATCCTCAACGTACGTGCGGTTGAGTAGTTCTTGGTATCGACCCGCTAGATCAGCCGTCACTAGCAAGTCCAAGGACCGGGCATCGATAATGCGGTGGCAGCCCTCGGCAGGGCATTGGATACGGGCTGCCTCGCCTTCTTCGCGGATCTTCTGTGTGAGGTATTGTCGGTAGCAATCGACGCAGTAGCGGTGGCCGCATTTCATAGCGAAACTGAGAAGTCCCTCCTCATCCTCGCAGCATATGTCGCAAGCGAACTCTGGTATTACTTCTAATTTAGGTGGAGCGGAAGAGCTAGGACCTAGACCAGCTGCCTCTAGGACCTTGGTTGGATTATCCATATAATCCTCGATTAAGCGCTCCTTGTTCCATCGGAAGTGGCGCAATAGAATAGCGGCATCCTCTTTGCGCATTTCCAAGATCATATTAACTTCGTTAATCATTTCTTCTTGCTGGTGCTCGATGTCTCTCGGTGTGTATACTTTGTAAGTGATATCAAACGACATGCCCTTCTTCTTATCGGACTTTTGCGAAGGGATGCCAGGTACGTCATCAGGTTCATCGTCAAACACGTCGAAGTCTAACGTATCGGATATTAGTAGTCAGCCAGTGTGTGTATCAGTGTACATCGGAAGTATACATACCCTCAGCACCCGACAGGTCATCATTGTCGGTGTCATCTTGCATAATGTCATCTCCGCTCGAAATAGTCGAGACGAAGTCCTCGTCTGAATCCATGCCGGTAATCGGGGTTGGAGGCGCTGCGTCTGTAGCGGCTGCTGAGGCGAGGACTCGTTTGATGGGAAGGGCCTCGGGGGTGTCGGCAGAAATCTTCGCCTCAGCGGCTTTCCGCTTTCTCGTTACGGGAGGAATTTTGTCGGTTGATAATATTGGCTTGGGGATGCTCGCCGCCGACGAGCCTCGGAAGATGCGTACCGGAAGTTGCCGAAAGGCACGACGTGCAACGGTAAATAGACGTTGCTCTAGTATCGGGCTATTCTCGAGTTTGGTAACTAAGAAAGGCCGAAGTGCGGAGGTTTGCTTATTCGGATGTCGTCTTATTAGTGTCCCTAGGCTACGAGTACGCGGGTAAGACGGGGCGACACGGTTGAAGCGTAACACGGATCTAAATTAGTAGTATCCAGGTAAGCATATGGTTCAAGGCATATATATAGGTATATATAAATGAAAAGAAAAGCGTAGTTAAAAAAAAAAAAAAAAAGAAAAAAAAAAGGTGAGGCGGCGAACATGTAGTATTGAGGAGGTAACCTCGTCAGCTGGATAAGAGGGGTTCAGATTGAATGATTGGAATGTAATGAAGAAGAGAGAGTGAATATCAGACCCGGCGTTGGGAATATGTACAGACGCCTCGGTCGTTAAAAAGAAGCAACCTGAATATCTTGGGATCTTGGGATCTTGGGTTGTACTATTTTTCTTGTTCTTGTTCTTGTTCTTTTTCTTTCCCGAAGTGACAAAAAGCAGAAACTAGAATTGTTCTGGATTGATGTTGAAGTGTCATAAAATCAGATTACGTTACGGGATTAAAGTAAAGAGTAATCGGTGTTGGCACTATTGCACGCTGTACGTTGTACAATATACATCGGACGCTTCTTGGTGGGTTGGCAGCTGCTGCTGGCCGATGGTGGGCCAAGGTCACACTACCTCTCTTTTGCCCATGCCTTGCTGAACTGGAAGTTACTGCCTGTCACTTGCCTTGTCCAGGCAGGCATGCTCACTGGCTCCGTTACCACCGGCAGTCGCGGGTTCCTGACGCAACTGGCTGCCAGTATTTGCACCATGTACAATAGCTCCGCTAAGGTACCTGCGCTTATTCAAGTAAAGAGGTACCTAACGTACCTAACCTATTGTACATCCTGCCAGCTGGTCCGCCCTTCGCATTAGAGGTGGAGTACATAGTAGAAATTTATGAATAGGTACTTTGGTACCTGATTGTACTTACCTAATTCAATATTTGTAGTTATCTCCCTTTTAGACTTCCAAACACCATTAAAAAGGGGTCCGGACAGGAAGCAGCAGGTAGATACCTATTTTAAGAGACATGCAGTGCACAGCGGCGGTTATTCTTTATACTTCGAACCCGGGAACAAACTCAATGATTTTGATTCAATTAATAGTCGAGATCGGAAACGTACACTTTCTATCTCTTTCATTTTCTACTGTGAATAAAGATTACCTGTTATTATAATGTAATGTTATATGCATTACGTTTACGAGTACAAACTTAATGTCATGCACCGTCTCACAATCCAGTATAGGTATACCAATTACGGAATCATAATAATAAACAATGGTTTTCTTATTATTTTAACAACTCCCAGAAGGGAAGGGAAGCACTTGTGCCAGACCCTTTTGACTTAATCGAATGATTTATACCGGAACGCCTTTGCTTGATCATTGCGGACTCCAAACTCCTCCGCTATGCTGGTGACCATCCTGCGCCCTCGAAATCCCCAAGGGACCTGTAAAACAGTATGTACCATGTGCTGAAGAGTTTACCTCTAAGCGAAAAGAAATCTTGATAAGTCTATCCGTCTATTTCCAGACACTCTGCCCTTATCCGAGCCCAAGTTCTCTTGCTCATCTAGGGCCTCTTCATTCTCGCTCTCAGGTATGATCAGATCTTCGCTACCAATAGGCTTGTGTAGCGCCTCTACCTCTTCCAAGTCAACAGGAGGCAAAGGAACAAAAGCTGGGTTGATAGGCATAGAGTCTATACTCTGCCTACCTAAGCTAGAACGCTTCTTAGGTCGCGGGGCAGCGAAAGTAGGCGTGGACGGTTGGTTGCCACGTCCCAATGCCTTGATGCCGAGTCGTTGAAGTGGTGTTTGAAGTGGTGTCGCTGGCGTCGTTTTACCAGTCGATAGCTGTACGGACGAAAAGGGCGTAGATGACATAACAGAAGTGGCGGGAGTACGCCCGGAGAGCGAAGACCGACTCGAGGAAGATGTAGAGATGGTGCTCTCCCTACGTAATTGGCTATGGTAGCTAAAGCGCTTGGCAATGCTGGGGGTGTTTGGTAGCACATTATCCTGTACCGAGGAAGTCGGTTCGCTAGGTTCGCTGTTCCCATTTTCGTTACCTGATTCGTCATCCTTAGATATTTCAGCATTGGTTAAAGCTGATTGCGACTCCTGATAGACCAGAACTTCCTTCTCGTCCTTGAGTGAGGAACCCCATCCACCAAAATCAGGGAGATCTTTCAGAGCTTCCTCAATAGAGTCGTCCGACATCAAATAGCCTTCTGTCTTTTTCGTAGTCGCACCTTTCACATTGCCACGTGGGAAGAATTTGCTCCTTTCCTTTTCGGGACTTTGACCCGAACTCGCATCATTACACAAACGTGCCTTCTTAGGTGGTCGAGAGGTGTTAACAGCTCCACCCCCCTCAGAGTTATTTAAAACATTGACTCCTGGCCCGGTAGTTTGGCGTCGGGACCCAGAACCCAAAGTGTGACCGCCATTGCTGAGTAAATTAGCCACCGGTTCGGTTCGACGTCGAAGAGTACGGGCAGAGCTTCCCGGTCGTGTGATATAAGCGCGTGAGCCGCTAGATATGACTGGATCAGTTTCGTCTAGATATGGTCTCGGAAGCGGGTACACAATTGGTCGGTCGCCATTCTCAGTCATACCAGCAAGACGTGCAGGGTCAACAGAGAAGCAATTCGGTTCCATTTCACCTAGCGGAATTCGACGATGGCCCTTGAAATAAGAATCAATCGGCTTTGCGGGAGGCTCTCGGATCGTGCGAGTTTGAGGCATGTTGCGGGCGGTTCCTGATGCAGTACGCTTTCTCGGCGAGGGCAAAGTTGGAAGCAGAATAGTCTGTTTAGTGATAGGGTTTATGTCTCCTATAGCAATTCCTCGCGCTGTTTCGGGCTCGACAGAAGGTCCAATAAAGGGAAGCTCATCAACCTTGACGTCCGGGCTAAGTTGCGTGAAGTTGACAAGCTGGTTCACCTTGGGACAGAACACCCATTGGTGAAGAAAAGTCTGCTCGGCTTGGTGGAACAATTTCAAATAATCAGCAGGGACCCGATACTTGCCGTCAAACTGGAGCATACGGATCACTTTCTCGGGTGTCTTGTGCTTTCTCATCATCCTATGCGCGGTTTTTAGACCTAAGCTGTTAATGCTATCCAAATAGTCGCAGCCACTAAGGATAGCCATTTGTCGAAACTGAGCGTCCGTCCAACCTGTCAGAGAGACTTCACGGCAAGCACAGAAGTCTCTGCGGTTGATCTCGATACATTGACCGTGCTGATCCAACTTGGTCAATAGCCGTTTGGCTCCAAACACTAGTAAGTCTGAATCTTCAGAGAGAATACCGCTTATGTGACCTTCGCGCTCTAGATATACCAACTGCGGGTCAGCTTCGTAAGGCGCAACTACATAAGGTACGTCGGCCTTTTTTAGTTCTTCAATGAGATGCCTAGCCATCTCAGGGGTGACGTCGACGGCTTTCTGGAGCTCAGCATGCGCCTGAGAGGGCTTACCGGCCTTCAGAAGTTCGAGGCCGGTTTTCCTGCATTCTTCCCGACGTTTTGCGCGGGACGCTTCAGTTGCAGCTTTGCTAGGTAAGAAGCCACCATCGAAGACTAGGTAGGGCGTAATGCCAAAATGTTTAAGCATCTTGACTCGGTTCATAGCAAAGTCGACATATCTAATACGATCATGAGAAGGATACTCTTTAATACAAAACGTGTTTACAGGGGGACTCACTTTCGGGTTGGCTTGCCTTGCGCAAGTTCAATGGCGCATGGTACAGCACCTCGATGCAACCAACCATAGGCGTCTACACCGATCGTCTCGCCATCATACTTCTTCAGCTCTGTTGGTCGTTGTATCGATTTGAGTAATGGAAGCAGGCCTATTAAAGTAAGCCTCGTGCCTCTTAATGCTCCTCGAATTTAACCAAGGCTCTAACGAATTACGTACCTTGAATACCCATCTCGAGGAGCAATATGGAGGATCGTCCTCCAATGCCCAGACTGCGACTGTAAAATCTATAGCGTCTTGGTGGCCATCCAGAAAATTCCACCGTTATGATACCAACGCAGTAATAAATCGAGCCTTTTACTTGCAAGGGGGCACTCAGCCAATCCGAGCTCAATGTGGGCCGAAGGGCAGAATTGTGACTTTGCGCGCTGCCAATTACACGGGTTGGCTCTTATGTTATTGACTTGACGACCAATGTAAACAAGCTTAGAATAACATTCAATTGGAGTAGGTCTGAGCTTGCAGAGCAAAGTTAACCGGATGCTAACGTTAGAATAGAAAAAAAAGGTGAGAGTACAACAGGAGAAGAACGCAAGAGTGATATAATTAAGAGAAGTCCTGGTAGATTGGATAAAAGAAGACTGAGGTGAGGGACTGGGACGCGTGAGAATTGTATGTAAAAACGGATCCCTGACAAAGTACGAAATGGAAAAGGTAATAAGGTTATTAGCTGGGCAGCTGGGTAACGAGTTTGCAGGGTTTGCAGGGTTTGCAGGGTTTGCAGGCAATTCCAACCTCTGAGGCTCAAGGGATTATTCAATAAAAAAGAGTAAAGCGCGTCGCGGAGCTCTACACCGCGCTTTCCACAGGTCACCTAGCGCACCGTGCGGGTCGAAAGAGCAACGTGGGTCCAACCAATGGCCTGTGGCCTGCACTTGTAGTACTTGTAGTATGCGCTAAACTATAATGGTCTTAGCCTGGAGGGGCAGACGAAGTAATATTTACTCGGCGGCAGTTAGTATGGTGCTCTGAGTCAGACAATAGACGTAGCAAAAAGGAGGTATTTTATACAAGAGGCTGGCTAACCCCGAGTTTGCATATGATGTACGTACATACTAATGCACCTAATACACCTAAGAAGACCCCTGGTCATTCAAGACAATTTAGGTACCTAATCAATCACTTTATCCATTTCTAGAAGTCGTTCTTGCCCCACCAATTGCCTTTGAACAAAATCGAAAAGAAGGGAAAAAAAAAAAAAAAAAAAAAAAAGGAGCTAGTGTTAAGTGTTAACCTATACTCCATCTTATCTATGGTTTAGATTACTTCACAGTCCTTATCACTTACAACTTCACTCTTCATCACTAACCTATTACCTACATTTCCCCCACAATGCCGAAGACTTTTGAGAGAACTCGCAAGGCAATTGCCAAAAAGAAGGGGGCCGTAGATTCTCTTCACCAATACTCCCGTGATTCTAAGAGGCTACATAGAGCTCAAGTTCGTGATGAAAAATTGGAAAAGATTGCGGCATCGAGGAAGAAGAATGACAGGCCTTACCGTATGTCAATGAAATATCCCAAATCCTAAATCATTCAATCCTACAGCTGTAAAACTAACATAGCTATGCGATCTAGTTGAACGAGCAACTTTTTTCCAGGAGGCCCTGAGACAAAATGGAAGTCAACCTCTGCAGATGGATGTTATCCATGAGCTTATTAAAACGTCAGCCTTTCTTAGAAATATTGCATTTAATACTGTCTCTTTCCGAGCTAACTTCAATCACAGATTTGTCCATCAATATGATGAGGAACTAAATGAAGTGAAGAAAGCTCGACGACCTGGACGTCCTGCTAGTACCAAGGAAGATTTACTGAAACTCAAAGTCGATAAGCTTCAGAAAGAATACCAGAATGGTTTCTGTCAGTACCTCATCCAAATTTATTGCAAATGTTTGTCTAACGATGTTTGGGATGCAGTAATCCCGGTGCTTGATGCAGAAGAAAATGCCACGCTACTAGGCCAGTGGGAAGGCTCCTGGTCCTACCTGACCACTCTCAAGTGGGTGAGGATATCTTCCGCTGGCAGTGTTCAACCTTCTAGCTTCCCTCCAAGAGGAGAGCATTGAGGAGATGCCCCACTTCCCACGCGCTTGGTACGCCCAGCCCGAGAATGCATGTGTTACAAGTCCCTCAACCCTCGGTTGATGTTTCTATGTTCATCGTGGACCAGACGGGGCCTTACGTACGGGCGTAGGAAGTTTCCGAGACCATACAGGAAAGCAAGCCTGGTTTTACCGCTGATTCGCAAACATACGGTTACCTACAGCCCTGACACGTACCAACCTGCAAACTCCGCAACCAACCACGCATGCCGGCACTCATCCGGGACTTTTTTTTTTTTTTTTTTTAGACGGAAAATAATGCAGCTAGGCTAGATGACACCGGCTAGTTTCAAACGCGCTGCACTTATGCCAAGTTGACAATAACCATGCAGTGTCGGTGTTATCGGAAGGACCCTTCAACTTCTAGACCGCAGTAGATTATCCGATAGCTCAGTCATAGCCAGCGCACATAACCCAGCCAAGCGCGAGAGTCACTGCAAGTATGGGATCGCGATCGTTTGCAACCGGAATACTATTTGCAGCACCTGTTTTTAGACTATCTTGTTGCACGTGCGAAGGAAGCGGGTATCCGAGCGGCCGTGGGATGCTGATGGTCACCGTCAGCTGCACCCCGGATCCGAGGGGTTTCGAAGCCGCAAGCCTTCGCATTCTTGCTACCAAACGACCTCTTCGGCTATCTTTATAATAAATCAGATCGTCCCTCCTACCGCAACCAATAAATGTGTGACATCTCACAAACTTCCCATCTTCTATAGACATTCATCCCGATCCGGCTACTTACTCAGTGCATTGTCCTCTCTGAGCTCATGCTATTTAAGCCGAGTTCCATGGCCTGTAGTACGTCCTTCAAGCTAGAGGCTTATCTACCCTAGACCGAATTCATCGAGATGATTGGCCCAACTGACCTTTCTGGGCAATGAGCGTGGATGAGTAAGATCTGTTTTCCTCGCTCCTTTAGTTACCCGATTGGCCAGGCCAGAAAAAGGGCTGTAGCTATAAGTTCAAAGTGGGTCATACGTTGCAAAACCACAGCAGAGAAGGAGAATATCAAGCGTTGTTCAAAGTGCAAAGTGAAAGCTATCGCTGGCGATATAAGTTCAAGCGTGGCATACTATAGTACGAGGGGAAGATGGCTTCGATTCTTGTTCCATAGGACAGTTTTCTACGGAACCGAGTCTCAAGTCAACCGAATTCTTTTTCTTTAAATTTCCTCACGTTACTCTAGTATGTGTCCTCCTTTCCGAAACTAGCTTGCATCACTCACAAGAAGCTAGAGATGTGTCAATACGTCAAGCATTTGAGAGCCTGTTACGTTTGCGGTCATGAGGAAATTGTTTTGATCTCGGAGAAGTCGTGCGCAATTGCAACATCGAGGGGCGTATTTGGAAGCTGTGGGCGCGATGTCGACGGCAAATCCAGCAGAACTCGATATCAATGTTGGAAATGTAAGGAAGAATCCGACTTGGTCTCACCAGCACAGACTGTACGAGCAGCGGCACCGTGAGCTTCGCACGGAGTAGAAGAAAAGCAAGGTCAATATACAACAATCACTTTCCGACTTAAAGGCACCTTGGTCCATTACGTATATATGGTAGCGTAGCGGTTGCGTGCTCATCGAGCACATACCTCCCAGGCAGTCAGTCTATGAATCGACTTTTACATATGAACACCAAATACAATATACTCATCAACCCGCACACCTTAAACTCTAACTCTATGAACAGATATACTTGCAAACGTGATCCAAGTCCATCTAGGTCCCATCAACTTGAGCATGGCTTCATTGTCTCCCTACATGCTTCTATCTACTACCGACCTAAGGTAACAACTAAATCGTTTCGTTGTTTTGGATCCAGGGGCTAGCTGCTTAGCTGGCTAGCTGCTAGCCATGGAAACGATATACACTCTCCTTCTGAGTCTTAGGGGAGCTAGAAATCCCAGAGGCATCTCAGATTACCCAGGAGGTAGGTACCTTAAGTATTCAGAAATGCCTGTACTGAGTGGAAATAGGTACATACGGAAGGTATCTACTATGTAGGTACATAAACTAATGCATCAAACAAGATTTAGTCGATAAGGGTCCCACTATGAGAGAGCTTTACCCCTGTTCTAGGTGATCAATGAGGGGCAAAAAAGCTAAGGTCGCTTTATATAATCCTTATCTGTTATCAGCCAGTCGCCGTCGTCAAATAAAATTTTTGGAGCTTCTAGAGCCAAAAATTTAAATTTATTTCAACATCAAGCTTCCCCTCCTCCTTCCCCTCCAAATTTTCAAATCGCAAAGTTGTTCTGTACATCTCCGTCGCAATTCCTTGTAAATTCGTAATTTGGTTCTATTATTCTTTTTTTTCCCCATCACATCTAACTTCAAAATGATGTCCCTCAGAGCCGTTGCGCGCTCTGCGCCTCGCACCCTTAACCGTCTCAGTTCTACAGCCCTCAGATCGTCAAGAGTAGCTCAACCGAGCTCTCTTCTCAAGTCCTCATGGGCTCCTCTCAGATCTTCTCAGTTCACATCGGCATTCTCCACATCGCAATTCAGACAAGCACCTGAGGCTGAGGTGGACGAGGCATTAGTAGTTAAGCTTGAGAGCGAGCTTGAGTTCGAAAACGAGATGAAGGCTAGTGAACAAACACCGGCGAGCGTCCTAGATTTCCTCGAGAACACCCCCTTCGAACTGAAGGACGAGCCCGGAAAGGAGGATGTCTCCCTAGTCCGCAAGTACGGAAACGAAACGTGAGTCTCCGCGCGCAAGATGAAAACCGTAGATTTAGAGGAATCAGTTAACTAACACTTCTCGCTTCAGTATCACCGTCACCTTCTCTATCTCCGATCTCGCCAACTTCGAACCCGATGACATGTTCAACGAGGATGAAGTGCTTGGCGATGAAGTTGACCCTACCGAGGGCAAGCGCTCAGAGCAATCCGAGGGTGAGGAAGGCCTCGAAGATGAGCTCGAGGGTGGTGACGCCCCCGTGCCCTGCCGACTGAACATCGTGGTGGAGAAGCCTGGCAAGGGCGCGCTTAATATCGAGGCGGTGGCGCAGGACGGCCAGATCATCGTCGAGAACTTCTACTACTTCAAGGACGCGAAGATGGCGCACGGCAAGACCGCCGACGTCGCTCACGCCGCCCAGGACATCTACCCCGGCCCGCCCTTCGGCAGCCTCGACGAGGACCTCCAGGTCCTGATGGAGCGCTACCTCGAGGAGCGCGGTGTCACCCAGGCCCTCGCCGTCTTCGTCCCCGACTACATGGACATCAAGGAGCAGCGCGAGTACCAGGCCTGGCTCAAGGACGTCAAGGAGTTCGTCGAGGCTTAGATTGGTTTAGCGGGGATAGGAAGGGGCCCATCGGATTATGTACCTACGAGATAATGGAAGAGAGGCTGATGGATGGACGATGATGAGTGCAGCGGATGAATGAAAAAAAAAAGTTAAAGAGGAAACCGCCTCTGATGTATTATGACAAAAGAAACCAACTCCACATGTATAATAAGAAATGACGGCTTTTTAAGGATTCACCCATAGGGGAAGATCCTATCTCAGGAATGACTACGAAAAAAAAACTTGCTGTATCCCTACCTTTTCCAGACTATTGCCTTTGCGTGCCTTCTGACGATCGAGTCTCTTCTAGTTCAAGTCCATCTAGACTGCTATTTCTGTTAAAAAAAAAAAAGAAAAAAAAGAAAGTCGCCACATAAATACCTAGACTTAAACCTGTGGAAGAGGCGAGTTTAACAAGACAGTGGCGGTTCAGCTTGAAACGTCCTTTAAGAATCGCTAAATTAAGGCTACCTTAGGTAGCTAACGGTGCTAGGCTTGGCAACACCCTTCGATTCTTTGGGTACCTACCTCTATATTATCTGGAAGATAATGCTAGTAGTGCGCCGTTAAACTAGCGAGCAGAAGACTCAAGAGGTGCTTGCTCTTCAGGTGTATAGGACCCAACTCCGCTTAGCTTATTTCTACTTCAGACCAAGGATTATGTATGTATGTCAGGTAAGTATATAGTTTTCTATCTTTCCAGGCCTAATTGGAGATCTCTATCCGACAACTCGACTATATCGTAAAGGGACTTGAGATATTGTGTACCTAGATACACAGCATAATTCTTAATAAGGACTATTGGTCTCTTCCCATTGGGGGCTTAAGCTATCATATTCCTACCATTAACTAGATGTCATATCATATTAAATTCCTTTTAAATTCCTTTCGTGATTGACATACGAGTCAGGTAAGACGAGTTACTCGGGCATAATAAATAGTGCCAATGCAGGCTGCCACACTTTAATCTTTCATATTGGATGTCTTCTCATTGCTTATCTTGAAAAAGGGGGTAATCAACTAAGTACAATAATGGGTTAGGTACCTAACATCTTAAGAAAGATCTCAAACTTGTATTACCTTTCTCAAACAGATTCATAATAAGTTTAAGATTAAGGTAAGTCTTTTAGTTCTTCTAGAAGGGAGTAGATGAAAAATATGTTGGATGATTTGGATATCTAATAACTAGGTAGGTGCTCTTCAAAACATTGGACTACGGGCCCACGACCCGACCCGGCTGGGCTGCCTCATAAAGGAAACCAAGCGAGACTCTACATCACGAGGGGAACTTGATGTAAGAGCTGGAGGAACCTAGACTAACCAAGAGCCCGGGAAAATGCGGTTAAAACCCAAACATATCCGCACCGTCTCGATGTGAACTAGTTATAAGCTTTGACTTATAGAGCTTACCTAGGTACCTAGAGACATGCAAGTACGGATCCTAAGCAGCATACATGTATATCTACAACGTAGGTAGTTTAACGCCCTAGTCTTACTAGTATGAATTACCTACGCCTATAGAAACGCGGAAATATCGGTCATAACTTGAAAACTTTCCAGTCGTAAAACCTGTATATACTAAGAATTTAATGTCGGAGCCCGACGATACAACAGCACGATACTAGCTACCAGCATACATCAGAAAGCAAGTAAGCCCCCACATGGTCCGCGAACGCGCCGACGTTCGCGACGACCAGTAAAGCTCACATCTTCCTTTTCTCCAAGCAACCAGTACGTGGGTACGCGATCCCGACCACTCAAATGCCCCTTAAAAAAAATAAAGAGAAAACGGAATATATCGCTCTCGGGGTTAAGGGGGTTTGGTCTGCTCAGCCGCCTTAGGACTGCTCGACGGTGATAGCGGCAGACCCACTGCTCTGGTAGCCCTCAGTAGCAAGGATCTGGTAGTTGTGGGTGCCGAGCTTGAGGCCGGCCTTCTCCCAGGCGTCGAAGTGGTTCTTGATGGTGACGGAGCCGCCGACGCGCTTCTGCTGGCGCACGGACCAGAACTGGTAGAAGGTGGAGGTGCCCTCGATGGAGGGCTGGTTGACGCGCTGGGTGCGGTAGACGTCGTACACGCTCCCGTCGCTCGTCACCGAGCCCAGCTTCTGCGCCCCGCTCGACGGGTTGTACGTCCCGTACGACTCCACGATGTAGTACTCGATCAGCGGCCGCTGCGTCCACCCGTACACCGACAGGTAGCTGTTCACGTTCGCCCCGTTCCACGTCCCGTTGTACTTGACCACCCGGGTCGCCCCCGGGTTCCACCCCTTGCCCGCCACGAAGTTGCCCACGTTGCGCCACGACACGTCGTACGAGCCGCCCGGCCCGTTGTTGTACGTCACCTGCCCGGCGCCGTCCGTCCAGAACGAGTAGAAGAAGCCGTCGTGGGTGCCCGTGCCCGCGGGGGTCGACCGGGTGATGAGGTCGAGGGGAGAAGCGATGGCCCCGGCGACGGCCGTGAGGGCAACGAGGATGGATGAGCCAAGCATGTTGACGAACGTGATTTTAGTAGGTGACTGAGTGACTGACTAGTGAAGCTTTGTCCTCTCTAGGTTCTTTGCTGATGGGGGAAAAAAAAAAAAAAAAGAAGCTTCTTCAGGGTCCATGATCGTCGCAGCGGGCAAGATCATTTATATACTTGGCTAGCCAGGCCATATCTCGGGCGGGTAGTTCCTTTAGCCAATAAGCCTTCTTGTGGAAAAAAAGGGGAATCGTCAGTTCCGTTCCTAGCACCCGAGAAGACGGAATGGGATCAGAATTAGGATGTTTCGGCGGCGATCATCGTGGGGAAGGCAATTTTGCCGGCAGTGTCCAAGTTGAAAGAACCGGGATCACGATATTGATGTGATAGAACGCTAGTACATTTTGCCGGCGGATAATTGTACCTTATCCCAGCGGAGCCCCTGACCGCGTTCCACCATTGCCGTTTCATGTTCTGCTATTTACGCGGCGCCACCGTCTGGTCGTCCGATGAGCAGCCTGGTTGGCTCTTGCGGCTCCCAATACCAATATATCTCCATTCCGCATCTGGTAATATGCCTTTTTGCCGGTTATTCATCATGCAGGCTATGTCCTCCCACTGGAGCCGCGGCGACGATGGCGATATAGCTGACGATGAAAACATCAACACTGAGGTCAGCGACAAAAAGACGTACATGTTGGGCGCAAAAGCGAAACCTCCGGTGTAGCAGTGTAGCACGTATAATGCGAAATCCCACCTTAACCGTTCAGTGTCGTGGGGCCTCAATCAGGCCCGTACCCCTTCATATTTCTTCATGATGTGATCGTGCCGTGCCAAGACCATATGATCACAGTGAATCTCATAAGTGCGAGATTCTTAATGACGTGATGGAACACCAAGATGAGAATTCCTAAAAATCTCTAAGGGACGCCAATATTGCCATCCCTCTTCTATACATGGGAGATGTCCATTTCGCGCAAGACAAAAAGCTGTTAATCTAATGCAAGTCTGGGTAAATTTTTATTGAGGTTGCACTGTGCTCTTCGCCCACCGTGTCTGATGTGGGGATGAGAAGACACTATCTTCACAATACATTTATAACCGTTGCTGGCCTGGATTGATAGGATGTCAGTCAGCAATGTAAGAGAGCGGCTTCCTTTAATAAGTTCTTAATTTGAACATGTAGGATAACTATGAGATAATTGTTTTAGTTTTAGAGAAAGGCTCCTTACTGACTAGAACACCGTGAACCTCAGATGTGTGTCACTTGACATTTTAAGATAGTCACCCCTGACAGTGAGGGAGACGATAAGCGAGAGTATAATTCGAACAAATCGGCATTGTGCGCTTGTTATGAGTTACCATGAATTCGTTCTTATAGCGTTTGTCAAAAATATCACCGCTCGCTTATAAGAATAATTATTATACACAGCGCCGTTCCCAAGGTATACCTATGTTTGAAGAGAATTCTAATATGTTAAGGCAAAACAAATACGCTATTAGAATATTACAATATTTCTTAAGCTCGTTCTCTTCCCCTATACCTGAAGAGGCCGGGGTGGGGGTCATCGTGGTGGTAACCGTTTAGGGGGGGACGGGGTTAACAATACGAGAAACAAGATGCGACGGAGAGAAAGTGTAACCGGGGCCGGAACTGAGAGCGGGACGACTAGGTGGAGGAGAATGTCGCACAAGGAATCCTCGAAGCACACCGCATGATATCACAGTAGGATAAAGGCCAAGCTGCAATATATCATCGTAGATCTCTCCTCGCGAGTTGCGACTGGTCAGGGCTCACATAGAGGATCCTGTACAACCAAGGCCAGCTTGGAAGGTTCCGTTCAGAGGTCATCTCCGCTCAACTAAAGATGGACCGAACGTGGAATATCTTTGGGAATAACTCGACGTTCGAGAACACCCGGACTCTACCCCCTGCAGGTTCTCATGCCGCTGGCTGATGCGTTTTGACCAGACCAGCGACAAGGCAGCGGTGAGCAGAGCGTCTCGGTTTAAATTGCGGTAGAGGGGATAGACTGCTAAACACGGTGATCGATAAATAGACCCCCTACATATATCTTCATGTATGTCACATGTTGTGCGACGTGGATAAGCGGCAAAGCATGTCTTTTATCGAAATTGAGGTGGTCCGTACAAGGGGACCTGGTGAGCTTCACAAAGTTCACAAAGAGAAGGGGGTATAGATCCCGGATCGGGTTTCGAATCCACGTGGGTGTGAATAAGCAACGAACCGAAGCCCAACTCCATAGTCTAAGGACTAAAGAGCTAACGAGATCGATAACTCGCCAAGTAATGATGCTGGCATTCTAAAAGGGTATAAGGTGCCACTAAAGACGTAATAAGATGGCGAGATATTATAATGCGATTGATAACAAAGGGATCGTATTATAACGCTAATGGAACGAGTGGGATCCTTGCCGATAGTGTAGAGAGGTAGACCTGCTTTCGAATAAAACCCCACAAGCTAGGGCCGTCGTGTAAATGCTCCAGAATGAAAAAGGAAAAATAAAAGAAAAATAAAAAAAAGTGCCTCGATATATATGAAAACCTTTTCATCTTATAGAGCACATATAGCGTACTTTTTTCTGCAGCCACCCGGTGAAAGCAGGTGTCAGTGACACTATGATTCCGGTATTATGAGTGCATAGCATAAAGGCGCCACGGCCTGTGCTGATTTAGGTGGGTTAGGAGATAGCTTGAGCGTGTTATTATAATTCGAATATTGCTAGCGTACCATACTCCCACTGTCTCTTCAAGAACCACCGCGCTATCTTCGAAACTTCAATGCGTTCGTGCAGCCGTGCCTGAGGAGAGTTCGGTTGAAGCTTTTAGGTCGAGATCCGCAATACATATTCCTCCACTCACGTACGCAGATGCGCGGTCACCGCTGCCCATGCCGCCCATGTTATGTCATCGGAGATGCGCGGTTCAGCGAGATTTCCTGTGCCGCAGGGGGGCAGCTTTTTCTGCATTAGTCGTTTAGTCTTCTGTCGCTTTTGAAACCCAACCTGTACATACTCAACCATCATTTTCGATCGACCGATCTGGTGGACCAAACTATGCCGTTTCCTTTGCTTCGCTTTCTTCTAGCCGTCGTTCCAGAACGATGGAAAAGGAAACTGGACAGACGATTCAGAAGGCGGCTGAAACTATGCGATCCCATCCAGTCTCGTGATTCCATAGGGCTGTCAGAAGTACGTACAGTAAAGTAGATCGATTGATCGCCATTGCTCACAGTCTGACAGAAAGTGGACATAGCTAAGATAAAATGTTACCCACCATCACCACCACTACCACCACCGCTACCACCACCGCAACAAGGTTACCACTTTAGTGTGAAGCCAAACACTAAAGCAAATCATCATCGCACCCGCTGCTGTGCATTGGCGAACATTAGGTTATTTTCCCGCCTTTTCAAAAGCCTCCGTCGAAATCTGGACTTGTTTGTCTTCTAATGCAGCGGCCCGAGCCGTTGCGCGCGAAATATAGGTATCTCTTCGATTTTAGTAAATAGTGCATCTATCCGTCATCGTGATTTTATTACCTATTCGTAAATAGTCCTGTTTAAGTGCGCAAATACTTCAATCGGTATGTCTTGGCGCCGAGCGAGCGAGAAGGGGGAACCTTGCCCCGGATATGGCTCGGATGTTCCGCGGTTTGCTGCCCCCCCCATCCTGGAAGTTTGGTACTGCCGGGAATAGAAAAGGCAAAGTACTGTCGCGCACGAGGCTAGTAGATTGAGGTGACATGTCATTCAAAAACAGGGATAAAGGGGGTAGCCTGGCGAGAGCCGGTTGAGTTGGACCTCGGATACCACAGCCGACAGGGTGACAACCAATACCTAACCGCCACGGAAATGAGAAGTGAGTAGATCATCGAGGAACAGGGATCCAGGCATTAGATAATTACACATTATAGTGGTTGCAGCCTCATCATTATTCAACCTATGATCCTATCAACCCACCTCGTCCACCCAACGTCGGCGCATAACATCCTCATGGAATCAACTGGTAAGCTCACAAACAACTCTTGCTTCATCGAATCCGCTTTGGCCGGGAGTATCAATGCTGTACCAAGGTTCCACGAACCGTGAGCCCTCCTTATTGCATCCGCCCTAGTCACGGGCACCCCCGGTATGTTCCATTGAACATCCGCACCGAAATGCCGCCATGTGTTGAACGCTAGCGCTTCGGGTATCCGTGGGTCGTAGTTAACTCCTACAAGGCGAGGGTCAGGCACTTCGCATAGCATGGCAAGCCGCCGGCTGACGTATTCTTGATCGACGGCGTCGATAGACGCTTTCACAAGCGGGACAAGACGAGCCAGCGCGTTGTCGTCGTCGCAGGCAGTAATTAAATGAGACATGGATGCCTTCGTAACAACTGGTAGAGCTGCATTTCCAAAGTAGTTATCTGTAGCACCCTTGAACGCTCTTGTTCGCCAGTTCACCGAATTCCATAACATGGCAGTCCGTTGTGGCTCTACCCCAGGTAAGTTGTTTTCGGCTGCCACGCGGGCCTTCGTGATATGTGCAAAGGCAAGGGCGGCCAAGCTTGTGTAGGCCGACGGCGACTCCACTCCGCCATTTCGAGACCGAATCAGCTCTCGAAGTTCCTGCAATCGCTCGTTCCTGAAAACGAAGATCTTGCCTATCTTCTCGATGTTAGCCATAGACGGCCCAGTCTTTAGAATCAGCGGCTGCGTTGGGCCGCTAAGATCTTTTAACACCGTATATTCTGGGCATCTTGCTAGCAGACTCTTGAACGTAGAATTATTGTGTATGGTAATTGGATCTTTGTGATTTCGGTGATGTAACGTAGGAAATGTCTGTTCTGAAGGTAAGTTAACTGGGGTGTTTCGAGTCTGAGCGGCAAAGCATTCCAGAAAGACGCGCAATGATCCTCCATCCACCAACCCGTGGTGTAGGAAAATGGAAAGCAGTAGGCCTCCGGGAGGGAACTCTGCCTGCACTTTTGATACTGGTATCGATTCAAGATTGGAGCTTACAATGCCCGAGACGCCAAATCGAGGGCCGACGAATGCACCTGGTGGGAATCCGGCCTCTTTCATGCGTGAGTATTCTTGCCGACTCGTTTCGCTTGCGGGGAGCACTTGGAAAGGAATATCCTGCGAGGGTGACCGGCGAAGCGAGACGTTCCCACTGTTACTACTAGCCTGAAGCCTCCCGGCGAAGACTGGCCGTTCTCTCGCTAGACGTTTGAGAGCACATTCGATATGACGGATTGCGTCTGTCCGCCGTTGGTTATCGCACGGGAAGCAGAGTACGACGCATATGTAAACGCGAGGTGCGTTCTGGTTCCATACCGAAAGTGGTTCTTGCCAGCCGAGGTGGTCTTCCTTATCCAGCATTGGCGATGGTTGGCTTACTGCAGGAAGCGAACGTGTGCGTCTCGTAGAGGCATTAGCAAGCGGCTTGGTCGTCCGGTTTTGTAAGTTGCGACGTCGAGGCCTCGTGGCTATTATGTCCTCGCCAATCGGTGACCGCCTTTTACGCATCGTGAACGGGTAGCTTGCTTGAGAAGGCATGAGTGTGACCAGGTATGAGGCGCTAGCCTCTTGAAGATGATAGGGAAATAATTCAGGTGGTACGTGCAGGTTGTGTTTGGTATGTTTGGTATGTCCGATATGTCTTGTATGTCTGGTATGTCTCCGGTATATGAAAGCGTGAGCCTATATGAAAGTATGAGCCGCCAGAGGCTTGCAAAATATTCATGCACTCGTCGATGAACAGTCTCATCGCGATAGTGTAGCTCTGGGAGCCCCGAGACATGATATCTCTTACTGCGAGCTGACAAAAAACCCAGGAGGGGCGATTAGCGAGAGGCAGAGCTAAGGTTACGAGAGATGAAGATCTCTTAGACCCTTGCTAGCTGAGATCAAATTGCAGGTCAGGTAATAATACCCAGAAGAAGGCTGGGCCACCCTTGTGAGAAATCCATAAGTTGTTTCCACTGTTTCCAAAGACGTCAATGTTGGGCTGATTATTCCAGAAAAGGCTGGCTGCAGATGCTACCCCTCGTAACTCCACGTCGACCGCGTATGAGTACCGTCGAAAATCCCCTGCTTAAATGGGAGCCGATGGCGCTAGGGAGCCCATAAAAGCCGTCAGTTATGATGTTGGCTTTTTGGTCAGAGCCGCGGTGCGCTATTGCCTGCAGGGCTTGGGGTCCTCATCCATGCGTTCACCCAAGGGTACGGGCATGGTCATCTGGGCCTGGGCACCGGACTAGATTTCCGTTTGTAGGCCCTAACAAAGTGTAGAAGCTAGGATAGCAAGCACGCCTTTCCGCGAACGGTTCCCACTCTTCTAAAACATCATCCTAGGGCATTGCGTGTCCATTTAAGGAAAATGCATCTTGTACGTATACTGATCTGGTCGGCACCGTTGCTGCGTCTCAGTGCTCGGCTGGTTAGGAGGTCAGAGTGTTCCTGGTAACAGCAGGCGTTGATTTCATCACGACGCGTACTAGCTTAATCCCTGTGAGAGAACCTTGACTCGGAACATTATCAAGTTGGACTCGCGCTCGGCGCTGAGCAGGGGGATACCCGAAATCCAGGTAGATGGTACGTAAACAAGGGAGCCTGAGCAGAAATGCAGAGCCCGTCACGATACGAATAGGTGAAGCATAGGTACCTACTTTAGGCAGGAGTATCTTCCTTATGAAACCCGGATTCTGCTGTTTTTTTCTTTTTTTTTTTTTTTCTTTTTTATAAAAAAAAAAAAAAAAAAGGTAGCTTGTAGATTGTACTGCACCTAAGGGAAGCAAATATACAGTTACCCTTTTTCTCCCCTGCTTTTAGTTTTTCTTTTCTTTTTTTTTCTTTTTCCCTTCTTCTTCAAGTTGGCTGCTTGTTCGGGCATAATAGGCCATCTCGACCGGCGTATCATTACGAAGGACAAAGCCATCGACGTCAGCTACCACACATCACCCCTCGGGATCTTGACCGGCCTCGAGCATGAAGCATCGGCTAGCAGCTTCGTGGCATGATTTTCGGTTAAGCTGGAAGACGGCATAGGCAGATTTTGGCAACGGGAAGTTATGTATCCGTATGCTCAGATAAGGAGCATGATAGGTCAATGGCTAGATACGCCGAGGGCGTGGTTCATAGATCAGGCAGGCCGCATTGAGCCAGACCATGATCCGAATCTCGGGAGGCAAGGACGAGAAGCGGCCCATGGTTGGTCACGGGATAGGAGCCGATGATGAGTTGGCTGACTAGAAAGAGGGGATCGACATATGAAATGCACAGCGAATATATAAGCTGTATGCATCCTGTTTTTCTGTCATAAATGAGAGAAAAACGCCGGTTTTGGAGAAAAGGGCGCCAACGAAGCCGGAGGTGATAGCATTTCACCGTAAATTTTCAGGTCTGTACGAAGTGTTCGTACGTATGTGCGTGCCCAGTGTAAGTGTGTGCATGTGTGCGTGTGTCTGCGTGTGTCTGCGTGTGTCTGCGTTTGTCTGTGTGTGTCTGTGTGTGTCTGTGTGTCTGTGTGTAAGATAGGATAAGTCCGTGTCCATATCCCTATCCATGTTCATGTCCGTGTTAATCCTGTTAGGTTTTCTTGTCGTGTTTTCTTGTCATGTTAGGTTAGGTCCAGGTAGTTTGTATTTTGTGGTAAAGTGAAAGAATAGTTCTAAATCTTCGGTGGGGGCGGGGAATAATAATAATAAGACTAATAATAATAAGACTAATAAAACTAATAACTAAGGTCATTGTCGTAGATCGAGTGGATTGGAAGTCATCCGCTGCTTCCGTTCCTAATCACCCCCTGCCCTATTTCACTTCTAGACCCGACCCGAACCGGCTGTCCCAGGTGCTTACCTGCTTTACCAGGTTGGCTTGTTACACAAAATTGCACAAATTACAAGAGCTGACTCTTTAAAGTATTTTACCACATAATACACTACATACACTACCTGCGTTTAGGTTAGCCTATGAGGTGCCTGTCATTGTGCATTGGAGATTAGAATTTACGATTAGCCTAGCATGGACCTACCTTAGGTACCGAACATATTTTATGCGTCTCTTACTTTTTCTATATTTCTAGGTACAGGCTTCGTTTAATGAGCAATTACCTCTACTATGTAGTTGTTAGGTACATAATCTTATATAGTATAGTACCTAGGTATACACCAAGCAAATAGGAAGGTACTGGATATCTTAGTTACTTTACTATAGTAAATGCATTGCGTATTGTACTGTATCTATTTCGTTTCGTACTTTCGTATTTGTCCCCCCCCCCCCTTTTTTTTTTTTCTTAGTCGTTTTTCCTATGAGTTTTACTCTCATGTACAACTATCAAAAGCTTCTTTACGCAGTCATTGCATAACATTCAGCTGCACTCATGCAAATGTCATTATGAAGTTAGGTGCTTACCTACCTAGGTACTTTGATTTGATTTGATTTGATTTTTCTAACTACCTCTCTTTTCTTCTTTTCTTTCGGACCGTTCCCCACTGAGATAAGATATCTATTTGGGCACAACTCCGGTTGGTGGGTTACTTCGTCGACGATAGCGTCCCTGTTGTGCATATAGCGCCGTCATATCTCTGGAGTCGGGACTTGGGACCCATCCTGTTGGGACTGGGGCTGACGGTCCGTCCGGGGACAAGCGAACACAGCATGATCTGACGATCCTAGTATCGTAGGATTATACGTGTGGCGGGCGTAAATGGAAAGTCCCCCAAACCAAACTCCCCGAAAAGGTTCGTCTCACGTCACGCATATTCCTTGATTCTTCCACGAATGCTGACGTGAGGTCCGCAACATCATAAGGCCGTGGTCCAATTATAAGGCCACGGTTGACCTCTACTTTGGTTCGAGGAATCAAGTCTGACGCCTCTTAATATGTGCAGACTCAATATGAACAGGCGACGGTCAATGCGGTTCTGTGCGACACCGAAACACAATTCTTCGTGCATCGGGGAATAGCTTCCAGGTAGCAGGTCATCTTCTTAAAATCTCACGGCCGACATCTAGCTACTATTTTTTGCCCGGAACAGAGAAATATCAGAAGCCTCCCTATCAATATTGCATAAGGACTTCCTATGCACGATGCACCGGCTAGAAAGCGTCCTTCCTTAATTAAGGCTATAGCAGATGTGAACCATTGACATGTCACGCATTGGCGCGTCAGCATGTCATGCCGCTTATTAATTTACCTCTTTAAATCACCGGTAAAAAACGAAGACACTAAGTTTACACGACTCGATAACGTTGCGCTAACAAGGTGTCAAAGTTTAGCGACGCGAAGAAGCAAAAACAGCAAATCTGGACTTTGAATTCTCGGGTGTGCAGTAACGGCTTGCATACGACCACGGTCTATTCTTGGTAGCCTGTAACCGAAATGAACTTCCCATTGGCGAAAATCGTGACAAACGCTGCAATATGCGGTGGCATACGGGATAGACTTCCGAAATTCTTATCCATCAGTTCCATAACTTAGGTTAGGGTATCGTGGTTGTCCAATCATTGGATTCATGATAGTCAAGTTTAAGCGAATAGTTCTCCAAGGTCCTCAATAGTCCTTCAATATTGTTTCTTATGACATCTTTCTTATACCGACTTTCTGTACGAGCACACATTCGTATCGCCGCCACCTCCTCAAGTTCATCTGACCTGCCACGTTTAGTATCGCTTTCTGTCATATACAGTACCAACAGTTCACAGCCTCGATCATATTTCCACCAATATCTATTGCCTCAAATACGAGAACGGCGGATGGGGACAGATTGGGCATATTGGTATCCAAGAGGCGTTCCTGGCCGGTCATTAAATTTGGTTGTTCCATATTCTAACTGTATATTCACTAGAAGAACGTTATATTGGTCATTTATTATTTACCTCATATATCAGGCATCTAGCTTTACTCAGAGGACTTGTCATTTTAGGTGCAGAGATAACACGTTGGTGATGCTTACCAGGATGACAAATAGTATTAACCCACATAGGACCGATGTTACCTTTTTTCTTTCTTGCTTTTATGGTTTCAGCTCAGCTGCTGAATGACTCTTTCCTATTAAGTTGAACATTTCCTAGCTTAGAGGATCAGATAATGATATGCTGATATGACCGGCGGGTAGACTTTCCAAGATTCATGCCTAGTTGTCCGGGAACCAATCCCACAGGTATTTCGGTGCGTCGTTTAAATAGAACAGATAATAATGACCTAAGAGTCACGTTGTCGGGACTTGAAGACGAAGTTTTTCCCATGCATCTTGCTCCACTACGCGGCAGCGGATATCATATACATAGTAAGTGTTAGGGTTGTACTGGGTTGTACATTTAATATATTGGGTTAAACTAGTAGCGTCCGGTCTTCTATACCCTTATGAAGGAGCTGTCTACCTTTTATAGAGCCGGAAGACACCTATTCTAGCCAATACAGCCCTTCATCTCTTCATACCTCTAGTAGAAGGGTATTTTTGGCGTCTGGCTACTATTTAGATAGGCATGCAGAAGACTTTCGGATGATAAGAATGTGGTTGCTTTTCCCATGAGCAATTGCATCTATTCGTCCCTAAATACTTAGGTAGGTAGGGTACGGAATCACTTTGGGGAAAAGAAGCGTTCTAGCTTTCGACTTATTTTCGTTTTTGGCCATTTCTCGGATGTCAGGAGTCTCACTTGAGACTCCTTGAGAACAAGGGAACTGTTTGTATATAGTTTTGGCTTCAAAGCTATCGTAGTTAGAGTTCCTTGCGGAACAATAGAGTTGTTTCCTCACCTCATGCTCTGCGACATGACATCGGGATTTCGTTCTAGAAGATGAATGCGAACTTCGAGAAGTTCCGCTTCCAGTATAAGTTGCCCGGACTGAAAAGTAGAGAAACAACTGCGTTGTTCTGCCAGAAGCTCGGCTTTGACTAAGGGGCGTATGCTTACCTTATATACTAAAGTTCTCTTTTACTATAAGTTTCTTGTCTTAGGTAGGATCATTTCGTCACGGCCAAGACCTTTCCATATACATTAGGTAAACAAGTCATTACAGTTAGTTGCGAGGTTTCCAATATTTTGAATTGCCTTTAGCATTATTTTCTATTGATATACCTTTTATTTTCGTGATCAATGCTCGACATTCTCTCTAACGAAGAGAGTCGCTCACCATCATTGCCTATAAAACATTACTGATGTGTACCACTCTTGTTATACCTAGCTGCGTTCCTAGCATTACACGCAGGCCAAATATTTGATATTCAAGATGTAAGGCTTCGAGTAAGTCAGTATATGTCTGAGCGTTGGACGTAAGTTTAAGGTGGGAGGTCATAGAAACTCAAAGAAGTCCATACCTATATAGAGAACAGAGTTGAGATACCTATAGGGTAATCTCAACACAAATCGCCTAGAATTAATATTATCTGTATAGGCTTCTTAACTTTTTGAGCAACATAATATTTCACGATCAAGCCAACTAGATTTTCTAAAGCAATGGATGTCATCACCTCTTTCCACTCGCCACACAACATTGCTCATACCTGAGCTAGGTATGGCATCTTAGCTGATCTCACGCTGTAACTTTATTAATGAAACTATCAGTTCCACCGTTTCATCTAAGAGCGAGGACTTTCTATCCTTTGAAGCCTATAGCAAATAAGAGATATTGTAATAGTTAAGCAGGTAGTTAATATAAGTAAAGCCGAAAAAAAAAGACTAAAGAATCAGGATTGGAAATGTCGCGTAAAGTCCGCTTAAGAGCAAGTCTCATTCATACCTACCTAATACAAGTTCATATTAGGAACGTGTCTAAATAACAACATAATTACACTAGGTAGTTTGAAAAAAAGATCTTAATATGGTCATGATTCTTCGTGCTGTTGAATGCATATTCTGAAGAAGAGAAATACCGCGAACTGGGATTTTAGCCTTAAAGGCGACGTTGTTACCTTTGACGATCTCCAACGAGTAAGCCGCGAGTTATTGAACTACTCTTTACACTTTTTCTAACTCAATTCCCTGCTCAGTTCCATCTCATTCAACCTATATATCTACCTCATATTATCCACATACATATAAACTAACAGCTTTCACACGAAATACTGCCAATATTCACTCACTTCTTATGACCCTTTCCCAGCTCATGTAATTATTATAAGCTTTTCCTTTCCGCCATAGCGAAAAAAAAAAGAGGTTCCAACGCCCGGCATCCACACTTCCCATTTAGGCAGGTCTCTAAATTCTCACCTGCATGGCCCGATGACCTGGATATGGCGAACATTGGATGGAGGGTCACATGCGAGAAATACGACCATAGCCACCAACTACACTACATAGATTATATAGATTGGTGGTGCTGCGTCGATCTTGCTTCTATTATCCGACGCGCCTAACCTAACATCTTCCCTCTTTACCTAACTCTGTCTACTGGGCCACCCGCGCTCAAAATATAGATGCGGTATCTGAATCCCATCCTCCTTTCGCTTGACGGGCAAGATCGAAAATTAAAAGTTTGGGGATGTATGTATGTCTGTCTTCAAGTGCGAACTAAGCACAAGTACATATTGCACTCCCAAAGGATCATGATATAACTATTATTGTAGGACTGATAGAGAAGAGCTGAACCAATCAGATTGAAACGAGCAATGTATTGTCCTTTTGTATAGAGTATGAAATCTACAAAATTGAAACCCTAATACATAAATTTTAGCAACAAATTAACATATTACTGTAGAAAGTCACCATCGGTTATATCAAAAACATAGATAGTAGAATCTTCTCCGAATTATAGTCTGTATACTGGACGGTGCGTGTGTGGCACCGTCTTGACATCTTTATCTAAGTTCGGCTGTTCTCATCATCATGGGTATCAACCGTCGCGAGTCAGCCAAAATCATTGCTGGCTATCTACCTCCCGATGCATGCTAATATTGCGGCCGTGTCTGTAGAAATTAAAAAAACGACGCCCCGGGCGTATGTACGATGTTCTTCAGCCGTCAAATGCCCCTTTATGCCCCTTAACCAAAAAAATTGAATGCAAGCCCATGGTCTGCCCCATTATACTCCAGAAACTCCAACACCTGTTGCGGAAACAAGAGCTACCATATACACACGGAAGTTTTCCCAAGGGTTTGGCGGAAAGTATTGAATATCGATGGTACAGCAGATGCGTGATCTCAAACGCGATGCTGATCTGTGAACTGAGCGAATAGCGAAGCAGCATAACTCATAGGAATGCCTGCCTATCCAATCTTCATGCTCTCATCACCTAGAGCTGCTACCGCCATTACGCTTTTTAGGACGATTAGTACCGCATTTCTATTGTGGTAAGAGAGCACCCTTCTCATCGCGCGCTAGCATAACCTTTCCAACGATCTTCTCCGTCAAATTGGCACACCAAGGGTCGACGTAACCTGTCCAAAGCATTGCAGCACCATAGTTCAGGGGAATCCAGAATGGTAGGGAGATTATGAGACGCCATCCACTGGGGAACATGAGCGTGCCATGAACAGTTTGGCCCTTGTCGTTAACAATTGGTGGAGGAACGTGAATGCCATAAACCATCCAGCAGAGAACACTGCGGAGAAGAGGTCCGTGTAAAAGATAAACAGCGAACGACTGCTTGCCAAACCAGAGAAGAGGTTTGCTCGACATGAGATCACGGAGGGCCGGGCTAAAGTGCAATCCTAGAGTAATTAACTCCAGACCAATTCCAGAAGCGAATCGAGGCAAGTCGGGGTCCTTGGGAGTAATGCGCTTCAGAACCTCAAATTGGTAGCGCGACCAGGTTGCCCATTCAGGATGTCCTTCGGGGAATGAAGCAACGTAAAGACCTAGAAACAAGAAAATTCCAGCCAAGGCTTGAGCAACTCGTGGTCGGCGGGAAAGCCATTCGGTAGCTGGCGGGTGATTTTGCAAGTCACACAAGAAGACACCCCAGAAGAACTGCATGCCAAAAGCCGCTGCAGAATGGTTAGTCCCAAATCCAAAAAGAGCAGGGAAATCGGGGACGTACAGTCAGATGCCATCCAGAAATAGGCATACATGAGCAAGCTGAGTACCATCCTGAATTCAGGTCGAA
The DNA here is from genome assembly GCA_022478815.1 of Daldinia bambusicola. Taxonomy (NCBI): domain Eukaryota; kingdom Fungi; phylum Ascomycota; class Sordariomycetes; order Xylariales; family Hypoxylaceae; genus Daldinia; species Daldinia bambusicola. The sequence goes on from MU284074.1 coordinate 227,391, forward strand.
TGTAGGCCGTAGCGACGATAAAGGTATAAACTTCCATGCTACCCTTCAGTAATGGTAACAACGTCCATTGGTTGCCATCATATGCGTTCCGACCTCGCGTCCAAGTCGAGATAATGTTTTCAATCAAGTGTTTAACCGATAAGAAGGCAGTTGGTTGGCGATCAGGTGCAGTCTTACCACACCACCAACAGTCACTCTGCTTTGCGACCAAGAACATTCCCAAATTTGCCATTATCCAGATGAGGAAAGTAGCGAAAGCACACGGTATAACCAATCGGGGAACACGGCGGAGAGCGGATTTAGCGATGGAGGCGAAAGCTGCATCTTGGTTGTTCTGTCGGTACAGTTTGATGGGCTTCAGAGCACAGACATACCCAGTAACAAAAGAGAAAATAGTAACACCGATACGGCCCTGAGCTAGAATTCGTAGGAAAGGTAGTTGCATAGGCCGAGGTGCATCGCCATTGTGGCTAGCTGGTAGGAAAAGCTCGCCATCAAAAGCTCGCGCAATATGAGTTAAAACGACTAAAGTGGATGCGAAGCCTCGAAGACCCTATGAGATGGAGAAATATTGTTAGCTAGGCGAACTTTAACTTTGGCCGTTCACTTTTCTCATCCCATCCCCTGCCTGGTTCAAACCCTGATCTCGAAATTTGGCGCATTATCCACCATCCGAAGCCTCCATCCCACGTGGACTGATTCTTCTTCCAGAGCAAGCTCCAAACTCAATCGTGTCCTTGTAGCGTTCGATCTTGAGAGTCATATATGCACAACTAGATACCCTTTCATCCTCCTTGTTGCAGGTTACAGGTTGCAGGTTACAGATCGCAGGTCGCGGGTCGCATTCCCACCCAATGACGTAAATGAAATAGTTGACTTACATCGACCCATTTGACGTTTCCTTCCTTGCCAATAGCCATAATGACAGATTGTCAAGCGATCGCAAGGTTATTACACGACGATTACTGCGCTGTCATGCCTTGATAGCAAGGGGGGAGAGACTGGTGAATTCGGGTTGAAGTTGGTGTAGCTGGAGAACCTATGTCGGAAGTAACCAACACTTTGTCGGGGTTTGTAAGTCTTGTTTTCAAGATACCGCTGCGCCGAATGCACTACGTGATTAAGTAGGCGGTCGAACGATGAGGGGGGAAAGCGAGTAGAAGCTGGAATGTTACGATTCGGATCTGTTTGTGTTTTCTAGACGCGCGCAGCACAAGGAAAAAGCGGGACAGAATTTACTGATATGTTGTCTCGGAGGCCGATGCTAATTAAGAGAGGTAGCGGACACGCGATTTAGAAGAAGCAGCTGATCTTTTAACAATGAACTTGTTGAGTAACGACAACCGCGAGTAGAAAATAATATTATAAAGATATTATTTGCCCATGCGCAAACATATAGATGATATACGCATATACAACGCTTAATAACACTTAGTTTGCCTTTTTCAAAAAAAGGTTGGGCAAGTCGAGTAGTGCAGACGGATTAAATGGGTGGCAGAAAGAAAGAGTAAGGACAGGATTAGAGGTCAGTTCCCACACACTTAAAAAGATACAGTATGAGGCGCAAAGAAGGAAGAGGGAGAAAAGGGAAGCTGGAGGATTTTTAAGAGGATAAAAAGATATAATAAGGGGTGGACGATTAAAGACTTGGCAAGTAGGATCGATGTGATTTGATCGATGTATGGATCCCCCCCATATAGTCAAGGTTGACGGCGGCTTGGCGAAAATTGGAGAGGGAGGATACTAGTTTTGAGAAGAATTGAAAAAATGAAGAAAAAAAAAAAAAAAAAAAAAAAAGAGATACAAAAGATACAAGAGAACCTTGGCCTTAGGTATTTTTTTTTGCGGATCGAAGCGGTTGTGACCAGGCATCGGCTTAGTGACTCCACCAATTCAGCCTCTTTCTAATTAAATATAGTAAAAACTCAATATAACGAATCTAATCTATAGCAAATTCACACTATAACGAATTTCTATATGGTACACTTGAATTTTATATATAAAATAATAAATTTTTTAAATAATAAAATTTATAAAATTTTTTAATTAATTATTATTTAATTTATTATAAAATATATAAAATTTTTAAAAATAATAAATTTTTTATAATTAAAATTATATATATTTTAAAATTTAAACTATTAAATTTAATTTAATTAAATTAATTTAAAGTTAAAATATATATAATTTTTAAAATATTATCATTTTTTTAATATTTTAAATATAATAAATAATAAAATTTTAAAATTATTATTAATTTATTTAAATTTTAAATTATATTATTAATTTAATATTTATATATAAATTAATTAATATTTAACCAATTTATTTAATAAATTAATTAATAAATAATAAATTTTTTTTTTTTTAAAATAATATTAATAATTATTTAATAATATTAAATAATTATTAAAAAATAATAAAAAATAATTTATAATATATAAAAATAACATTTTAAATAATAATAAAATAAATATTACATATAAATATAATATAAATATAAATATAATTTTTTAATTTTTATAATTTATAAAATTTTTTTAAAAAAATATAAATATTTAAATTATATTTAATTAAAAAAAATAAATAAAATTAAAAAAACTATCTTATTTAATTTCTTATAAATTAAAAAAACATTATTTAAATAATAATAATATTTATAAAAATAATAAATTATAATTATTAATAATATATTATAAATTATAATAATATAATTTTATAATAAATTCTTAAAAATTATTTCATTTATAAATTATATTAACTTTAAATAATTTATTAATTAATTATAAATATTTAAAAATTAATATAATATTTAATTATTCATTAAATATAAAAAAAACATTATAATAAATATTATTATTATTAAACCTTATATAATTAAAATTAAATTTATTATAATTTTATATTTATTTAATAATACATATAATATTAATAAAATAACTTTATTTTAAAAAATAACTTTTAATTATACATTAACTATATATTTTTAAAATAATATTAAAAAAAATAAAATTTAAATTATTATTTTATATATATATAATTTAATAAATACTTATAAATTAAACCTTTAAATTATAAATATAATAATAAATTTATAATATTTTAATTATAATAATTATTTTTTTAAAAATTTTTTAATAAAATATTTATTTAATAAAAAAACTTAAATTATTAATAATATTTTTAAAAATTTTTTATATTAATTTAATAACTAAATAATTAACCATTAAATTTTACTTTTAATTAATAAATTTAATATATATAAAATTACTATTATAAAAATAAATTAATTTATACATTTAATAAATATTTAAATTAAATTTTTACTTATTAATATTATTTTAATTTATTAACCTTTTAATTAAAAAATTATTTATATTTAAAAAATATTATATTATTAATTTTAACTTAATTTTATCATTTTTTATTTTATAAATAATATTAATTATTTAAAAAAAATAACTTTATTTAAAATTTATAAATAAATTTTATATATTTAATAATAAATAAAACTTTAAATAATTAATAATTACTTTTAAAAATTAATAATTTTTAAATTAATATAAAAATTAATTAAAATATTTTTAAATTAATTAAACATTAATTATAAATATAATTAAATTAAAAAAATAATAAAAATTTAATTATAAATTTTTAAATAATAAAATATTATTAAAAAAGTAATAAATATAATTAATTTTATTAAACTTTTAAATAAAATTTTTAAATTTAATATAATATTTAATAAATTATTAATTAAATTAATAAAAACTTATATAATTTAAAATATAAATAAAAATATTAATAAAACTTTAAATAATAAAATATTATTAATTAAAACTTTATTAATTTATTAAACTTTTTTAAATTAATATAAATAAAATTATAATATAAATTTAAATTTTTTAATATAATTAAAATTTAAAAAAAAAAATTAAAATTTTAAAAATTAAAAAATAAAAATTTTAATATTATATAATTAATAATAAATATATATTAAATATAAATAAATAAATAAAATTTATTAATAAATTTAAATATTTTTATATAATTTTAATTAAAAAATAAAATTTATAATTTATAATAAATTCATTATATAATAAATTTACCCTTATGTTTTTTCTAATTCATTATATTAAATTTTTACTATACATTAAAATATTAACAGGGGCAATAACAAAATAATGTTATGTAATGGGGGTTAATGGGGTTAATGAAGTTCAAAGCTGTTTTAAAAATCATGGCCAGGTGGGTTTGGTTACGTATACTATGTGCAGTGCTGCCCAGTTTCTGGAGGTTACATGTGAGTTTACATGTTACATACATTCTCTCTTTAATGTATTTCATATAAGTACCTTACGTAGTTAGTGCAACTATTGTAATCTCTAAGCAAGTTTGTCGCGTGCTGCCAACACTTTGTTCTTTTCTCTGATCGCCCTTTTTTTTTTTTTTCGTTCCACGTTAGCTATAAGTAGTCAACTACCTAATATATCCTAATGTAACCACTATAATTAGTTATTCGTAGGCATGTTACAGGTTATAAGATTATTCAACTGCTATATGCGGTTAAGCGACGGAGATATATCCCTAGCTAAACTAAATTCGGTAATGTTTAAGGTAGATTGGCTCTGATGTAGTGGGGGTTTAATGCCGTAGTGGTGGTACCAAAAGGCTGTATCCGACACTGGGAATCCTCGGCTTTCCCATTGAAACTGTGAAAGAGATGAGATGTTAGGTAGTGTGGAAAGTACCTGAAATACCTAAAAATTACCTAAGGTTACCTAGGCCGGTAAGAGGTACCTGAAAAGAGAGGGGCATGATTGGATAGGAAGCTGAGTCGAGAGTTCTCGAAGTAGACTACCCAACCTAACCTAACCTAACCTAATAATAACTCAAACTACTTCCTTTAGGTTAGGTACCTAAGGTATGTATTACGCTGCAAATACATAGTATACAAGGGAATCTACATGGGAGGAGCTGCAGGGTAAATTAATTTCCTGTTACAACAACTTTTATTCTGCTTCAACTTTGTTCACCACTTCTTATACTCACCCCGCATACGCCCAAATCTGTGAGTATCAATGCCATAGCTTTTCCTCCACTTTGAGACTACTGGAAGATATTAGATATCCAACTACAAAAAGAGAAAAAAAGCTTCTTTCGTCATGCCCATTGCCCCGGATAATCGGCATCAGCAGGAATCTTGGCTTTCTATATTACTTGTCCGGCTTCGTCAAACGCCTCTTCCAAGAGACTTGGCAGTGTAACCTCCCAACTCTTGGCGTCTTCTATTCTATACTTGTCCTACTCACTGAAAATGTAACAGATTATATGGGAAACTGATGTATCATCTCATTCCTTATGCTATTCTCAGAGGTGGATGTTTGTCAGATAATCTATCTGTCTGCATCACTACAACATTCTAACATAAGCATAAGCTGGCTTGAGGGGCAATCTTCTCTCTTTTTTCCCCCCCCAAATGCGGCCTGACAACAAAAACGAAAGTCTGACCTGCGTTCGTGTCACCCTTTTCGTTCGGCTTTTTTAGTGCCGTCGTATCAGCCTCCATCCGCTCCATCAAATGCGACCCATTTCGTGTCATAGCCAAGACTTTCTACGTTCCTTGTTTCCCAGTCATCCTCGTTTCTGAGAAAACAAGAGCAGCGCATCCGGTATCAGGCTACGATCCCGTCTCCTAGCCGTCTTGCCGTGGTTGGAGGGATCTAAGAAGATCACGATTTTACTTTTTACCACCTGCCGTACAGATTAGTTTGCTAGCACCACCCTGCGGCCAATGAGGCTGCAAACAACGCTAATTTCTCTCTCTGATCGTCATGTCGAATAATCTTCCTGGCCTTCCTGGTCTTCTCCTAATTCCCCTCTAATCCCATATAGGCATATCTATATTGTGACATCTTCTCTATTCGACCGAACTGTTGTTAATTCAAGCTTATCTACTTAAGATCTTCTTTTCTTCTGGAGACTAATTGTTTCACTCTTGAAACCCACAGTCTTGCATCTACATATGTTTCGACCTAGTGTATCCAAGTTCTTTCCGGTATTCTTACTTGAAGAGAATAGAAAACATAAGAAAAAGAAAAGGAAAGGAAAAGAAAACACCTTACCAACTCGAGACTTGTTCCTTGCCCCCCAATTGATATTCTAATGGCGGAAAACATAAGCCTTCACCGACCCTGCTAGCGGCCTTGGCATCATCTGCCAATGCGTCGATACAACAATGCGGGCGCCAACCAAAATCCAGACGGGTCATCGCCATTGCGGTTTACCGCCAACTTCCACGTGTGACAACTCCGCAAAGCACAAAACAACAAGATACTGTGCTACAGTTATTACGAGGGTATCAAAGGAAAGCAATGGTTGCAATAATTGAGGCTAAAAGAACTATACGCGCTATACTATAGGAGGCCTGATACTAAAAAGTTGATGTAAGAACCGTTACCGATTTAGACGAATACCATTCCCTAAATGGCATTGTTTAATTGCTAACCTAGTACGCCGGCTCGGAGGCTGACGCGGCTTCAATTTCCCCTGGCACTCTGGATACACTACGATAGAATATGAGGTAGCATATAAAAAAAATGATGCCCCTATTTAGAGATCAGCACTATTATTAAACAGGCCAGTTCCTAGCCCTTCCGTTAAATAGCTGAACCAAAAATATTCTTCCCGCCGGATTACATATGCAGTAGAATCTACGGAATGGTAACAATTCCCCCACGTTGGTATTTCGTCGATCTAGCTTGCGGCCGAGCTTGAACTGAGACGCCGAGGCCCGGATTTTTCTTTTGGTACTCCGGGAATTCCAGCTATTCCGAAAACCCCGTACAATGCGTTACCAAAAGTCTGTGTGCACCCGGCCATTTTACACCAAAAGTCATTACTTTCAACAGACAATTAAAATTCGAAATAAATAGTAATAAATTAATTTAATTTCGTTTATATATAAAGGTTAGCTTTAATAATCTTTTAGTATTTTTTAATTTTAAATATCTTTAAGAATTATTATATGGGATAGGTTTAAAGAGGAAGAAAAGAATAACTTAAAAAGGTTTATGTACTTTTCTTAATATTTTATATGGAATAGTACATCTAACCTTTTACATTTATTAACGTTTTTAATATATTTATAAATATCTTTACAAATATAATATTTTTTAAAATCTCTTAATAATATTATGAATGGCATAGTAATTACCTTTAAGATTATATAAAGTAAAATATTTTTACTATTTTATTTCGAATTTTAATTATCTGTTGAAAGTAATGACTTTTGGTGTAAAATGGCCGGGTGCACACAGACTTTTGGTAACATATTGTATCAGACAAGTAGCATCTGATTCGAATTCATCACACCATATAATAATCCCAGAGGATTTCGACCAGCAATGCAGCAATAGCAGACAACGTCGAATAAATAACATGGTTCCGAGAAATGAAAACGACAAATTACAAACAAGCATAACTAACCATGGCCGACTATTTCTCAACGTCCCGCGTACTTATCAAACAGGGTATACCGCCAAGAACGTAGAAGCGAAGGATGAGAATGTTCACAGTAGTTGAAACCCCTACGCTCCTAGTTAAAGCGGTTATCGGCTTGCAGGCAATTATGGCTCATTACATGTTCTAAATTTATCGATTTTAGATGTTGGCGTGAAAGCGCCCCATGCTGTAGAGATTTCAACATCTTTCACTCAACGCGGTGATACTGACAATCATACATTATCTCCGTGAGCAGGTATTTTTTCTGAAACTTGAAACATCTACAGATGCAGTCCGGCCGCCGATTTCACACGCCGAAATATTTATTTAACGAAAACAGATTCAACTTATTATTGATCGACCAATGTTTTCCTGATTGGCGAGTGTCTGTTGATGAATACGATGCAGAGCCTCATAACCTACTTGGTAGCTGGTCTGGCTATTTGGATTCAGAAGAACTGATAGACAAATGCAATTGTCAGTTCTTTTCCTGATTTTATCCTGGTTTGAGAGACGTAGCATCAAGCACCTAGGATGACGCGGCAGCTCTACTGTAATAGGGGTGCAATGGCCCAGACCGCGTTTCTCCTGACAAGACCTGGGGTAATAATTCATATCAGAATGCAAATGAGATTGGGCTCAGATAATGCTTGCGACGACTTCGTTTAGACTGACGAGCATGTACCCGACTATGCAGGCCATGACTCTCAAATGACAACGTAATCAGTACCATGTAATCCCAACCCACGAGTAACAATGTTTCTGATAATCATTGGGACCCAAATAGCCTCCTGGTATTTCTGGCTTGTTTCCTTACTTGGGGTTAGGTTTCGTCGCTAGTTTCCGTCACCATATTCGTTTGAAGAATAAGTCTCAAGGGGTTTACATTCCTATCCTTGCTGCTATAGTCCTTTTCCATGGCACACTCTGCCTTGTGTAGGTGTCACATTCCAGCTCTACCGACTTAGTGGGCCCATCACTGTAGTCGCTTTAACCATAACGGCGTGATTACATATGTTCCACTCAGGCGTTTACGCGGACGGTATGTAAATGTGTGAACTACCTCGCCGAAAGCTAACTAGTTCGTCTCAGTGCTATATTACTCCTAAGTTAGTAGGTGGGTGGACTTTGTAGACCATATACGAGTTCTGTACATATTTCGAACAGCTAAGAGATTGCGGAATTCGCTCAGTAGATGATCGTTTACCAGCAAATTCCTTACCCCTTACAAAATAGCGCTCACTAAGGCACAAAGCTACCCAGTATATAAAACCTTTGGGCACAAATATGATATTCCTAACTGACAAACATCTCACGGCGGCATATTATTGCCAGTATAATAGAAAATGTGCATGTTGGGCTACTTAAGAACATCGAAAGACGTGGCTACATTCGCTTATGCTCTAGGCCAACTGGATGGTTGCCGTAAGCGTCGGACGGGTTACCAATCTAGGCGAGGAACATCGACGAATATACGATCTGTGGCTTAACTGCGTTGCAATTTACCAACTGAATCTTTTTGCATTTATGTTAACCAATGATCACATCTCTTTTCTCCACTGGACGATTCCAGAATCAGACCTTCAGTGGTCCTAGTATGAGGTTACAATATCCGACCTACCCATTCCCGTTCAATGGATGCAAATTCTCAAGCTTTTTTTTTTTTTTAATAAGATCAGATTTTAGTTAAACGACGATGCATATTCTGATGCCAAAAAACCAACTTGATATGACAAGTTTACGAGAGTGGGGAGGTCTTGATTATATGCATTTCTGCCAAGAGCCTACCTGGAAGCTAGCCCTTGACTACTCATTTTAGCACGGATAGGGGGTGCCGTCCGGGACCCTGAAATGCTTGCCAAGCAGCCAAGTCAACAACTGTTGCTTAACGTCTATCAAATACTGCTTCGAGGATAGGCTCGAGTCCCTGAAGCACAAAATCACTTCCGTATATTGCAAAATCGTCTAAGCGGCTATGTATAATAGCCAGGGGTAACCCAGCGTGTATTCAGAACTAGGATCGATATAACTAAAATAAAACGCCAGCTACAGACTACGCTGCTATTGTCTTCGATCCTTAGCCAACAGAACTCGATTGGTGTTATTCCAAATAGTTATGACTATGCTTAGCTTTCCTGGAAGATATTACTTAATCACCAAGATGAGGCGCATGAGCGAAGACGTAGAAGGCTTGGGACTAAATTTATACATTTGGGGTACGCCTCGCAAATGCAGACTACCAAGAGCTGGCGAGTGTACCTACGGTACAATGTCTAGATCTTTATACGGGTAGACTACTCTACGAAAAGCTCTGCATAATAGAAGTCTTCATAAGCCAGCATACGACATATCATATCCCGTGTACTGCTATAAATGCATAGCTGCGTAACTGCAGCGAATGCATACTTAATATCAATAAAAGTCTTGGTCTTGGTTCACTAAGCACCTATTTTGAGTTTAAGCCTATTGGTTGGCTACTCTGCTCTATATATAAGTTACACCTACGGAATGAGCTATACCTATAGATATGAGACACGTACAGATGTTAAGTTTATTTCGCGCGTAAAATTTCAGTTAACTACTCCTTATTTTTAAGCTTTCAGTATAAGAGTATAGTTTTGAAAAGCCTTGGCTAGTGAAACTTGCGACTCTCGAGCACAGTACCTAGGTATAAGATACAAACGACATGCTATAGGCAACATTTCACGTAAGATCATATCGACATACCTAGCTACCAGGATGTTATGAGATGGCGGATTTATTATGTATTAGATAATATGTAGCAGTCCTCCGGATCACTTAGAAGTTAAGAGAAAACCGAGCCGGCTTCTCGATAAGTAGAAGTCCTACCTAGACCCTCCACCAAGAACCACAAGAACCACATGACAAAGGTGGTTGGAATAGCCGGCTACATTTCTAATCCGATCAAGTCCATCCACGCGGTCTTCTTCTTAATCCCCATACTCGCCGCTGGGCGCGCGGATCCCTTCCGGCCACCACATCTTCGTATACCCCGACGGCGCGGTAGGATCTCTTTTAACAACTACATAATTTTGAATCAAAGTATACAGCGTATGGTTGGGATGCAGCCCGGATAGCGGGTAGAAAGCGTCCAAGGCGTCGAAGACCTCGTTGCTGATGCCCTCAGCTACGAAGTCGTTGTCCGGGTCGTAAGGGCACTCCTCGTCGACGATTACCACGAGATACAGGACCGAGGCCGGTCCGACTTTCCCCTGGAAGTATCCGATCCCGTCGACGTGCGCGACTTTGCTCTGCAGGTATTTGGTGACAGGGGTTCGGTTCGCCCGGAAGTAGGCTTCGACGTCGTCGCCGTCGAGGAATTCGAGGTCTAACATCTCGTCTCGGCGGATAGGTCAGGTGGGTTAGGTACCTACTTAAGACACTCGGTGCGTTGAGATTTCCGGTAGCGCGTAAGAAAGGTTAGGTAGGTATCTAGGTTTTAGTTGATGAACTGCAAGGCCGGAGAGAAGGTTGTTGATACCGGCTGAAGTTTTCCTGGGATAGAAAGTTAACTTAGAATTACGATTTTGTAGTAGTAGGTAGATCGAATGTCGTATTTCGTATTATGGTTTGAACTGTGAGTAGGCGATTAATATGTCGAGCTTAATACTAGTTAGAGCGCTGGATTCACAGCATCTAAACCTAGGACTGTGTAGAGTAATATCCTCGATCGTTAAGTGAATATCGGGTTGGGAGCTTTATAGGTACTATCTAGTAGTCACTCAGTTATGTGATAATAGACAGAAACAACTATGCCTTGATGCCCAAGATGCACTTTGTACGCTCGATGATATCGTTTACAATTGTGTTATTAAACTTCGGCTAAGTATCTGAGGCAGATAAGGTAATTGCTATAAGACTGGTATTTATAACTAAACCTGTAACTTGTATGTAAGTGCGTAGAATAGGGTTTGGCGTTTGTGACTAGGTACTGAGAACTTCATGAACCTTCGGCTTTCAACGTGCGCCTAGGCTTTATAAGAGTAAAGAATACTAATTCCAATTCATTCACGATCAAACAATGAACCTCTCCAGCTTCGTGGCTTTGAACTGTTAGGAAACAACAGAATACTAATTCTTTGTTAGGGTCGTTTAGTCCTTATAAAATTATCAGCTACACTGTCCTTGTAGCTCGGTTTCAAAGAAGTTGTGATAGTGAGGCTCGGTTTTACTGTTAGATCTTGAAATCGTATTTTAGACTCGTAAGAATTATTTAGAGGGAATTAATATGATTGGTATATTGTAGCTAAACTTTGAGTTATTGGTGGCCTTATAGGGGTTATTAGTATTTAGAATAACTACCATGCTAACCTTGAAAGCCCCACTAGTTGCGCTCTGTCTAGCTCTCTTATTGGTGATCATTAATAGGTAATTCACGCTTCGACGAGATGTTTATTGTTTACTCGATTAAGCATATTTAATGAAGAACTCTTGAACAGTTTAACCACCACGACATAAAATATTATTACTAAGAATTCAATTTTCTCTATTATCTAACACAATGGAGACATCAGGAGAACTCTTTGTTACTTTGCCAAACGGCTGCAGGATCTGCTACCAGACTTCTGGCAACCCTTCAGACCCAGCTATCCTTCTTATTTCGGGATATGGAATGTCTATGACACAGACGTCTGAAGCATTCGTTCAGCTTCTTAGCCCACCGGACCATCCTCACTTCATTGTCCAATTCGATTACAGGGACACCGGCCTTTCAACCTCTTTCCCAGAGCCACCTCACGGAGAGCGCGCCTACACGTTCGATGATATCGTAGATGATATTGCAGGGCTTATAAACCATCTCAAGCTCGAGCGTGTACATTTAGCGGGCATGAGTATGGGCGGACCAGTATCCTGGCTAACAGCTGCTCGACTTCCCGATATCGTCGAGAGTCTAGCCCTCATCTCCACGAGCCCGGTGGGGCGTATACAAAACGAGACGGATAATCTGCCGCCGCTGAATATGGACGGCCATTATATACTCACCGACGCGTTCGATCCGCCCATGGATCACGACGACCACGAGGGCTGGATCAAGAACTATGCGACAATGTCTCTCGCCATGGCGACAAAGCCGCCTACCGAGGAGGAGAGGGCGGACGCGAGACGCATGGCCGAGATTACGTACCGCCGAGAGCGGGAGAGCGGGACGATGTGGACCAAGTCGAACCACTCGGACGCGGCGGGCGTGAGATGGCCCAGGGAGGCGCTCAAGCTCGTCAAGTGCCCGACTGTCGTTATCCACGGGGCTAAGGACCAGCTGTTCTCGGTAGAACACCCAAAGGCTCTAAGAGACAGCGTGGAGGGAGCTACATTAGTGATTATTGATGATTGCGGACACGAGTTGCCCCATCGGGCCCAGAAGCCCGTGGCTGATGCGATCCTCGCGAATGTGAAGAAAGGAGAGGAGATGAAGATGGTGAGGGAGTAAAACTTATGGTCTACAAAGCATTTACCCGGGTATTCTCTCACCTTTTATGGCTGCTAAGTTAGCCGCTATGTATAGCTCCCTCACTAAGAATGCAATTTCGAATAGAGAAAATAAGTTAGAGAGACAAAGTGGTTCAAGTGGGAGCTAGTCAGAAGAGACGGATTATCTAGAAATTACAAGCACTTCTTGCAATGGATATGTAAGATATAAGACTATGACGTGTATAATGATATTGCGGTGGCTAAGCTACCTGAGATGTCGTGAAAGAAAGCACCCTAAGATATGTTCTAAGAACAACCAAGAGAGCTGGACTTAATCAAGGTTAAAGAGGAAGGGCTTTTGGAAAGAAATATTATCTCCAGGCTAACGTGAGTTGCGTTTGCTCCTGGTCTAACCTCCTATGATGTCTATTTCCGTCGCCCTTCCTATTCTATCCTCTCATATGTCTAGCTTTATGGCTTAAAGAATTCACCATATATATAATGGATCCCCACCGTACTCATCAGAGGGGTTTTCAAGTCCGTCAGCCCAGTATACTTTGGTGTAGTCCCAAGATGTGTCAATCGTCTTCGCCACTATAACCCATCTATATACTTGATGTAAGGTATGGCGTCCTCCGGGACTGCGAAACTCGTAGCTCAGCATTGCTGCTTCTACATCTCTAATGATATCATCAAGGCGGTTTTCATCGTATCGGCGGGTGAGCACAACGGAGAGGTATGGCTCGTCGTCCTGGGAAATGAAAAACTTAACGTCTCTGACGAACTCTACTTGGCATAGATGTTCTTTGATTTGTCTATGATGAGATCGGAAGTACTCCTTGGCTGCTTGGGGTGCGGACGGCATGTTGAAATGTAGGCGCTGCTGCTCTAAGGAGTTATTTATAGATCGAAATGGTAGTGGTGTCTGGAGAGTGTCGGGAGATTGGAAGTAGTAGTGATTGAGAAATATCGGGAGAGAGGAACAGAGAAAGGGAAGCCAGAAGCCATTATATAGGAGGTAGGTTGGGTATCGAGGCTTTAGAATGGACTATCCAAACCTCGAACCTGTGTGAATTTGTAGTTGAACCTGATTCATTAGGGGCCGATTCGTACATGAATACGGTATTTGTCTGGTTGAATATGAGTAGAAAAGTGATGCATCGGCCCAAATTGTTCAAGGAGTCTCGAGTAACCTGTATGTATTGTTGTATAATCCTTCTTTGGCTTCAGGGTCAGCGGCAATGATTCTCCAGCTTAGCACCCACTTTACGCCTTCGCTAATATGTCGAAACATCGTCCCAAAGTCCTCTTCAAACGTGTCACCGGGGGCCTAAGTACAATTTATGGCCCACGCCCCCCATGAGTCGAAGTAAGAATGCCATAGGTATAGACGAAATTCACCTTGTTCGTCTACCTCAACCTGACCAAGCACTCCAGGTGCGACTTCAAAGTCATTGATACCAGAGTCTTAGTAAGAGCCAGGTTTTAGAACTAAGTACGCCATGGGGTTTCGAGCCGACATGTGGAGGTTGGTAGAGACATGGATGAGAGCTTGGCTAATCGCTTTCTTAGCGGCTATTCCTTCAGTAGAATCTATGGTGGTTATCCAGCGTTCTGGGTTGCATTTGAGAGAACTAGAAAAGTATCCCTGATTGATGAACATTCAATATCAAAGAAACTCGCAATATTAATTAACACTAACTCCAGCGTCCTTGGTTATACCAATGCTGTCAACTACGAACAGTGAATTATCCTCCTCCTCTGCTGCCAAACATCTCCAGAGCATTGTCACTGTCTTCGACCGGATCTTATTTCCGATTAAGAGTGTTGTTCATATTCCTTCAGTGTGCTTGGAGTAGCACCCCGACCGTGATTAGTAAAAAAATGTACCACTGGGAACGGTAGCGGACGCCGTATTAGCTTTCTGACATCAAGGGTGTTGAAGAGTAATCTGACAACAGTAAAGTGCAGTTCTCAGTTCGTTCGAGTAGGCTTCTTTATATGACAACTTAGCATTTCGTGCTATTAAATATGTCCCCAAATGGTCTCATTATCATACAGGCACACATTGGACATTAACTATCCAAAGTGCAACATTAAGGTTTCCTTCAATTCATATAACTCTTACAAACTTCCCTTCACTTTGCCTTCAGCCTCTTGAGCTGCCCCCTTTGCCTTGCCTTTTAACTCTTCTGCTTCTCCTTTTACTTGGCCGCGGATCTCTTCGGCTGTGCCTTTTACCTTGCCCGCGTCGGCTTCGCCCTTAACTTTCGATGCGAGGTTTGCTATGAGAGGACCGCTAGTTAGCAAAAATACTTTTATGCTGACGATATGATTCTGTCATAAGCTACTGGAATAGATCCAATAGCTTCAATGACTGATTGATGACAAGATATAGGTACTTACCTCCTGCATTGATACCATCGACTAATTTGTCCGAGACCTTGCGATCTACTGATTTTAATGTGTCCTTAGCAGCTTCTGTGACAGACTTTTGCGCTGCGATGCTTGTGCTGAAGTGTCGCGGGGCAGGGACCGCGGCGACTCTGGAGGTGGTGGCCAGACGGCGAGCGGTGACTTCGAGGAAAGACATGATGGTGATTTTGGTTTATTTGTCGATATGATGTGTAAATTGGTGTAAATATCTATACGTTGGTTATGTTCGGATTGGAAGTGCTCTTTTTGATAGTGAATTGAATAAAGCTGTAGATATTGAAGCTTAAAGTGAATTTACAAGAACAAGTTAGGTAGGAATTGAATAGATGTAGGTGATAGATATAATAATAGTAGACAAACGAGAAGCTGTAAGAGGGTATTGGTAAAGATGATGATTGGTGATGTCATAATTATGTCCCGTAGCCAATATCCCGACTGATTAGCCCAAACAGACTTCCAGAAGGGGAAATGGCGCGGGGTCTAAGGCGTTCTGCGAACTATCGCATGCGTATCTTCGCACCCCGAGGT
Source organism: Daldinia bambusicola (assembly GCA_022478815.1). Taxonomy (NCBI): domain Eukaryota; kingdom Fungi; phylum Ascomycota; class Sordariomycetes; order Xylariales; family Hypoxylaceae; genus Daldinia; species Daldinia bambusicola. The sequence continues at coordinate 243,288 of MU284074.1, forward strand.
AAAATTCAGTGGGGGAGTGACGTCTTGGATGACCTTGTTTTTACTTATATCCAAATATCTCATTGAATCGATTTTTTGAAATGACGCCATGGCGCATTGAGGCTCTTTGCCGATTTGTGACTATACGTCAAGATAAGTAAGGTACCTCCTACATGAACTCCGCCTATCGTGTAAGAAGGAAAATAGAGCTAAAGTTGAGTGACTACCTATACATTATAAGTGTTAATAGCAACGCATCTTCAACTGCGAGTCATCTTAGTCATAGTTACGGTAGTCAATTAGGTACTTTACGCAGGGCCTTTTTAACAGCGAATTATGTCCCTCGTTGGCAGTGCTACAGAGACACAAGTACATCGTGGTTCCCACTTATATCAACAAATGAAGGCTTCGAGAAGAGTCTCTATGAGCAAGACCTTCCGTAGCTGAAGCTTTCAAACTCATTAACCTAATGTTTTACAATGGATACCTACCTGAAGGTCACTTTGCTGCAGGTCAATATTTGGGCCAATAAAGTCAATTGTATAGGTACCTATCTGTTAAGTATACGAATACCTAAGGCATCAGGAAGAACTATACTACCTAAAAGGGCGCTTATCTATATTGTCATGGCTAGGAAATATACCCCATAAACACCTCAACTCATTATTACCTTTTCGCTTCATGGTAATAATTGGAATATCGAAAAGCCTCTCAGAATCTCTGGCAGGGGACAGGGGACGGGATTGCTGCTCCTTCGTAGTTTCATAAAAGCGACAACATACACTCAAAATGCATTGTCTAAGAACATGTGCGTTGATTATAATGGCACAATGTCATAAACGTTGAATGACCAAATAAGGAGCGTGTATCGCATCTTTCAAAAATAGTTTCCCATCCTGGCTATCAAACCTATTGTCTACCCTTTATTGTGATATGTCGTTCACATAACCATTCAGTCTGCTGCACTTTAAAACGGTCCGTAGGTAACGTAACCTTCAGGTGCTCAAAGTTGTTTTACTGTTTACCACGAATAGGTAGTTACCGTTCTTGTTAGTCATTAAAATACCCTAAATCTTAATTCCCTAGGATAATCGGATAGATAATCGGATATTAACATTCTAGGCGACCATCATGGCGGCCGCAAACCCGGCTAACAATGGGCAACCAAGAAACTATTACGAACAAGCTCAATTACGGAATTATCAGTTCTATGCCTTCCGAAAGGTTGGAAAGGCACCTGGATCATGGACCGCCGAAGACGTGAGATTAACAAGGCCGATTTGGACACAAATGGCCGTGCCTAGACCTGTCCGGCCTGTCATATTCACTCGAAACCAGGAACCATGGACCACACAGCGATATCGCAACCCTTCAGCAGTATCATCTGGAAGGCCGGATATAGAGGACCCGACACTTGGCACCGACCCGTGGATCAACTCGATAAAGATCAGGCTCGCAAAAGCCAGGCAGTACTTTGATAATAGCATGTTTCGTTATCAGAAAGTCTTGGGCTATGGAGGTTGTGAGTAGACCCTTGATGACTGAGACATCAGTCTTGTTCATAACACTACTTTAAGCTGAGCGATTTGCTAACCAGAATAATAATTCTAGTGGGACTGGCGCTTCATTTTCGACACGACGGTGGTCAGACACCCAAAGATGTCGCCATGAAACTCTCCCTGAGGTCATGGGAAGCCGACGATTTACGACGGGAGGAAGTGGCCATGAAAGTAAGTTCATCATGTAACCCGCTTCAGGTAGAGATTGCTCACCATGTATCTAGAAATTAACGGGAGCGGTGCATGCGGTTCAGCTGGTAGACCCAGAAGAAGTCGGCGTGCCTCGACTAGCGCGATACCACCCAATGCCGACTGGAGACGATTCTTCTAGCTCCGAAGATTCCAGTGGTGACGAAAGCATCGATCATCCAACACGCCCTCAGAGACGTCGCCGAGGTTACGAATCCCCAACGGATCGGCATCACCGAGTCAGGGCTCACGAACGACGACGCGCCCGGTGGACTGAGCGAAACGCTGCGATGGGTCCTAGGAAGGATTTCATACTTCTCGAGTATATTGAGGGCGGCGACCTCCGCATGCTAATCGATAAAATAGGGAGCGGAGCTCCCTCTGGACAAGTTACACGGATCCCGAATAGAGTACTTGTATGTATCATCGAATCCCCGCCCCCTTTTCCCTTCCTTTTTTGACTCATCCCCTCAAGATTTATTAGAAGTAATCACTAACTCTCTTTATCGCAGTGGTCATTTTGGCTTTGTTGTAAGTCGAGACACTCCATGGGATGCTTTTTGATATCTAACACGTAGTGTAGTGGTACGGGCCTGTGTAGGCATGAAATACCCTCCCCGCAAATTCCACCCGGAGCGGTTCGCGAGAAGTGACCTGATCGAAAATGCCCCTTCTGCTCGTAAGAGATGGAGAGCAAAAAACATTGTCCATTTCGACATCGACCCGAGTAACAGTGAGTATTCCCCCTTCCCCGTTTAGAGCTTCCGAGCGGTGAACTTATCGTATTTTTTTTTAGTCCTTGTTGGAAACATTGAGCGACCGGAACCATTTAACAACGACCCCAACGAGAATTCCGATGCAGACTCGGCACACTCTGACTCTTCTCAAGTAACTGTAATCTATCGTCCTCTGGAAGGTAGTAAGTCTAACTCTAACGAGGAAGAACGGCAGGTGACTTCGCCTTTCCAAGCAATGATGAGTTACTTCACAACCCTTATAGGAGGATTGACAGGCGAACCACCTGATAGCAACCCACAAAAGGAGCCTTCTCAACCCCAACCGCGAAAGCGAAAGTACGATGTATACTACGACGACAGGGCGTGGGGCGAGCATATATTCATACCGAAATTGAAGGTACGTGTGCCATATCATGGGAGAGACAGCAGCATGGATGCTAACGACTGACAATTAATAGCTCGGAGACTTTGGTCTGGCGCAGGATATCAAGTCTTTTAAACGAAAGTTGGTAACACCCGTCCATTTCATTTTATTGGTCATCGTGCTGACAGAAGACATAGCGACTACTACGTGAGGAGACGAGTTGCAGGCAAGTTTTGGTTCTATGCACCTGTAAGTTGTCCTACTCCCCATCCCCTAATCCCCTAATCCCGTCATTCACGGGTTCGTGAGCTGAAGCTAATCACCACTTACAGGAACAATTCGGAGCCGAATGGGAGCAAATTCCTGCCGATCCTGACGGGCCAGAGGTGGGAGAGAATCTAATAGCAGGGAGATACGGCTCGCCAATGAACGTATGGGGTATCGCAGTGGTAAGTAATCATTTCCCCTTATATGTGTACCGTACTTTAGATACCGTTACAGTAACTAACTGTTCGAAAGACGATGTGGGTTATTATAACCCAAAGAACACCACCTATGCCGCCTCAAGCTCAAGTACCGCCGGATGTCAATATCCCCAAAAATGCTAACAATATCGATGATTTGCTGAGGAAAATCCAACCGAACATGCCGATATCGTACTGCCCCTTGCTAATGGACGGAGAGTTTGACTACATCGACGAGGACCTTAGGGAGGCCATATATGAAAGCATGTACCACCAACCGCACTACCGCCCGACAGTCGAGCAGCTACTGCTGCAGGCGGAAGAAGGGATCACGCGGCGCTACCCTGGTGAGGAGGATGATGTTATTGACCGCTGGGTCAACGAGTATGTGTTCAACGCGCCGACTGCGTAAGAATTGAGCAGAAAGGGATAAAGTACCCTAGGTAGGTACCTCAGGAGGTAGGTAACAGGCTTCCATGTCCACTCCACGGAGCTGAGAAAAGATTGCACTAGCCTTATTATATTATATGCTTCCATAGAAGGATGGAAAAGTGTTCAAATATGTTCTTCTATGATTTCATGATCGCCGGTTGTGCTTTGTGAAAATGCAGTTCTGAATAGTTGCCTGTCAGCAGCCTTGCGCCGATCGCTGATGTCGATCTCCACGGCGGATACGGAATAAGCCTTGACGGAATGCGGTATTTCGGGGTCCGTAGCGTATGAATGGCCGAGGAAAAGGCGTCGGGGCTTGTGAAATGTAGCGTGAGATAACTGGTCCGACGTCTTACTTGTCAGTGAGGCTGAATATTTTCGGCTAGTTTCTCTTAACTAAGCTGATGGCTGACAATTACAAGCCGCCGAGCGTCGTAACGTGGCGTATTGAAGACTGCGAAGATATCTTCTATAAACTGGTTAAATACAAGAACACCGAAACAGGGAAGCTCTGAACTTGCCTGGTATTCTGTATCGAAGAGTTGAAAGATGCATCACTTCAAGGATGCCTTAGAAAGGCAGCATGCAGCGAGAGTGATATCATTGCTGAGTTTTATTTAGCGAAATCTTAAAGATAGAAACAGATCTTCTTTGCTTCTCGTACGCGTTCAGACCTGTTTGCGCGCAGGGTAGACGATAGGGGGTGGGGGACAAATCCATGTTTCCAAAAGCGCGGGGGTCCCGACGAGGTGGGATGTTAGGATGTGTGGCTTAATCCTAATGATACCTTTTGACGTTATGTCTGTCAATGAGACCAATTGATAAAGAACAATTAATGTCAGTAAAATAATTACTTGAAGTATAGAATGCAGACAAGGAAGAAGCATGGGATTGAGTTCTGAGGACATGGTCCTCGGCTGAAGGGTCTGTTGGCAGCTACCTATTTCCTCTCTGTCGAGTTATCTCAGCTCCCCCCTCTCCGCCTTATACCGAATGCGGCTCAGTTAACCCTCTGCAGGATAACGCGGTATGACCATGACGCCAAATCAGCCTAGCCATTTTAATGACCGTCTGGTGTTTGCTTGATTTTGATGGATTCGTTGGCCTACATTAGGAGGTGTTGTAGCTATAGCAGTTCGGTCAGGGTCCGTCGAGGGAGGTATCGATGATTCTGTCTTTTAACATAGCGCCTCTTTCGAGCTTAGGAGTTTCTGAACAAGGAGCCGGTTTATTCAGCGCTAGTCTAACTTGACGGGATGCGCTGACAGCAGCTGATGCAAGGCACTCAACTAGCAGCAGCGGGAACGATCTACAACGTGCCGATCGTAGCAGGGGATATAATCCTCGGAGGATCATGCAGAAGCCCTCTGCATATGCGATCCGGCCAAGAATAGTTTGATGGCTACCTTATTGCAGTATTCTATGTTCTTGTTTTCTGTATGTTCGCTATCTTGGAAGTATAGAGATGGCTTAACGAGTAAGTCGCAGCATAGGCGGCTTTTGGAAGCTCGGTATGGAATGCGTTTATTTAAAGACCTTCCACCTTCTTCAAAATCCGATATTTCGTTGAGCTGTCACATTATAACCTCATCGGACGAGCTTCACTTAATCGAGACCACGGTTTCCTAGACACTTATAAGTTATCTACTGTGATAGTTAGAATGAAAACTTCTACCTCTTTGTTATCCGTCCTCATCAGCATCTGCTTGGCAGGTGTCCAGGCCGAACTGCCCTACAATATTCCAGAATGGCGTACGTAGCCCCGAGTCGCCTAGTAAAGATGACGAGCAGAAACTAATAGTGAATGAGTAGGGAGACAAGCCAGCTCCCCTATAATCCTACCAGAGCATTCGACATGGCAATACCATCACCACAAGCCTACCGGTGAACCTCATCACCCTCACCCGACTAGTGTTCACCTACCTGGCCATCACAGACCACACCCTACTAGTTATCCCCAACCAACGGGAACAGCCAGCCCTCACCATCCCTGCAAGACTGTTGCTGATTGCGCATCTCTTTCCTGCACGCAGCAGATTCCTCGAAGGGAACCCACTTGTGTTCAGAGTCGGGTTGGAAAGTAAGTCTTGACGAGTTACTCCTTTAGTTATCGATATATAGAACTAACAGCTCCCAATCAGGTTCTGCTCGTGCATAATTCCAGGAGAGGAATAAAAGGAATAAATGGATTGAAATATGGCTCGACAGCTACAGATTTCTAGTGTTTTTTTAGTCTCCTTTTTTGGTAGTTTGATTGTTCTGGTTGGGCATTGTGTATTTATGCTTTACTTTTTTATGACTTCCTTTCACGAGGAGTCGAAGAGATATGATTCTTCCCGATGATAGTTGTGTGGATCTAAATTCGATAAGTGAAGGACCAAACTCATCTGATAACTCGATACTATATTTATTCCTTTCATCCTATCAAGCGGGATGTTGAGATCCTCGAATCAGCCAATGAAATCGAGAAGGTTTGTTGGCCACAAATGAACAGTCCTTTATTTATATTGGATCTTAACCTCAATCTGTGTTATCACTAAGTACTCCTAGATACGTACCCCTTAACAAGACAATTTGGTGTAGGAGTCACTGGCCACTTCAGTGTTTGACTTACACCTTAGGATATTTTCCGTTCCGGTCGTCGTGATTGGATCGGCCATTGACAGGTCTCATGGGGTGTCGGAGGTTATAACTAACTGAACCTACTACCCTAGTCCGGCTAATATCGATGTTGACATATTCGGAACCATTGGGAAGAGTAAGGTACCCAAGCTATTGCGGCAGTTGAAAACATTGCTAAGCTGTCCTTGAGTACGAATTGTGTCGCAGCCAAGCTAATAGAAGACGACTAAGATCTAAGCCTGATGGGTTAATTAATTATGTAGCCTTCATAGTCCGATAAGTGTTCACTCTACTGGGGTGGTTGACCAGGCTAGCTTATAGAAGTACAGTCCCGAGAATGGATAAAACCATTCGGTCGGCCGTGACCCTCTTGTCTTATGGTCTATGTTTGTGGTTGTTGCCCTTACTCAATATGACGATCGCCGCATCATCAACTTCAAGTCAAGTAAACAGAATGCAGTTGACCTCCCTTATCACGCTGGCGCTAGCCATGCCAGCAAGCGCGCTGATTCGTTTTTCATGTTCCCAGCTGGTTGTTGACCGTATCGACCCATTAGTGAATCCGGGCATGGCTCCCTCGCCGCATCTACACCAGATCATCGGCGGCGTAAGTTGTAGCTGGGCGGCCAGACACGCAAGTAGACATAAAGCTAATAATCAACGTAGAACTCACTTAACGTGACCATGGACTTTGCTAAAGATATGCCCGGCGAGTCTACTTGCACAACCTGCCAGTTCACCGAGGACACTTCGAACTATTGGACCGCTGTGCTTTTCTTCAGAGCCCGCAACGGCACCTTTAAGCGCGTACCTATTCGACCGAACGCCGGGTTCGATGGCGCTGAGGGTGGCATGACCGTCTATTACATGCAGAACGGCTTATCCGACTACCAGCAACGATCGAAGGTCACGGCCTTCAAGCCAGTAAGACTCTTATAATCCTCGGTCGCATCCCGAGTACGGAAAGCTAATATGTTTAGGGATTTCGTATGCTCGTCGGCGACGCGATGGCACGAACCGCGGAGAAGGCCACCAAATACAAGCAGGTCACCTACACCTGCCTGCAGGACATGGCTACTCGTTTCCCCGAGACGAAGAACCTCCCCAACAAGCCATGCCCAGCGGGTATAATGGCGAACATTCGCTTCCCAACGTGAGTCGAAGAACGCATACGGTATACTGAGCTTGTTGAAATAGCCGTCTGATATATAGTAACCTAGTTGCTGGGACGGGAAGAATCTCGACACCGTGGACCACATGAGCCATATGGCATACCCCGCTAGCGGCACCTTCGATTCACAAGGCCCGTGCCCCGAGAGTCATCCCGTCCCTGTTCCCCAGCTCATGTATGAGACAGTCTGGGATACGCGCCAGTGAGCTTCACTTTTTACCCCGGTTCCGTTTCGTCTGTTCACCTTGAGTTCTAATTGTTGAAGATTTAACGACCCTAAAGAATGGCCTGAGGACGGATCCCAGCCGTTTGTATGGAGCATGGGTGACCAGTAAGCAAGCAGCCCCGCGCCTCACGACAAGGTAACGCTTTAGGGATTTTTGCTGACACCGACTTCTATGTAGCACTGGCTATGGAAGTCATGGTGACTATTTGTTCGGCTGGAAGGGCGATGCTCTCCAAAGGACGATGGACACCCCGTGCTACGTCACTTGCCCTACACTGACCACGCAGTCAATTGCCAACCAAAACAAGTGCAAGATTGACAGGACCGTCGAAGAAGACATCGATTCTTGTGAGATACCTACTTACCTGTGGATTCCGGGATGATTTGGAAAAAGCTGACAACTTGTCTAGGGTTATCGGAAATCCCTGGCAGCCCCCATATATCGAAGAAATACTAAAAGTGAGACGAGAAAGAATATACCAAATAACAAATTGGGGCGCATGGGGTTCTTTTAGTTTGAAGCCAAGTCGAGACTAGGTAAATAAGATACCTAGAAGAGTGTTACTAACGATGGGATAGACCATGGATACGCCTGGGGAAATATCTCTAGCTCAGCTTTCGGAACGCGATGTTCAAATTGACAAACCCTTAACCTAGCCCGCTATTCCATATTCGCGCTTATCTGAAGCGTCTGGGGCGAATAAAATGGAGAAATTGATAATTTGGAGTTCGCGACTCGCTGGTAATGATAGCTGACAATTCGACCCTAGTCTAGGGCTTGTCACGTCAATAGAAATGACTGGACCCTTACCTTGCCCTTGCGGTTGAGCATAGAGATGCGGCGTAGGTACGTGATGTAGGTAACGCAGCGTCGCGTACGTATTCGTATCGTATAAGGTAACGAGGAACCCGTATATTCAGGGATTGGCAGACATAAAAAAAATTGAGCCGAGAAATCCGCGGATCTTTACCTCTTTCTATAAATCTCCAAATCGTTATTTCTAATCTCTGCAGATGGAGTATCAAATAACTTGGTGAACATTTCAATATCTTAAACCGTAGATATACCGCTCATGGGTTTTTCTTTCCCTCGCGCACCGTAATTTTCCAACCTGCTTCGCGATAGCTTCAGGGCGCACACCATGGCGAAGACTGATGCGGTGTTACCGCTCATGCGGGGCTTGTACGTCCTGCTCGCCGTCGTTATACTACGGTTCCTGTACAAAACATATGTTCAACGAAGTCGAGTAAGACGTTTAAAAGCCCAGGGAATCGTAAGTTAATCCAGCAAACTAACCAACTCTTTAAAAAGCGAAGAGTAACACCGAACTAATTGATCCAAGCCTATACTCCCGCATTCGCTCTTGTTCGGCCATCTTCCCATCTTTGCAGCCTTTCGTGGAGCTTGCCCTCCGGATGTTAACATCTATGAATTCCATTACTGGCTCGCCTCGAATGTCGGCAAGTACTTTCCGGGCCATGATAAACTACCGCCGGTTATTTACTTAGACCTCTGGCCTATGTCGAGGTCTCTCGTGCTCGTATTTGATCCCGTTGCCGCGGCCCAGTTCACGCAGGTCAAGAGTCTTCCGAAGGATTATGTCACCACCGATTACATGTACCCGCTGACGCAGAACCTGGACATGGTGTCTACGGAGGGAGAGCAGTGGAAGATGTGGCGCTCGATGTTCAACCCTGGGTTCAGCCAGCGGAACCTGACGGCTCTTCTCCCAGAACTTATCGAAGAGGCCCAAATATTCGCAAATGGACTTAAAGATATGGCCGGTAAGGGTGGAGAGTGGGGGCCCGTTTTCCAGCTCGAAAAGAGAACAATCAACTTGACTTTCGACATTATTGTCAGAGCCTCTGTGTTAGTATAAACGTGACAAGGTTGGCTATTATACTCTTCAGTGCACTGACGCAGCGTAGAGATTTGCGGTTACATGAGCAGTCGAATCCGTCAACAAGCCCTTTCAAGGCTGCGTTGGTGGAGCAACTCCGATTGATGGGGAAGCTGTCAAAGTCAAGCGCATTGCATTCTCCTCTAGCTCTCTGGCACCGGGCGGCTATCGACCGGAACAATCGGATTATGCGCGAGTTTCTCCTCCCACAGATAGAGAAAAGATTACATTCAGACGTCAACGCAAGCCAGAAGAAAACTATCGTCGATCTTGCGATGAAGCATGTCGACAAGGAAAATGCCGGTGCCTTTAAAGAAAAACTCGACGATGATTTCGTCGATAAACTCATAGCGAATCTGAAAGCGTTTATGTTTGCCGGCCACGATACGACCTCATCGACGATCTGCTTCATGATAAAGCTACTGCAAGATAACCCGGAGTGCTTGGCGAAGCTCCGAGTGGAGCATGATTCCGTTCTAGGGACTGACCCAGAGAAAGCCATGGATACTCTGATTGCATCACCTCACCTCTTGTACTCGCTGCCGTATACCTTGGGTGTAATTAAGGAGACCCTAAGGCTGTTCCCTCTGGCGGCGACTGTCCGCGATAGCGATAATATCCCAGGGTTCTTCATTACCGTCCCGGGATCGCCGACTAAGTATCCTATGGAAGGCTTCGGACCCTGGGTTGGAACGCCCGGACTACAGCGCAATCCCGACTACTGGCCGCGACCGAACGAATGCCTGCCGGAGCGTTGGATGGCTGCCGAGGGCGATCCGCTGTACGTTGCTACTAAGGAAGCATGGGTGCCGTTTTCTCTAGGGCCGAGGAACTGCGTGGGCATGGAACTGGCAATGGTTGAACTGAGACTGGTCGCGATATTAATAGCGCGTACGTTTGATATTGAGGAAGCATGGGAAGAGTGGGACAAGAAGCAGTAAGTGCCTAGCCAACCCCTTATATATCCTCCAAAACGAGTTATGTTGTTGAAAGCTAATATAACTTCTTATGATAGAGGACCTAATGCGACTCCTACTCACATTGTTAATGGCAGACGCCTTTACGGTGTCGGGGATGGGCCAGTCCACCCGAAGGATAGCATGCCAGTGCATGTAAGGCTGCGGAACCATGAGCCATCCCTCTGATAGCAGTCGACTGGGCTCGTCAATAGTACCATAGCGGTATTGCCCTGAAATTTTAAACGAATATGTTGAAAACAATGTTTAGGATGTATAATGATCATTGATCAGAGACCAATGCTAAAAGCAATGTCCAACGCTAAACGTGTGTCCAATGCTAAGGATGATGTCCAACGCTAAACGTATGCCCAATGGTTAACGTTCTTATTTTTTAAAATTTTTCAAAAATTTTTAAAATTTTAAAAAAATAATATTTTTTCCGTAAGAATTTTTTCCTTTTGGAAGCTTAGAGTTTTACCACTAGACCATTTAAACTTTAAAGTTTATTCTTTTTTTAGATTTATATATTGAATATCTTTAAGCGTTGGGCATATCCTTAGCGTTGGGCACACGTTTAGCGTTGGCCATTGATCAATGATCATTATACATCCCAAGCATTTATGTATTTTGATACCTATACCAATGGTTAAGGGCTCTTCTAATGGTTAAAAATTCCCACATTCTCCCGCTATGGTATATAAACACACTGCTTGGTTTCGGGATTCAAAGGTCTGGTCCCCATTACTATTGTACCTATACTCAGATATACGCACTGTAAACTGGAATAAATTGGAATATTCGCTGGGACTTGTAGCTCATCGTTGATGTTGGTCTTGGCGAGCGATTATGACTTGAGGCTGAATGTTATGGCTAATCCTAAAACATTGGACCAGGCACTGATTAGGAGCCCCTTTGCTCGATCAACTACTATACTAACCAAAACCGGGTTGTTCGTAGAATCGGACGTGCCTTAAAGATAGGCGACGGTCTCAATGGTTGCGTAATGATACGGCCAAACCGAATTGGCCATATTCCTTTTGGATCATGCAAGAGGTGATATCCGGGACTGTAGATTTCACCGACAAGTGGCAACAGTCGAATAAAGAAATCGAGCATAGACATGGCGTTATGGTGATCTCATCTGTTCAGTCTCCACATCGACCCAGGTGTCGGATGCTCATCAGCTCGAATAATCCCAGAACCAACGTGCTTTACTATTTTATCATGTTAATAAGTCGGTGTAGCTCAGAGTTGCTAAAATTGTAGTTAACGATTCCTACTAGTTAAACCGTTTTATACTCAATGCGCATAAGGCGAGATCCTCCAATGCCAGTGTAGTACAGAAGATGTCAATCCCCTAATAATTCGAGCTGACATCGGCTGTGGGATATGCTACTAGGTTGTCTTCTTGAAGCATCTTGCCTTGGGTCGCATTCGTAGGAGCCGATAGAGGATTGTGACTGATGCTACGTTAAATTGCGATTGCGTAAAGTCTCTTCTCGGCCGTATTGATGATGGTTGTTTGGCGCATCAAACATCTTTAAAGAACACCAAACATTGATATACCTACCAACTTAAATGGTAACATTGAAATGACCTTTAAGATACCAGTTCATGCAGGTACATTTCTGAGTCTACAGCCAAGCTAAAATTAGAATATCGATGGGAACAATATGTAATTGTCGTTTGTAGAATCTGTAGGTCAAGAATTCCCGTCTTCAACATGTCGTAAGCGGCTGACGTTACCATCCTTACCGCTGTATGATGTTAATACTATCGCGTAACCTCAGCTTGTAGATCTTGCGCACATGTACAGGTGCAGATGCTGTTGTGTAAATGCTGATTACTCGGGTTGTCCTATTTCGGATCCCACGTTCTTCATGTTCTGATGGTGTGTGGTGTATGGTGTATGGTGTATGGTGTATGGTGCAGGATGTAAATGGCGTGAATGGTGCAAGTGTGCAGGTGTTTTGCGACAAACGTCCAAAGTCCGGCCCACGTTTTAATGTTACAGGTTGACAGGTAACCATCGAAAGTAACGTACAATACAATACATTCCATACTACGGTAATAAAAACGGTAGATAACGTGTAACTAATGTATGAAGGGTCCTTCTAAATTGGATGCCAAGCATTTGGCAGAGCTACAGGAAAGCTTATTTTCCTCGAAACTACCTGCATACGTCCAGTTAGCCCAGTCTAGAACTGGCGCAATATGTATTCCATAGCGCATTCTCCAAAACCCCCAAACCCCTCACAATCCTTCAAACCTAAAAAATCTTTTAGAGCGTTCTAGAAGCGCGATATGAAAAAAAAAAAAAAAAAAAAAAAAAAAAAAAAAAAAAAAAACTAAGTGTATTTTTTTTGTGAAAATTAAAAAAACAAAAACAACAAAGAAAAAC